>JAECWR010000095.1:0-244066 GCA_018150935.1 Drosophila pruinosa
CAAATGTATTCTTTCGGCCCAGCAAACTTTTTACAGAGGATTAACATAAGACTTTTAAGTTCTATTTAGCTTTACATATTTGTAATCATCGGATCATTAAGCTTGTTACCGTTAAGCGGTTGGTGTCTTGGGAGAATTTTATCTATGAAGCTTTTAAAGAGTGAAGCTTTCCAAAAGATCGGCTTAAGCTTTTTATATGAAGAATGAATATGTCACTCCCCACCTTTTAGATTTTAGCTTGTCCTCAAGCGATTATTTCTGGATATAATTGTGGTACTAAATTTTCGATTTCAACTATTTCTGTTTATGGTTCTGTTTCTTTTCAATATTTTTGTTAGCGGTTTTACTTGGTTTTTAGGTAAGAGATAATAATTTTTGTGTGGCGCTGTTTTACATTTTACATATTGTGTTCAGTAAATATAAATTTTGTGTATTGTTGAATACTATTAGATATTGTAATTTGTTTTAATTGTGCTGTGCAGTTGGATATTTTTATAATTTTATTATTTTCAATATAAATCTCTTGTCATATTCCAGGTTATAAGTATATTTGGTTTAATATATTGAATATAGGATTGTATAAAATTTTTTTGGAGTGTTTGGTGTTTTACTATGTTAGCTTTGCAATGGTCTTTGGCAATATTCTTTGTTAGTGCATTTAGAACATAGTTGTTATGTAATTAGAATTTGCCTTCAATATTTTCCTTAATAATTTGGCCATTATGGTCGGGGTAAGGTTCAATTATGAAAGTTAGTTGTTCAATTGTATTCATAGAAATGTGGGACATTAGGAATATTTCATAAGTAGCTACGTTATACCAAGATTTTTTGTAGTTTGGGACTAAATATTCCTTGATTGTTTTCAATTGGGTTGATTTCGAATGATCCTGCTGTAGTTTGTGTCGCAATACAAGTTATTATGGGAGGTGTCGGTTTGCTGCAAGTATTTGCTGTCATTAACTTTCTTTTCATACCCACCTACCCAAAGGGGTAGTATAAAAAAACAAAAGTTATTAAGAAAATACTTTTATAAGGCGTTACCACGTGCAGCTGCACCTAGTTAGTCGCTATGACAGACCGTGACATAATAATGGTGTTCAATAAACCTACTTAGGTGCCGCAAAGCTAAAAATTTCGAACAAAGAAAATTTTGGTATATAATTTTAGTATATTTTTTCAGTATTTTTCAGTATATATTTGAAAAATATAATATTTTGATGGTGAAATTGGGTGGCGGGTATCTCACTTTTCGAGAACACTCGAAGGCGTTCTATGTCTGCTATTCCTGTTTTACTTGTCGTAATATCTATTTGTATGTCTTCGTTGTTTAGCCAAATTTTTAAAGAAGTGCTTAAAAAACGCGGAGTCTTTGTCTGCTTTAATTTTCTGTAGTTTCCCATGTCGTTTAAAAATTTAAGTAAGGGCTCGTTTTGCCTCTAACCATCTCTACTGTTTCTTTTAATAAGTGAAACAAGTTTTGAAATATGTCTATACAAGATAAATACTGTTCGTTGTCAATTGCATAAAAGTGGGTTATTTGTTCTGGAATTATTTCGAAAACTAGTTGGTCTATGTTCTGTCTTTGCAAGGTTACAGATTTCGCAATCATTGATAATGTTTTGAATTATTTTATTATAATCGAGAAAATAGTGAGTTTCTTTAAATAAACGTATCATTTTTTCAATACCAGGGTGTAAAAATTTAGAATGTTGAGTAATAATGAATTCTTTAAATTTAGGATAAGATTTTATGTCTTTTAACTTTATGATACTTTTCAGTATTTTCATTTCACTATGTGGGTTAATGGTTTCTTGATATGCTTTATCGTTTTCCATGTAAATAACACTGGTATTATTTAAGAATATTTAATGAGGACATCTGTTGCCTTTGTCTAGGTCATGTCAGTGTATTTGATAGTCAGTTTTGTTTTGGATATGTATTTCCTTGTCTCTACTTGCTCTACGGTATCTTTAATTAATTCAATTTGTCTTGCAAAATAGTTTATTGTTTTTCTGTAATTTCAATGTGGGTTTCGTTGCGTTCTGATGAACTGTGTATTGTTGCTGCTGTTGAAATATTTTCTTCTTCCTACCATGTTTTCGTCTGCTACATGATTAAGTTTACCTTCTAAATATTTGATTTTAAAATTATATTCACTTAGTCTAATTCCTAACGTTGTAGTTTCATATTAGGTTCTTTAATATTATTTTGCTCAAAATCTGGTCGAAAATATTTAGTTGCCCAAACGATTGCTAGGAGTTCTTTTGCAATAGTGCTATAATTTTTCATGATCATTTAATGTTCTGGTTGCAAAGCTTACTCGTTTATTGTCTTGCGATAACACGGCTCCTATGGCGAAATTAGCGTCAGTAGTGACTTGAAATGTTCTTGTGAAATCAGGGCAAATCAAAATTGGGTCGTTCATTATGCGTGTTTTAAATTTTTCAAATGATGTATTGTATTCTTCGTTTCTTGTTTCTATTTTAGCTCCTTTTTTTAGAAATATTGTCAGAGGTTTTGCAATCTTTCCAAAATCTTAAATGACGGTACTATACGCATAAGCCTAAGAAAGATTTGATTTCTTTTGGTGTCTTTGGAAGAGGAAATTTTACGATTACTTTGACTTTCTCTTCATTAGGTCGTATGCCTTTTGGAGTTATAATGTGACCTAAGAAATTTTGTTTGCTTTTTTAAAATTCGCATTTGTCCAATTGGAGTTTAAGATTGGCCTCTTTAAGTTTCTCAAAAACCTTTCTCAGTGAGTCTAGGTGTTCGTTCAGAGATATTGAATAGATGATCACATCATATAAATAAACAAGGCATTGCTTGTTAATGACGTCTTTTAGGACGTAATTCATGCACCGTTGGAAGGTTGCAGGAGCATTTTTGAAGCTAAATCGCCTGCGAGTGTACTCATAGTGACCATGTTTGGTCGAAAACGACGTTTTGGGTATAGAATTAGGGTCCACTTCGATTTAGTGAAAGCGATTTGTTAATTCAATCGTAGTAAAATACTGGCATTTTTATAATTTGCCTAGTATTTTGTTTATATTAGAATCCACGACCAACCTGAATTTCGGTTTTGCCAGAGGCATCTATCTTTTTGGGAACAATCCATAATGCATTGCAGTAAGGAGAGTCGCTTTCGCGTATAATACCTTGTTCTAACATTTCCGCAATTTGCTTATTTACTTCTGCTCCGTAGGCAAATGGATGCAGTATGCTCTTTTGTAAACTGGGTTTCGTGAACGGTTTTTATATCATGACGTATTATTCTTGTGAATGTAAGGTGTTCATTTTCGCAAAATTTAATGTCACTGAACTCTTTTAATAAATTTGTAAGTCTGTATTTTTCCTCACTATTTAAATCTTCTAGTCTGTATGTGTGTTCTGGAGTCTATGTTATTGTCCATGGCATAGTTGTTTT
Source organism: Drosophila pruinosa (assembly GCA_018150935.1). Lineage (NCBI taxonomy): Eukaryota > Metazoa > Arthropoda > Insecta > Diptera > Drosophilidae > Drosophila > Drosophila pruinosa. The sequence goes on from JAECWR010000095.1 coordinate 3,428, forward strand.
CTTGTAAGAGTGCATTCAAATTTTTTTGAAGAGTTCCTATCACATGGATCTATTTATTTGTGAACGAATGTTCTTTGGTCAATTATTGTTTCCTTCCGTTATTTTCCATTAGTACTTTTCTTCCTAATAGAATATCATAATAAGGTGAAAATGAATGAATATATAGAATTTTTGTGATTGTTGAAAAGACCGTTGGCCGAAGGTCTACATACTTATTTAATTTAGAATAGCTTTTCATACTTCGGACAGTATCGGACAGTTATCTTTAACTTGGAGGTTGAAAAAGTTTGAGCTCATCAAGTTTATTGAAGAGCCAGTGTCAACTATGCATCTATATCTGTGGTTATTGAAAATGATCTCTGTGTATTGGTGGGATCCCAGGCTTGTATTGGAAAATTTTAGCTTGTTGATATTGCTGATCTGTAAACATTTCTGTCTGAGTATTCTGTGATAGATCTTCGTGGAAATGTTCGTCGTTCCTATTGTAGTGGTCAGTTTTGTTATCGTAATCTAATATGTACTGGCGATGACTTTCATCTGTCTGCATACGTGACTGTCCGCTGCATTCTTTAGAACGCTTATTCGGCACTTTTGATTGTTGGGGAGGCTGATAGTAGTTTCGGGTGTGGTTTTGACGGTCATGAAGTAAGTCTGTTCTGAATTCGTTGTATAAATTTCTGTTCTGATCAAATTGCTGTTGTCTGGTCGGAGGAGTTTGTTTAGAAGGGTTTGATTGTTTACGTTAGTGTTTTGGGTCTGCGTGTGATTTGTTAATGGAATAAAGGGGGCGAACGAATCGTTGGATGGAGTGTTTTGTTTTGATTAATATTTGTAGTGTTATAGGTGTTAAGTCAATTTGAGTCTTGACTGACTATCAGATATTTTTGAAATTGGGTCGTCGTATAGACCTTCTTGTTGGGCGATTTGCTTGTAGAGAAGCTTCTAAGGCTGGGGTGCACTCAGCCATGCCCAGGGCCACTTACAATAATATTTGTAAAAGTGCATGGACTCTGGGGAGATTTGAATAGGTCCGACAGTGTCCGATTTGCCACTGCCTTGGTCTACTGACCGAAATTTGCCCTGGTGGTTATGGAATACACAGCCCCACGCTAGGACTCGTAACATGGTCTTTGGCGCTGGCCTGTTGGCTGTGACCCCACGGTTGGCTTTAGCAGATCGAGATAGACACAAAACGAACTGTCAATGCCTTGACCTACTGACAGAAACTTGTCTTGGTGGTTGTGAATTACACACTGGGACTCGTAACTTGGTCTTCGGCATAGGGTCTTATAGTTGGATCATTGTCGGCCTCGAGTTTGACATCACACTCAGTTTGGAAGGGATAAGAATGGGGTGTTGATGTTTCGTGTAAATAAATGTAAATGCTGGATAACACATTGTACACTCCCAGTAAGCACGCTAGCCACCCTAGAATAAGTTCATAATGTATATGATTTTTTATTTTTTTTTAAAATGTTGTTTTTGAGGGGCGTGTTGAATATATCGCCTTAAACAAAAATAACATTTACTCAACATTAATCGATAATTATGTCTGGTATTATGCATACACTGAAGTATGGTCACATTTCATTTACTCGATCTCTTTTTCCGCAGTGCTTGTGGCGTTAGCGTGCGTAATTTAAAAGAACTCCTAGAGCTTTAAATATAAAACGAATATAAATAAAATTAATATAAAGCAGTGTTTCTAATTTAATAGTTAGCTTTTTATTTGAGTTTTTCCAACAGTTTTCAACAGAGGTCATTTATGAACTGTTTTACAAATGTATTCTTTCGGGCCCAGCAAACCTTTTACAGAGGATTAACATAAGACTTTTAAGTTCTTTACGTTTTTTGTTTATCTGATCATTAAGCTTTTTACCGTTCAGCGGTTGTTGTCTTGGGAGAATGTTATCTATGAAGCTTTTGAAGAGTGAAGCTTTTTCAAAACATCGGCTTTAGCTTTTTATATGAAGAATGAATATGTCACTTCCCCACCTTTTAGATATTAGCTTGTCCTCAAGCGATTATTTCTGGATGTAATTGGTTCTGTTTTTTTTCAATATTTTTGTAAGCGGTTTTACTTGGTTTTAGGTAAGAGTTAAATATTGTGTGAAGCTGTTTTACATTTCATATAAAAGTAAAATATGTAAATTATAACTAAAGCAAATATGAATAGTATTAGTATGTTTCTGTAAATTGTGTTATTCTTATTTTTTAACAAAATCATTTCTTTAATTTCTATGTGTGACATTGGTTCGACTTTGGTTACATTGGGTTCAGTAAATATTAAATTTGTGTATTGTTGCATACTATTAGATATTGTAATTTGTTTTAATTCTGCTGGGCAGTTGGATATTTTTATAATTTTATTATTTTCAATATAAATCTCTTGTATATTTGGTTTAATGTATTGAATATAGGATTGTTTACGATATTTTTGAAAAGTAAAAGTTGGTGTTTTGTGTTTTATTATATTAGCTATGCAATGGTCTTTGACAATATTCTTTGTTAGTGTATTTAGAACATAGTTGTTATGTAAGTAGAATTTGCCTTCAATATTTTCCTTAATAATTTGGCCATTATTGTCGGGGTAAGGTGCAATTATGAAAGTTGGTTGTTCAATTGTATTCATAGGAATGTGGGACATTAGGAATATTTCATTAGTAGCTACGAGCTACCAAGCGGAAGTTTTTATATTTATCAGATTTTTGTAATTAATGTTTCCAATATTGTCCTGTTTTAGTAGTTTGGGATTAAATATTCCTAGTCATGTTAGTTGTGAACCCATTTCAATATCCTCTATATATTCGGCAAAATGTTCAATGTTAAATATTAGTAGACTAATTTTTTGTTCCTTTTTCAAAGAATTGGACTGGGTGTTAATAATTTCTATGCCATCATTGAGACTGTCAATAACGTGATTTAGAGTGCTGACCTGTACTGTGTCTTGTGATAGAGTCGAAATTTGTTGTTCAATATGTTGTCTGACGTCTTCGTCTAGTGTGCCAAAAGATATTTTAATGTGGAACCTACAAAGTTAACCAGTACTCTTTTGTTTCGTTTTGAGATATGCGTATGCCATTCATTTCTCATTCCATTTTCTCGGTTAAATATTTAATTTGTGTGACGTTTGTAAATTGACATTGTTTAATTATACTATTAAATGTTTCTTTAACTTCTTTAATATTTATTGTGAGACAATAAAGCATAAAAGTGATGGGGATTTGTATTGTTCCAGATTCGAACAAGATAAATCCTTGATTGTTTTCTATTGGGTTGATTTCGAGTGTACCTACTGTAATTTGTGTCGCAATACAAGTTATTATGGTGATTATGAGTCCGATGATTGGGAGATGTCGGTTTGCTGCATCATTAACTTTCTTTTTCCTTTTTAAATTTGTTTTTATAATGAATAACGTTTTGACTTCTACTATTTTCGTTATAACGTTTTTCGTCTAATAGCAGGTATATGTCAGCAGGTATATGTCCGGTTGTGTTATGTTTAGTCTTTTTGGTTGTATATGTATAAAATTGTCTCCATTCGTGTTTCCTTATTTTCTCTATTGTTCTCGGTATTGATAATTCTGATTTTTTCATTTATGGTTTATGAAGGCGTTCTATGTCTGCTATTCCTATTTTACTTGTGGTAATATCTATTTGTATGTCTTCCTTGTTTAGCCAAATTTTTTTTTAACCAATCTCCAATTTTTGTTTTAATAAGTGAAGCAAATTTTGAAACGTCTATACAAGATAAATACTGTTTGTTGTCAATTGCATAAAAGTCAATAACATAAATTTCTCGTGGGTTATTTGTCTCTGGATGATTTCGAAAACTAGTTGGTCTATGTTCTGTCTTTACAAGGTTACAGATTTCGCAATCATTGATAATGTTTTGAATTATTTTATTATAATCGAGAAAATAGTGAGTTTCTTTAAATAATCGTATCATTTATTCAATACCAGGGTGTAAAAATTTAGAATGTTGAGCAATAATGAATTCTTTAAATTCAGGATAAGATTTTATGTCTTTTAACTTTATGATACTTTTCAGAATTTTCACGTCACTATGAGGGTTAATGGTTTCTCGATATGCTTTTTGAAAAACTAAAAAGTCTTCATCGTTTTCCATGTAAATAACACTGGTATTATTTAAGAAGTATTTAATGAGGATATCTGTTGCCTTTGTCAGGGTCATGTCAGTGTATTTGATAGTCAGTTTTGTTTTGGAAAAGTATTTCGTTGTCTCTACTTGCTCTTTGATATCTTTAATAAAATCAATTTGTCTTGCAAAATATTTTATTGGTTTTTCTGTAATTTCAATGTGGGTTTCGTTGCGTTCTGATGAACTGTGTATTGTTGCTGCTGTTGAAATATTTTCTTCTTCGCCTACCATGTTTTCTTCAATTTTGACGCGAGATAAAGCATCTGCACATGATTAAGTTTACCTTCTAAATATTTGATTTTGAAATTATATTCACTAAGTCTAATTCGCCAACGTTGTAGTTTCATATTAAGTTCTTTAATATTATTTAGTCAAACAAGGTGTTTGTAATCGCTCAAAATCTCAAAGGGGACTCCATATAGATATGGTCGGAAATATTTGGTTGCCCAAACGATTGCTAGTACATAGTACTTTTTCAATAGTGCTATAATTTTGTTCATGATGGTTTAATATTCTGCTTGCAAAGCTTACTGGATTATTGTCTTGCGATAATACGGCTCCAATGGCGAAATTGCTAGCGTCAGTAGTGAAATCAGGGCAAATCAAAATTGGGTCGTTCATTATGAGTGTTTTCAATTTTTCAAATGATTCTTCGTTTCTTGTGTCTATTTTAGCAAGATTTTTGAAAGATTTGATTTCTTTTGGTGTCTTTGGGAGAGGAAATTTTCGATTGCTTTACCTTTCTCTTCATTAGGTCATATGCCTTCTGGACCTATAATATGACCTAAGAGATTTGTTTGCTTTTTTAAAAATTCGAATTTGTCCAATTGGAGTTTAAGATTGGACTCTTTAAGTTTCTCAAAAACCTTTCTCAGTGAGTCTAGGTGTTCGTTCAGAGATGTTGAATAGATGATCACATCATCTAAATAAACAAGGCAATGCTTGTTAATGAGGTCTTTTAGGACGTAATTCATGCACTTTTGGAAGGTTGCAGGAGCATTTTTTAAGCCAAATGGCCTGCTAGTGTACTCATAGTGACCATGTTTGGTCGAAAACGACATTCTTGGTATAGACTTAGGGTCCATTTCGATTTAGTGAAAGCGATTTGTTAATTCAATCGTAGTAAAATACTGGCATTTTTATAATTTGCCTAGTATTTTTGCTTATATTAGGAATCGGAAATTTATCATTTATTGTTATTTCATTTTGATTTCGATAGTCCACGACCAACCTGAATTTCGATTTGCCAGAGGCATCTATCTTTTTGGGAACAATCCATAATGGGCTGCAGTAAGGGAGTCGCTTTCGGGTATAATACCTTGTTGTAACATTTCCTCAATTTGCTTATTTACTTCTGCTCCGTAGGCAAACGGATACGAGTATGGTCTTTTGTAAACTGGGTTTTCGTGAACGGTTTTTATATCATGACGTATTATACTTGTGAATGTAAGGTTTTCATTTTCGCAATATTGAATGTCACTGAACTCTTTTAATAAATTTGTAAGTCTGTATTTTTCCTCACTATTTAAATGTTCTAGTCTGTATGTGTCCATGGCATAGTTTATTTCTGATGTAAAGTTGTTTTCTTGTAAGAGTGCATTAAAATTTTTTGAAGAGTTCACATCACATGGAAGAAGTTCGTTGTGAACGAATGTTCTACCGATAATTATTGTTTCGTTCCGAAAGTAATCTATTAATATCTAATCCGTTATTTTCCATTAGTACTTTTTTCCTAATAGAATGTCATAATAAGGTGAAAATGAATGAATATAGAATTTTTGTGTTTGTTGAAAAAGACCGTTGGCCGGAAGGTCTACATATTTATTAAATTTAGAATAGCCTGTCATACTTCGGACAGTTATTTGTTTGTCTTTAACTTGGAGGTTGAAAAATTTTGTTTATTGAAGAGCCAGTGTCAACTATGCATCTATATCTGTGGTTATTAAATATGATCTCTATGTATTGTAGTGGTATTGATCAGTTTCGTTATTGTAATCTAATTCGTACTGGTGATGACTTTCATCTGTCTGCATACGTGACTGTCCGCTGCCTTCTTTAGAACGCTTATTCGGCACTCGGCACGGATGATAGTAGTTTCGGGTGTCGTTTTGACAGTCATGAAGCAAGTCTGTTCTGAATTCGTTGTATAAATTTCTGTTTTGATCAAATTGCTATTGTCTGGTCGGAGGAGTTTGTCTAGAAGGGGTTTGATTGTTTACGTTAGTGTTTTGGGTCTGCGTGTGATTTGTTATGGAATAAAGGGGCGAACGAATTTTGGTTGGGGTGAGAGTTTTTGTTTTGATTAATATTTGTATTGTTATAGGTGATTTTGAGTTAAGTCTTGGCTGACTATCGGTTTTTTTTTTAAATTGGGTCTTCGTATAGACCTTCTTATTGGACGATTTGTTTTAATTTTTGAACGGTTGAAATCTCATGCCTCGCTAAGGTCATGAACAGCCTATAAGGGAATGAGCGTTGAATTGTATTTTTTATAGTTGCCATTGCTTGTGTATACACCCCTATATTATTTCGGTGATCTTCTAACGCTAACTTATTTATTATTACAGTTGACTTATCTTCTAATTGTTCACACCATAGACGTAAGTTACCATTAAAAGGTGTGCAATACACCATCTTAGTAGTTCCTCCAGGGGCGTCTTAGTCTTGAATTCCGTGATAAGGGCGTCTTTTAAAGTTGTCCATTCGTTGTGCATTCCAAATTGGGAGACGTTTTCCGCATCTCCGACAATTTGAAGTTCGATGGCTCCAAATATGATTGCCTTCTGTCAAATGTCGTTCGAAGGGTATAAGTTCAACAGGTATTCGATACGTCTGATGAACGAGCTGAGACTGCATGGGTCTCCAGAGAATTGCGGTACTTGGCGTGTTTGCCGAAGTAATTGAGACAGACTTTCTTCTGTTAACGCCATTTTAGTTTTATTTACAAATCGTTTTTTAAACAATGATTTTTAGACCTCACTAAATAATTCAATCGGTAGTAGCGACGGGCGGTGTGTACAAAGGGCAGGGACGTAATCAATGCGAGTTAATGACTCACACTTACTGGGAATTCCAAGTTCATGTGAACAGTTTCAGTTCACAATCTCAAGCATGAAAGTGGTTCAGCGGTTTTCCCGGACCTCTCGGTCTAGGAAATACACGTTGATACTTTCATTGTAGCGCGCGTCGCTCGATTGTTTTAATTTTTGAACGGTTGAAATCTCCTGCCTCGCTAAGGTCATGAACAGCCTATAAGGGAATGAGCGTTGAATTGTATTTTTTATAGTAGTTGCCATTGCTTGTGTATACACCCCTATATTATTTCGGTGATCTTCTAACGCTAACTTATTTATTATTACAGTTGACTTATCTTCTAATTGTTCACACCATAGACGTAAGTTACCATTAAAAGGTGTGCAATACACCCATCTTAGTAGTTCCTCCAGGGGCGTCTTAGTCTTGAATTCCGTGATAAGGGCGTCTTTTAAAGTTGTCCATTCGTTGTGCATTCCAAATTGGGAGACGTTTTCCGCATCTCCGACAATTTGAAGTTCGATGGCTCCAAATATGATTGCCTTCTGTCAAATGTCGTTCGAAGGGTATAAGTTCAACAGGTATTCGATACGTCTGATGAACGAGCTGAGACTGCATGGGTCTCCAGAGAATTGCGGTACTTGGCGTGTTTGCCGAAGTAATTGAGACAGACATTCTTCTGTTAACGCCATTTTAGTTTTATTTACAAATCGTTTTTAAACAATGATTTTTAGACCTCACTAAATAATTCAATCGGTAGTAGCGACGGGCGGTGTGTACAAAGGGCAGGGACGTAATCAATGCGAGTTAATGACTCACACTTACTGGGAATTCCAAGTTCATGTGAACAGTTTCAGTTCACATCTCAAGCATGAAAGTGGTTCAGCGGTTTTCCCGGACCTCTCGGTCTAGGAAATACACGTTGATACTTTCATTGTACGCGTCGCTCGAAAGGTATAAGTTCAACAGGTATTCGATGCATCTGATGAACGATCTGAGACTGCATGGGTCTCCAGAGAATTGCGGTACTTGGCGTGTTTGCCAAAGTAATTGAGACAGACTTTCTTCTGTCAACGCCATTTTAGTTTTATTTATAAATCGTTTTTTAAACAATGATTTTTAGATTTTTTAGATCATGGACTTTAAAAAAATCATTACCATTTGCGTTTGTCCGAATGTTCGCAACAGGCAGAAGGAGGCGTCTGCGACCCCATAAACTATATACATTCTTGATCAGCATCAACAGCCGAGTCGTCCGTCTGTCTGTCTGTCTGTCTGTCTGTCCGTCTGTCTGTATGAACATCAAGATCTCAGGCACTATAAAAGCTAGAGCTACGAAATTTGGAGACAACATGTAAAAACTCGGTAGGCAGCTGAAGTTTATTTTAGATGTTGGCCACGCCTCTTTCCGCCCCCGTAAATCGAAAAAATAGAAGAAGTATCATGTTAAAGCTAGAACGTTCAGTTTTGGCACACACAATACTAATCATCATATTAATGATCCCTGAAATCGACTGAGAGACAACTAGCTGTACAGGTGCAGCTGGACCCGATTTCCCCTTATAAAAGTAATTCGTTAATAATTTCTGTGTTTTTTGTCCGATTGTAACCAAATTCGCTGAGGTCATTAAGATGGTGATTAATATTTTGCGCAAAAAAAATTGAACAAGATTCAATGACGCCTGTAATTCGGTTTTATTAGATTTACGCGGGCGGAAGAGGGCGTGGCCAAAATGAAAAACAAACTTGATCTGCGTGCAATAATTACACACACTATTCCGAAAATTTCGTTACGCTATATCTTATAGTCTCTGAGATCTAGGTGTTCATACGGACATACAGACGGACAGACGGCCAGACGGGCATGGCTATATCGTCTTGACTGTTGACGCTGATCAAGAATATATATATTTTATGGGATCGGACATGCTTCCTTCTGCCTGTTACATACATTTTCGGTCGGCGCAAGCCGTCGATCGCACAGGTTCTTGTGCGGATGCCGATTTTAGTCACTTTAAACGAACCGACTCACTTTGTTCCGACCAATTCACGGGTACAATCAGAAAAGGTTAGTTGTTCGTACAAGTTTTCTCTTTTCACTAGATTATCAAAGGATAACGAGTTTACTAGGACTTATTCAGTATCCTACCGGCTGCGCCGGTATAATATTAATATAAAAAATATTAATATAAATCAAAAATAAAACCAACCATTCGCGAGTGCAGACGTTTTACAATTGTGCTTCGTGAATTTATCAATCTCAACAGTGTAAAACCTCTACTTAAAAACATATAAAGTGGTACTACCACTAAGCGAAAACACCCTACTGTGTGCAATGTACAAGCATACAGAGCCTTGTGTTACTTCTATTAAGTAATCTAAGAAAGAAAAAGAAAACGAGTAATAGCTCAAAAGAAAACGGTAAAAGTGTCAACAACAAAAATATTCAAGACGAAATCAGAATGCAACGACAAAGAGTGCAAGACGAGCATCGTCTCTCAGTGGCTCGCAATAATGCTTATCTGTCAATTATTTCACCAACAACAACAACAAGCAATGCAAGCGATCGTTCTGTTTCTCCCGCTTCCATGGCCCCAAAAGAGAGTTGGAGTGTAGAGTGCGCGGTACTCTCACCTCTAACCTCGTTCACGGTGTCTCAGTCCACATTGACTGCAACAACAACATCAACGGCAACGTCAATGACCTCCGTTGTTATGCCCTACTGTCCAATACTGCAAAGTCAGCAGTTTCCGAGTCAATTAGCTACACAACCTACCACAACGTTAAACCCACGTCCAACTATACAGACCGGAATGGATCGGTACATACACGTAACCAAACGTAAATTAAGCCCAAACAATAAAAAGTTAGGCAATAATCCAAAAAAAAAATTAGACTTCCGAATCAAAAAATCAAGAAAACATTTCGAATAATAATAGATCGCAAATTTTAGGCAAACACCTTTAAGACGAACGCGTAGAAGTGGCCACTGAACCTGCAAAGCCAAAACCCCCTCCCATCTACATAAGAGACTCAAATTGTTCCGCGATCGTCGAACGACTTACAACAACTTCTATGTGACCCAAATAAATAAGGACAATATACGCGAAGTCAAGCTTCAAATTAATAATGAAAATAACTATCGCACAGTTGAGAAAGACCTAAGAGATATAAAGAAAAATTACTATACCTATCAATTAAAGAGCAGTAAGGGTCTTCAGCCGTCAGAGGAAGCAAGGGGACCAACATGTAATCTCAGTATTGGCTGGGGCACGTGCCGTCCTTGCTCCTACTGTCGGAAGTACGACTATACTCTCCACGCGAGGGCGGCTGAAAGCAGACCCCTAGCACGGTCATGTCTCTGCTAGAGGTGCTGGCTAATTGTAGTCAGGCGAAGATCGTGAATCTATAAATCACCCCAATCCAAGGTGGAACAGCATACGCTGATGGATGCATGGCCGGGGGCTAGCCCGGTCTCTAGTATGCGGACTCTGGATACCTGTCGTCCTCCAGTTTCATTTAGACTTTCCACGGTATACGGGCTATGCCTTCCCTTCCCGCCTACTCGTGGGATCTTAACTAATGGATCAAAATTTAAAAATAGAAAAATCTGATACGGCTTTAAAAGTATCATCCCTGGGCGATGCCCTCACGGCTGACCCCTACACCAGCCCTGCAGCCAGTGGGCTGTTGGCTTCCACCCCCAATACTACGGGTCTCGACTCCAGTATTTTAGGGAACTGAACTTCCGTCCAGTAGCCGTTCAGTCAGTCAGCAACCCGTCGAGGTATTGTCCTCGGACGAGGAAGCTAACTGCGACCGAATCAGCTTTGCTGACGACGCTTCCCGTGGCCCCTCAGAGGTCAGGCCTTACGGAAGCAGGCTCTCAGATCCAGTTGCTGCGGCTGGAATCTAAGGACGCCTTTATTAAATTGAAGAGCCACGAGAAGAAGCTTTTAAAGCTGCACTCGCAAAGGGTTCTAACAGAGAGGAGGCTCTGGCTCACAGCGGAGCAGTTGGCTACGTTGAAATCCAGCATTTTAAAGGCGGTGCTGTTGCACTCTTCACCAACGGTTAGTCCAGGTTTCGAGAGCTGTATACCCCGAAATGAGTGGCTGCTCTTGGTGTGCGAGGATAACAGCACTGCCAATTGGGTCAGGGAGTTGTTGGACACATCAGGTCCATCAGCGCCCTTGACTTCAAATTGCTGGAGGAAACGGAGTTCCCAAAGGCTCACCTCATCAGAGGTTACTTTCCCAGTAGTGCTGAGTACACTCCTGCAACCATCCTGGAATTTATTGGGCTCGAGAACGCCAGCAGCTTCTCCACGAAGCTGTGGCAGGTGGTGCAGCACAGCCTGAACGGCACAACGACTCACCTCGCAATGTTGGTTGACGAGGAGTCGTACAGGGCTATGACGGAGTGCCAAGGGAAGGTGAAATTCTGCTTTGGCAGGGTCAAATTGATCCTAAAGAATTCAGCTCCCAAAGGCTCCTCCGCCACCCCTGCTCCATCCACATCCTCACCCGCTCCCTCTCCTGCCAGTGCCGCTCCGGCAACGGCGCCAGTGGTTCCCTCAGGGATTTCAGCATTGGCTGACCCTGTGGCCTCCACGAGCGCTGCTACCCTATTCGTGCCTAAGGTTCCTTCCCCCACCCCACCGGCCATTGTGGTCACAGCCCCGAAGGGCCCAACTAGACGTGTGACAAGTGGTCACCGTCCGTCAACCGTCAGAGGTGCCTCGGCCAGGCCCAATGCCTGCACCTCAGGCCGCAACCCACCCGCAAGGGCACCTCCCGCGAGCGGGGTCTCAAGGCGACCTCCCGCGAGTGGCTCGTCCCGACCGCCGAAGGGCATTCGCGGTAACGACTCTCGGGGGGCAAGGCAAGTGGCCTTGTCTCAACCGCCATCAGGAGGGAAGATGAGCAAACTTAAAGTGCTCCAGGCGAACCTGCACCACGCTAGAGAAGCATCTGCCACACTGTGCAGGGTCGTCTGTGAAGATCAAATCAACCTGGCTCTCGTCCAAGAACCATGGTTGATCGGTGGCCAAATACGTGGACTTTCATGTGGATCATGTAAGTTGTTATATGACCGTATGGCCGTATGCCAATGCACATCACACGATCTGGGGGAGCAGTGACATCAATAAACGTGGTGAGTCCCTCTTAGACTACTTATTGCGTTGTCAATTAGATGTAGCTAACATAGGGTGCAAACCCACTTTTATCAATGCTATTAGGGAAGAGGTTTTAGATCTCACCCTAATCAGCACCTCGATGGCGAGTTCGCTTGTTAATTGGCGGGTCACAGACGAAGCCACTCTGTCAGACCATCAGCACATCAGGTTTGACCTTCCTGGCCAAGTCGAAATTCGCCAAAACTCCTTCTGTCCGAAAAAGACAAATTGGGAGCTCTTTAAAGCCTCTGTAGCTTTCAAAGCAGACCTATTGGTCAGCAATCCTAGCTCCATCAGTGAGATAGAATTCGTTGCAAATCTGCTCCAAGATGTGCTTATCTCATCCTTCGAGGACAGCTCAGTCCAGAAGACCGTAAGGGTCAATCGGAAAATTCCGTGGTGGAATGAGGAACTGGCTGTCCTTAGAAGGAGGGTTAGAAGCCTTTTTAATAAGGCTAAATCTAACCGTGCTAGTTGGGACGTCTATCGACACGCTCTTACCAACTACAACAAAAGCATTAGACGAGCTAAACGCGATACATGGCGCAGCTACTGTGGTAGCTTCGGTTCGTTGCCAGAGGCAGCGAGGCTTCATAAAGTATTTGCTAAAGGGTCGTCTAATGGAATAGGGCTTCTTAAAAGAGCAGATGGCTCTTTCACTCAAGATCGCAGGGAAACACTTGAGCTTCTACTGCAAGTCCACTTCCCGGGTTCTGTGGCGAATCCACATCTCTCCGGTCGCGATGACGCCACTTTGTCACCGGACTCACGCGGACTCAGCCTATCTGGATCCATCTTCGACCCCGAAAAGGTCAAATGGGCTGTAGATTCTTTTGCTCCTTTCAAAGCCCCAGGGGGTGACAAAATCTTCCCAGCCTTTATTCAAAACAGCATGGCTCATATTCTTGATCCACTGGTCGGCCTTCTTAGAGCTAGTTTTACTTGGGGATACATACCCATCTCTTGGAGGAGAGCTAATGTAGTATTCATCCCCAAGCAAGGGAATCGTCCGCTTGACCAGCCTAAGTCCTATCGGCCGATCAGTCTTACTTCCTTTCTGCTTAAAACGGCAGAAAGGCTTATAGATATGCACATTCGGTGCTCTCTGCAGACGTCGACACCTCTGCATCCCACGCAGTTTGCGTACATAGCCGGCAGATCGACGGAGGTCGCTCTCCACAGGTTAGTGGGAAAATTGAAAGAGCCTTTGTATCCAAGAACATTGCTTTGTGCTCTTTTCTGGATATAGAAGGTGCCTTTGATAATACCGGCTACGGGTCAATCTCTACTGCTCTAGAACGTAGAGGAACTGCCCGTCCATTGATCCGGTGGATTGAAGCTATGCTCAAACACCGGATTATCCCTTCCACCCTGGACTCCACGACTGCATGCATTAATGCAGTCAAAGGCTGTCCCCAGGGAGGGGTTCTATCCCCTACTCTGGTCCTTAGTAGTTGACGAACTACTAGTCTAGTCCGAGCAGGGCGTTGAAGCTATCGGCTATGCTAACGACCTGGCTCTAATAGTGACCGGGAACTATACCAGCACCGTGACAGAGTTGATGCAATCAGCTCTGAACACGGTAAGTAGATGGTGCGCAGATGTTGGTCTTAGCATCAATCCACAAAAAGCTATTATAATTCCTTTAACTAGGCGCTGTTCCGTTGACATTGGTCAACTTTATATCAGCGGCTCCCCTGTGGGGCTATCCAACGAAGTCAAATATCTAGGGGTGACCCTCGATAAAAGACTAAATTGGAACTCCCATCTCAGCAACACCCTCACAAAGGCGATCCATGCCATGTGGGCCTGCAGGAGATTCTTTGGTAGAATATGGGGTCTTAAATCCTGCAACATCCGGTGGCTTCTTGCCATGATGGTCAGACCGATCGTCACCTATGCTGCTATTGTGTGGTGGCCAAAGGTTACGCAGGTCAGTGCCATCAGCAAATGCAATAAATTGCACAGGCTGCTGTGCCTCTCACTGACAGGTGCACTTCGTACCTGTACCACCGCAGCAATGGAATCGATACTGAATCTGACTCCGCCGCACATCCAAATTAAAGAAGTCGCCGCTATGAGCCTTCTTAGAATCAAGCTCCAATCAGGGCTTCTAGCTACCGAATCAGGACATGCTAGCCTGATCAAAGCCATTCCTGGCATAGATATCTGCACTAGATCAGATACTATGACTAAGGAACTTTTCTTTGGTGCTAAATTCAGAACCCTCATCCCGGACCGGAAGGACTGGGACACTGGCAACCCCATCAGCGACCCTTACGGTATTCACTGGTATACCGACGGGTCAAAAACTGATCAGGGGGTTGGAGCTGGGATCTTTGGACCCAACTCTAAAACCTCAATTGCTATGGGCAAATGGCCCACAGTCTTCTGTTCTCCTCCAAAAGAGTAAGCTCTCGACTGGTGGCCGATTGCTGGAACTGCCTCCAGAGACTGTCTCTTACTAACAACGTCACCCTTCTATGGGTACCTGGACACTCTGGTATCCAGGGCAATGAGCTCGCGGACGAACTTGCTGCTAGGGCCGGTTCGTCAGCCACTTTTTCCGTCCCTGAGCCCTTCTGTGGCATGGGTTGGTCAACCATTTCAGCTATTGTTAAAACCTGGGCTGTTAGGTTGACTGATTGCTACTGGTCGGTCCAACCAGGGATACGGCAAGCCAAGGAGCTTATCAATCCCGTGGTCGACCGGAAAACCAGCTTACTTTCCAGGAGGGATCTTCACCTCCTCCTTGGCTTTCTTAGTGGCCATCATACGGTGAACTATCACCTCACCAAAATGAGTCTGTCTTCTGATGCTGAGTGCAGACTTTGCAAAGAGGACGACGAGACAACCAAACACATTCTGTGCGACTGTCCAGCCTTGGTGTGGACTAGGAGGAAACATCTGCACGTGGATACCGCAGGTCCCGAGCATGTTGTGCGTTCCTCGACAAAAGATCTGCTCTGCTTCATTAGGGAAGCAGAGCAACTTTTGTCTAGCTAGGGAGAGCCTATAGGCACAAAGACCTCCATGGTCGCAGTGCCACACACCTTCTCTGTTGGGAGACTCCCTTTTCTAATAATAATAATAAAGGGTCTTCAAGTGGTAATCAAAGGCATCGAGCCAACCGTGTCAACTGCGGAAATCATCTCTGCTTTACAAGAGAAAGGATTTGAGGCAAAATCGGCTATCATCATTATAATTAGAGCAAAGATACCACAACCTTTTTTCAAAGTGGAATTAAGCCCTGAAAACAAACCCAAAAACAAAAATTCCCGTCCATCCAATCTACAAACTTCAGTATATACTCCACCGCAGAATAACAGTGGAGGAGCCACACAAGCGCAATGCACTAGAACCTACTGTACACTGTACACTGTCCAGTGCGCGTAGGCTGCGGAGACGTGCACGAGTCTGACATTTGTCCAAACAATAAAAGCGACCCTAATCTCAGGAAATGCGGCAACAGTGGTGGAAACCACACAGCAAACTTCAGAGGGTGTCCAGTCTACAAAGACCTAAAAAGTCGCATTTCTAAGCAAGCAATCTCCAAACAGTCTGGAGTCTGGTTCGCCAAAGCAGCTAGGTCCTCCTTTGCACCTGTAAGTACAATTCCAGGAGTATCATTTGCAAATGCCTTGACATCAGGCATAGTAAAGCCAGCTTCCAAGTTGGCAATCTTCCCAACACCAGCTGCCCAATTAAAACTACCAGAGAAACAACACACCTTAGAAGAGCCATCAACTGGAATTGAATCACTTATTATTTGATTCAAAAAAGCATGATAGAATTTATGAAGTTTATGCAATCTACAATGCAAGACCTCATGCGAAACCAAACGTACTCATGCAAATGCTTGCATCCCAACACTCCAAACCATAAATGACTATCTTAAAGATATGTTTCTTGAATGCTAACGGCATTTCATAGCACAAAAACGAACTCCTTCAATTCCTAAAGGAACATGACATTGACATACTACTAATCTCCGAGACACATCTCACAAATAAAAATAACTTCTTTCTCAGCGAGTATACTTTTACTCAACGAATCATCCAGACGGCAAAGCTCATGGCGGAACTGGCATCGTGATCAAGAGACTCATCAAGCACCATCAATTGCAACCATTCGCAACCAATTACTTGCAAGCTACGTCAATAAGCATTAAAGTGTCCTTCAGCAGTCTTAGTATTGCCTCAATACACTGCCTACCACGGTTTTCCATCTAGGGAGAAGACTTTATGGAATACTTCAATCAACTTCAACCAACTTCAACCACTTCATATCAGCAGGCGATTATAATGCCAAACACACGCACTGGGGCTCCCGTCTTACGAATCTAAAAGGAAGGCAATTATACAAAGCTCTAATCACAAGATCGAATAAACTTGACTTCATATCTCCGGGTAGCCCTACATATATAGGGTAGCCCTACATATACTCCAAGTTCGGGTTTGTTAACGCGCAGACCTAGGCAGACACGACCACCCGCCCATCCGACCGAGGGGCAACCGCATAACGTGCGGGAACGGAGGTCGCGAACAATTAACACAGACAAAACAACAAAATAGTATTAATCAAAAGAATAAAATTATAATAACAATACTAATACTACTAATAAAAATAAATAAAACTATTAAACTTAAATAGGAGCTAATGTATGTAGGATTAATGTTTTTATTTCTAAGGTAGTGTTAGTATTATTAACAAGATTAGAAAATTATTATAATTTACACATAAAATACGAAAAGGATTGTGACTGGCATAGTTAGTACTACAACGGGAAAGAGAAAGAGAGGGGAAGGAAATTTCTAATCGTTCTGACCGGAACGGCAAAGCTAATCTGGCTTGTCAACTGCAAGGAGTCAATTTCGCCAATGATTAGTCTATGTAGAAACACTACACCTAGCATAGTTCTACGGTCAGAAAGAGAAGGAAGGTTTAGTAAAAAAAGTCTACTACGATACGAAGGCAATCTAATTAAGGAATTCCAGCTAAGACTACAAAGAGCAAAAAGAAGAAATTGTTTCTGCACTGATTCAAGCCTATCTTGATGAACCCTATACTGGGGAAACCAGATATTAGATCCATACTCAAGAATAGGACGAACCAGTGAGATGTACGAGTGTTTAGTAATGTAGGGATTGAAGTCATAGAAGCGTCTCGGGTCACGCTGAAACGTTAGTCTGCACCTTCTCAAATAATCCTTGTTGCAATGATTATTTAGCGTGGAGAAATCGGAACGAGCAACAGAGTAGCGAGAAAAATATAAAAGCTGCAACTCGAAATCTCTCCAGAGTACTGGAACAAGAAGAGAAACTCGCACAACACCAATACATCGAACAACTCTCTCCAACATGTGCCAAAAATCCACTCTGGAAATCGCGCAGTCTCAGTGCACCTACTGAAACAGTTAAAGCCGAACAAATTACCGGGTCACGATCGAATTACTCCAAAAATGATCATAAAACTAGCGAGTTGTGGTGTAAATCATTTATGCACGCTCTTCAACGCAATGGCTAAATGTGGTTATTGTCCTCAAAGATGGAAAAAGTCAACAATAGTTATGATACCGAAACCTGGAAAAGACAAAACTCAAACATCTTCATATAGATCAATAAGTCTTCTATCCTGCTTATCAAGCTATTCGAAAAACTTATCCTATCGCACATCGGTCCCCATTTTAATACAAATAATATAATCCCAATGCATCAATTTGGGTTCCGAGAAAAACATGGTACAATAGAACAGGTAAACCGTATCACCACGGAGATAAGCACTGCGTTTGAACAACGAGAATACTGCTCTGCTATATTTCTTGATATTGCCCAAGCGTTTGACTGGGTGTGGCTCGATGGACTTATGTATGTACAAGATCAAAACTAACTAAAACTAACAAAACTAACTAACATTCAACTTACCACATCCACGTTTGCAGATGACACTGCCATTATTAGCCGGAGTAATTGTCCCCTTAGAGCAACTGGAATCTCTTGAAAAATGGTTAGCTAACTGGAGAATTAAAGTAAATGAAGAGAAATGTAAGCACGTAAGATGCATCTACATCTAGTTAGTTGCTATGACACTCCGTGACATAATAATGCTGTCCAATAAACCAATTAAAGTGCCGCTAAGTAAATAATTTCAAACAAAGAAAATGTTGATTTTTAGTATATTTTTTTTTTAGTATTTTTTGGTATATTTTTGAAAAATATATTTCGATGGTAACATAGCGTAGCGGCTATCTTACGGTCGAGCACACTCGACTTTCATTCTGGTTTTTAATTGGTTGGACGTTGACGTACTAACGGCAGTACGATCAAGTGGACGTCGACACCAAGCTCAGGCTTGTTAAGACCTAGGCAGACACGACCACCCGCCCATCCGACCGAGGGGCAACCGAATAACGTGCGGGAACCGAGGTTGCGAACAATTAACACAGACAAAACAACAAAATAGTATTAGTAAAAAGAATAAAATAATAATAATAATACTAATAATAATAATAAGAACTATTCCTAACTACGAGCTAATGTTTGTAGAAGTAATGTTTTTATTTCTAAGGTAGTGTTAGTATCCTTAACAAGATTAGAAAATTTATTATAATTTACACATAAAATACGAAAAGGATTGTGACTGGCATAGTTAGTACTACAACGGGAAAGAGAAAGAGAAGGGAAGAAAATTTCTAATCATTCTGACCGGAACGGCAAAGCTAATCTGGCTTGTCAACTGCAAGGAATCAATTTCGCCAATGATTAATCTATTTAGAAACACTACACCTAGCATAGTTCTACGGTCAGAAAGAGAAGGAAGTTTTACTAATAAAAGTTTACTACGATACGAAGGCAGTCTAATTGTGGGATTCCAGCTTAAACTACGAAGAGCAAAAAAGAAGATATTGTTTCTGCACTGATTCACGCCTATCTTGATGAACCCTATACTGGGGAAACCAGATATTAGATATATACTCAAGAATTGGACGAACCAGTGAGATGTTCAAGTGTTTAGTTATGTAGGGATCGTTAAATTCCTTTGACCAACGTTTAATAAACACAAGGACACCCATGGCTCTATTAGAAGTAGACAAAATAAATCAGTTACTGACTCTATTCGCGCAAGTTGAGTATCATTAAGATGATAATTATTTAAATGGAGAATACCCCTAAAAAATGTCATAAGTTAACATTTATTGCAATTAAGATTTAAATAATTTATAGCACACCACGATTGAAAACAATCAAGGTCAGATTGCAATATATGGGATCATTAAAAGTCAGAGAAATCTTAACATCATCTGCATACATAAGTATGCGAGAGTATGATATAACGGACGGTAGATCATTTATGAATAATGTAAACAGAAATTGGCCTAAATGACTTCCTTGGGGTACACTAGAAGTGACTTGGACAGTCTTTTACACAGAGCCCTTGTAAAATGCTCTTTGAATTCTACAAGTAACCCATGCTGGTAGGGTGAAATTATAGATTTACAGCAGTGTTGCAGTTGAGAAGTTATTAGTTTCTCAAATGCTTTGGGAATAGCAGACAACTTGGAGATACCTCTATAGTTTTTAACGTTGGATTTATTTCCTTTTTTCATGAGAGGGATAATATAAGATCAGGGAAAGAACACAACTCTACAGACAATTCAAATAATTTTAAAAGTGGTTTACAAAGTCTCTCTGCACAGAACCAAAGCATGCAACTAGGAACTCCGTCAGGGCCAGGAGAGAAAACTGGTTTACATAATTTTAGCACTCCAGGATTTTACCTAGACAATTTGGTATAGAATTGGTTTGATACAAAGCTATGTCAAAAGGGCTATCAACAAAGACATGAAAATTTGTTAGTAAAGGTTTCAGTATTCAGAATATTATGCCTTAACCAAGTTTCAGTGAAGGCAATGACATGAAAAGGAAAATTTAAGCTATCTAAATAAACATTTTAAAGTTACTATAAAGGCCTCTTTCATTTTGATAGCCAAGCAGAAGAGAAGTTAGCTTTTTGAGCTATCAGATGGAGTTTGAGGCTTAGTGGAATTAGTGGTAACATTTGGAAGTAAAATCGGTGGCCGATTTTTCTTTTATTTACATACTCTTTAATAATTAAGTATACCGGCCAAAAGTCTTTAGAGCAAATTGTATTAAAATGCTCAGCAGGAACACTTATTTTGAATGATGCGATTTCCCGTTCATATGAACGGGAGACAGGAGCATCTGTACTAGCTGGTAGAACGTTAGGTACAGCAGAAGGTTGATCATGTTGAGTTTCTGAAACGTTAACAACAACTGCAGGTACCAAGACTGAAACGGGATCAGAACAAATGACATCCATGGGAACAATGTCTTTGTCGGCAATCATTGACGCTGAGGGGTGTCGAGGTGTTGGACACGTAAATGACAATAGATTACTTGGAACGGACTATTTGTTGACCAGTTCAGGGATATCAAGTTCGTTTGGTCCAATGGACAAACGAGTATTAGCTTTTTTACGCTTCGGAGATTCGGTTAAAAGCTTCACGCCCTTAAACTTAGAGTCCAAAGTTGCGAAACTATCCGCAAGTTTATTGAATTATGCGAATAGATCACCAAAGCCTTGCTTCGTCTGACGTATGAATCCTGCAACATCCCTTTCGACATCTCTGCATGACTTACATGTCCATCTTAAACCAGATTTTGAGCCAATTAGGTCGACTATACGGCCGGTGAAGCCAACAAATTTTTCATGTGAATCATTGTCACAGAGCCAGCAGCAAACGAATCCCATTTTTGACAAACATACTGCAGGTTTTTAATGCAAATAAAAATATAAAAATAGAGAAGAGAATAGCTAAAACGGCCAACAACAAAACACAGCAAAAAGAGCGCGAGAGCGGAAAGTGCGCGAGATCGGAAAGAGCGCGATCAAAACAGAACACAAATTTACTGTAAGCTCATGCAAACAGAAAATTAAGCCTCACAAATTGTTGATATATTAAAACACCATAATTAATTGTAAATTATTAAATATTATTACACTGTGACTAAACACACTGAAGTATAGCACAGGTATTATTAGTTTGCAATAATTATTATTTGATAACAAATGTTAGTTTGACAGCAAAAAAAACACATCCGAATGCGAATGCGAGCGAATTTGAATAGATAGAATAGATAGATATGTCATGTCTGACAAGCCCAATAGTCCAAAGATTAGTAGAAAGTTGTTGGGAAAAAAACAACACTGTCAGCAAATGCGACAGCGAGCGAATGCTCATCATATATGCTAGAATCGAAATCTTTATTAAATGTGCAAGTTTGAATTTTTTTTTTCTACATAAGAATCTATTTAACATCACATAACAATGCAACTCCACGCATAATCCAATGATCTGGATGTTTATTGGACTGCAACCACAATGCGCATATAAAGTTTAAATCAGTCCTATTTATTTTTTTATAGACAGGACACGTATATAATTTTGGATTTTTAGCAGACGTCGAGAAGATTGCGTAAATATGCACCACGGGCATTAGTGTAAATAATACTTTGTTTGTCGCTTCTACAAGACGAGATGTTCGCCTATCCCATCCTGCGCCATCTACATATAATCCATATACAAAGACTCCTTCTTTTGGGGGCTTTTTGCAATCTTCTGGTCCGACCTTGAGCGCATCATTATGCATTGTTACTTGATCTAAAGCCCATCCCTGATGAGCCCGAGCTACTTCTTGTCTCATAGCTGTGAGAAAGCCTTGGGGATTAAAAAAATCCAGACATCCAAAAAACAACTGGTCGGGATCCAAAGCACCAGTTGTAAAATTGCGTATGACGGTCAATCAATTCTGTAAACCAGAAACCCAAACTGGATGAAATCCAACTGCCTTTTTGAAAACTGTTGGGACTCGTGCGTTAAATATATTATCGAGAGCATCCCTTAAGTTTTCGCTCATTATTATAGTACCTTCAACAGCTAATAGAAGATCCCTAAACGTCAAACGTACTAATAAAATTATCTGAAAGAAAATTGTATTTTTACACGTAATAATTTGAATTAATCACATCATACTCGCTGCATCCTATCTATCTCCTGCCTAAGGAAAATATTCATTGAGCCTGTAGCACCTGCAGCAGTAAGAGCTTGCTTAACATCAAATAAATCAAAGGCTTGTGGTGTTTTCATCAACATTTCTCGAACTTGTCGAGCAACACGGTCTTCTCTGGTTTCAGAAGAACCACTGGAACTTTCTGATAATAAAATTAATTAGCATTTCTAAACAAAAAAATCCAAAGGATGACTCACCTTTTGGTTGAATTGCAATTATTTCTTCTAATATATTACGCATTGTATTGGTTTGATAAGTTATCTCTGCATTAGGATGAAAGCCATATACTTGTGGAGGATCTACATTAAACATATTGTCAATTGCCGCTAAATATGTTTCCCGCTCCTTAAAACTATATACGACATAACCTTCGAAAAATCGAAAGCTGTCGTCAAAAAGCCCATCGTGAAACCAAACACGCGTGAATGTATTAAGAAGACGCTTATCATAATCATCGGTCACGCGTCCTCCATATTGTACTTCACCTAACATATAGCGCACGGTTACCCAGCTAATACCCTTACCAGGTTCAAGATCATCCAAATGATTTTGTACAAATAAGCAACTAGAGTACCAATCAGACGAATTAAATTCATAAGGAATATTCCATCCTAATGGTCCAAATTTACGGCGTTCTTGGACAACAGTGTGGAGGAATGATATAGAATAAACTAGTGATAAATAAAATGGTGATTGTGAGTAATCCAAAAAGTCTTGAGACAAATTTGTATAAGTGCGCTTGAGACCTGCACGTATTCCTGCTGGTGGTTCGTTTGTATATTTTAAGGACATCTGCAATAGACTTATGGGAAACAGTGGGTGGGGCTCGGTTGTTATCCAAATACGAAATCCAGAATTAATATTTTGTAAATTAAGGCGTTCAAGTTCAAGAATTTGCGTCATTAGCTCATTCATATAATCCAAACCTAAATGACAATTTTGCAAAAGAACCCATCCGCCTTCTTCCATACAAGTCGATATTAATTTACGGGCATGTATTTCTTGACCTTGACCCATTGATATAGGATGGCATTTAAGTTCATTCTTTTTTGCTAATAATTCAATATTGGATGATGGATCTGACCCGAGAGAAATAAAACAAATGATTGGAACCAACTCTCGACTTTCTGATAATAATTCCTCAAAATTCAATACGACGGGCTCTGCAAAACGCTCCCCCAATGAATGGGAAATATACTTTCGACTTTGAGAAATAGTTCTGTCCATACACATTGATCGAATAAGTAGCATCTTTCGAAAAGGATCAAGGGAATTGAACCCATCTGGTACAACTTCATTTTCTGGAGAATCTTTTTTAAACCAAATGAACCAAGATCGTTCGTTTCCGCTTATTTTAGTAAGTATATTAACAAAAGGTGATAGATTACCAAGTTGAACAAGATTAAGCCAAGTTTCATCTGTAACCCACCGAAAAGGAACAGGTGGGCAGTCATTAAGATTGATTGCTGCGCCTCCATTAATAAAAGTTTGGAATTCGTCAAATGTAATGAGCTCTAACTGACGATCAATACTTAATGCCATAAGAAGTACAAAAAGATATTTATCCTTCTCATAAAGGCCCCGTGACTTATACCGGTAAATTTCCAATGTCAGGTAATTAATTATCCTTTTAATCCGCTTTTGGGTAATATGTGTTTTAGCTGAATTGTGCATGGATGCATCAAAACGATCTAAAAATTGTACTAGTGAAGTCTGGTACATATTATTAACATTTGTCATACTACAAACAAGAAAGTATAAAACACTACCACGAGTGGCAACAACTCGATATTCTTCACGAGCAGCATTTATTTTTCCTTCCGTAATTTTAGCAACTTCAATTTTTCTTTTTACATCAATAGCAGTATTCTTACTTGTATTTAATACTTCAATTACTGTTACATCATCAAGTAAACTTCCCTGAGTGGTGGAAAGCTTATGTAATAAATTTGCTTCAAGTTCTTTCATTTTTTTCATATTTATAGTCACTGTTTCAACTAATTGGACTCGTTCATCTTCTAGCTCTTTTCGTTCGGTAAGTATAACACGACCTAATAATTGATCCTCTAATCCACGCATTGTAACAGTAAAATCAATAATAGATGTCCGAGCAAATATTTCAGGAGTATAAGCTGGATTGGGCAGTTTGGTTGTAATATAACATCTAAAATCCGGGTTCCAGTCAATTTCTTTATCTCCTATTTTAATTTTTAATTGAGTGCCCACTTTAAGCAAATTTTGATCCAATAAATTATCCATGCATGGATCTAATTCTTCTGCAACATCTTCAATCATTATTGAAGTCCCAAATTTACAGAATCCTCAAGATGATTGCGAAAATACTTGCTATTTAAAGTTGTAATAATAAGTTGATTTTGCTTCTCCATGTTTTTAATCCAAACTTTTCCTTGAGACTGAGGATCAATTAGCAGAGGATACCGTCTAGCTTTTGTCGCAATTATTCCATTCTGTAAAGATAATTCATCTGTTGGGAGACCCTGAATGTTCCATTCCCCAATCTGTGAGCGATCTGTTAAACTCTCTATTACATTTACATTTGCTGAGATTGGAATCATTTTTTCAATAATTTGTTTAGTCCAGATATTTAGAAAGAAACTTCTAAATTCCTGATTAAATGGTCCTGTGTATGAAAGAAATGCAGTAAGCAAAATAACATCACCAACTAATCGCTCAGTTTCACTTTTAAATGATGCAATTTGTTCAGTCCATCTAATTTTTTCGCCAACTAATCCTCCTATTAGAGCAGTTGCAGCATCCATTTTGTCCTCACATTTTTGGCTTCCGTTAGAACTGTTTGCTTTTTAGAAACAGCTTCTTCTAACGTTCGCTGCACATCAGCCAACTCATTTTCTTTTGCTGTAGTAATTCCTCGGCTTCCCTTAGGTCTCCAGATGCCCTTTGATATTTTGCCTCCTGAACTGCAAGATTGGCTTTTAATGGTAGAACTTCTTTGTTAACTTCGAAATATTTGGCCATGGCCATTGTCCACGACAGAAGTCCAGCAACATTTCCACATGCCACTTTTGCAGCTTCAAATGTGTACTGGCTGAAAAAAATAAAATGTAGATATTTATTTATTATAGAAGGTCACAAGATAATGATTTCAATATATTTATCATCTACAGGTGTACCTAGCTATTGCAAAACAAAAAATATAAAATTCTCTTTGATATTTATTGATCCAATTTTTCAATGGGTTTTTAGGAAAAAACGAATTTTAAGGGTAATTTTAATTTTACAAGCACAATACAATAATTACCATCTTAACGGTCTCTGAAAATTTGGTTACAATCGGATAAAAAACATAGAAGTTATTTAGAAAATATTTTTATAAGGCATTACCACGTGCAGCTGCACCTAGTTAGTTGCTATGATACTCCGTGACATAATAATGGTGTTCAATAAACCAACTAAAGTGCCGCAAAGCTAAAAATTTCGAACAAAGAAAATTTTGGTAAATAATTTTGGTATATTTTTAGTATCATTTTTCAGTATATTTATCAGTATATTTTTGAAAAATATAATATTTCGATGGTGAAATTGGGTGGCGGGTATCTCACTGTAGAGCACACTCGACAGTAGCTTTCTTACTTGTTTTAATCCTGGAATGTTGAATTTTGGTACGCACAATACTAATCACCATCTTAATAATCTCTGCGAATTTGGTTACAATCGGATAAAAAATACAGAAGTTATTAAGAAATTACTTTTATAAGGCGTTACCACGTGGCCGTCAGCCGTCAGAGGAAGCAAGGGGACCAACATGTAATCCCAGTATTGGCCGGGGCACGCGCCGTCCTTGCTCCTACTGTCGGAAGTGCGACTATACTCTTCTCGCGAGGGCGGCTGGAAGCAGACCCCTAGCACGGTTATGTCTCTGCTAGAGGTGCTGACTAATTGTAGTCGGGCGAAGATCGTGAATCTATAAATCACCCCAATCCAAGGTGGAACAGCATACGCTGATGGATGCATGGCCGGGGGGTAGCCCGGTCTCTAGTATGCGGACTCTGGATACCTGTCGTCCTCCAGTTTCATTTAGACTTTCCACGGTATGCGGGCTATGCCGTGGATGACCTTCCCTTCCCGCCTACTCGTGGGATCTCAACTAGTGGATCAAAATTTCAAAATAGAAAAGATTTTGTCACCCCCTAAGTCCTATCGGTCGATCAGTCTTACCTCCTTTCTGCTTACAAAGGCGGAAAGGCTTATGGATAGGCACATTCGGTGCTCTCTGCAGACGTCGACACCTCTGCATCCCACGCAGTTTGCGTACATAGCTGGCAGATCGACGGAGGTCGCTCTCCACAGGTTAGTGGGAAAAATTGAAAGAGCCTTCGTATCCAAGAACATTGCTTAGTGCTCTTTTCTGGATATAGAAGGTGCTTTTGATAATACCGGCTACGGGTCAATCTCTACTGCTCTAGAACGTAGAGGAACTGCCTCGTCCATTGATCCGGTTGATTGAAGCTATGCTCAAACACCGGATTATCACTTCCACCCTGGACTCCACGACTGCATGCATTAATGCAGTCAAAGGCTGTCCCCAGGGAGGGATTCTATCCCCCCTACTCTGGTCCCTAGTAGTTGACGAACTACTAGTCTTACTCTCCGAGCAGGGCGTTGAAGCTATCGGCTATGCTGACGACCTGGCTCTAATAGTGACCGGGAACTATACCAACACCGTGACAGACTTGATGCAATCAGCTCTGAACACGGTAAGTAGATGGTGCGCAGATGTTGGTCTTAGCATCAATCCACAAAAAGCTATTATAGTTCCTTTTACTAGGCGCTATTCCGTTGACATTGGTCAACTTTATATCAGTGGCTCTCATGTGGGACTATCCAACGAAGTCAAATATCTAGGGGTGACCCTCGATAAAAGACTAAATTGGAACTCCCACCTCAGCAACACCCTCACAAAGGCGACCATGCCATGTGGGCCTGCAGAAGATTCTTTGGTAGAATCTGGGGTCTTAAATTGTGCACCATCCGGTGGCTTTTTGCCATGATGGTCAGACCGATCGTCACCTATGCTGCTATTGTGTGGTGGCCAAAGGTTACGCAGGTCAGTGCCATCAGCAAATGCAATAAATTGCACAGGCTGCTGTGCCTCTCACTGACAGGTGCACTTCGTACCTGTACCACCGCAGCAATGGAATCGATACTGAATCTGACTCCGCCGCACATCCAAATTAAAGAAGTCGCCGCTATGAGCCTTCTTAGAATCAAGCTCCAATCAGGGCTTCTAGCTATCGAATTAGGACATGCTAGCCTGATCAAAGACATTCCTGGCATAGATATCTGCACTATAGTATCTGACTATGACTAAGGAACTTTTCTTTGGTGCTAAATTCAGAACCCTCATCCCGGACCGGAAGGACTGGGACACTGGCAACCCCATCAGCGACCCCTACGGTATTCACTGGTATACCGACGGGTCAAAAACTGATCAGGGGTTGGAGCTGGGATCTTTGGACCCAACTCTAAAACCTCAATTGCTATGGGCAAATGGCCCACAGTCTTCCAATCCGTCTGATCCTAGAGAAGGGGATTAGAGGACCGAACATCTACATCTTTCTGACAGTCAAGCCGCCATCTTAGCCCTCTCCTCCAAAAGAGTAAGCTCTCGACTGGTGGCCGATTGCTGGAACTGCCTCCAGAGACTGTCTCTGACTAACAACGTCACCCTTCTATGGGTACCTGGACACTCTGGTATCCAGGGCAATTAGCTGGCGGACGAACTTGCTAGGGCCGGTTCGTCAGCTACTTTTTCCGGCCCTGAGCCCTTCTGTGGCATGGGTTGGTCCACCATCTCAGCTATTGTTAAAACCTGGGCTGTTAGGTTGACTGATCGCTACTAGTCGGTCCAACCAGGGATGCGGCAAGCCAAGGAGCTTATCAATCCCGTGGTCGACCGGAAAACCAGCTTTCTTTCCAGGAGGGATCTTCACCTCCTCGTTGGCTATCTTAGTGGCCATCATACGGTGAACTATCACCTCACCAAAATGCGTCTGTCGTCTGATGCTGAGTGCAGACTTTGCAAAGAGGACGACGAGACAACCAAACACATTCTGTGCGGCTGTCCAGCCTTGGTGTGGACTAGGAGGAAACATCTGCACGTGGATACCGCAGGTCCCGAGCATATTGTGCGTTCCTCGACAAAAGATCTGCTCTGCATCATTAGGGAACCAGACCAACTTTTGTCTAGCTAGGAGAGCCTATAGGCACAAAAGACCTCCATGGTCGCCATCCTCGCACCTTGTCTGTTGGGAGACTCCAATAAATACCACGTGGAGCTGCACCTAGTTAATTGATGTGACACTCCGTGACATAGTTAATTGCCATCACACTCCGTGACATAATAATGGTGTTCAATAAACCAACTAAAGTGCCGCCAAGCTAATAATTTCGAACATAGAACATTTTGATATATTATTTTGGTATAATTTTAGTTTTTTTTTTAGTATTTTTCAGTATATTTTTAGAAAAGGTAAATGGCGGGTATCTCACGGTTGAGCCCATTCGACAGTAGCTTTCATACTTGTTTTTTCACAGTTATTATTTTAACAAGTAAGAAAGCTACAGTCTAGTTTGCTCGACTGTGAAATACCCGCCACCCAATTTTATCATCAAAATATTATATTTTTCAAAAATATACTGAAACAAGTAAGAAAGCTACAGTCGAGTTTGCTCGACTGTGAGATACCCGTACACCCAATTTTACCATCAAAATATTATATTTTTCTAAAATATACTGAAACAAGTAAGAAAGCTACAGTCGAGTTTGCTCGATTGTAAGATACCCGCAACCCAATTTTACCATCAAAATATTATATTTTTCAAATATGTACTGAAAAAAATACTTAAAAAATATACTGAAATTAGACCAAAATAATATACCAAAATTTTCTTATTTATTGCCATGTCCGTCTGTCTGTCTGTCCGTCCGTCCGTATGAACACCTAGATCTCAGAGACTATACATACTAAAAAAACAGTAAAAGCTAAGTCGAGTTTGCTCGACTGAGATCTCCCACCCAATTTTACCATCAAAATATATTTTTCAAAAATATACTGAAAAAATACTTTAAAATATACTAAAAAATACCAAAATAATATATCAAAATTTTCTTTATTCGAAAGTATTAGCTTGGCGGCACATTAGTTGGTTTATTGAACACCATTATTATGTCGCGGAGTGTCATATCAACTAACTAGGTGCAGCTGCACGTGGTAACGCCTTATAAAAGTAATCTCTTAATAACTTCTGTGTTTTTTATCCGATTGTAACCAAATTCGCAGAGATCATTAATATGGTGATTAGTATTGTGCGTACCAACTAAAAGCTAATAATTTCGAACACAGAAAATTTTTATATATTATTTTGGTATTTTTAGTATATTTTTTAGTATTTTTTCAGTATATTTTTGAAAAATATAATATTTTGTGGTAAAATTGGGTGGCGGGATCTCACAGTCGAGCAAACTCGACTGTAGCTTTCTTACTTGTTTCATACGCAATTTGTGCAGTCATTGATCAAGATTTTCGAGTGGTTCAGCGACGAGTTGTGTCATCCACTGTTCAAGAATATCCGTGACCTCGTACAGTCAATGCTTGAATGTAGCCGTTTCTACTGGTTCGAAATAGGTTTTCATTGAGGTTGGTTAAAATTTTTTTTTTTTATCTTTAACCATGGCATGAAGTTCCAATGCCTGTTTAATTTTTTGCTTGAAAAGGTGAATTGTTTTGAATTGAATTGTCGCTTGAAATCTTTTATTGTTTGGTTCTATAGCGTGTTAAAATTTTCTATCTCTATACTATTGATAATTTCGATAAAGGTTGAACGAACTTTTCTAACATATATCTTTATTTCCAGCATTTGCAAGTGGTTTTGTTCGATGAAATTATAAATATTGAAGTATTGTTTATAAAATTGGATAATTGTTCTGCTCTAAATTCGTTGTCCATGATTATCATTATTGGTTTGTCTAACTTTGTAAAATGATTTATTATAATGTGTAGTTATGCTCTCCAATTTGCTGCTGCAAATTTGGTGAGTTTAAATATGACTGTTACAAATGATCTGTTTTTTATTTTTTTTTTATTATTATTTAATTTATTTAGAGTGTCCAGGATGATTTGTGGTATTCAGCTTATCATATCTATTGCATAATATCAGATATTCTTGCTTCAAGTTCAACAACATACAAGTAAATAGTTCAATGCAAACTAAGACACAAATCTAATCATGTATTCTATACAAATGTTTAATCATATATAATACATAGAATTTGTAGATCGCTAAATACTTAAAAGTTGAGTAAGATGAATGTAACTTGCAATGTACAGAAAAGTAATTTAACAACAAAAATACCATACTTATTAAAATAGGATGAAAAATAAATTTGAAAGTGTCTGTGGTATGTTAGTTTCGCCACCTCAATATTCAGCTATTGTCTGTTATAGTTTCATCGTTCTTATTTGCAATTCTTAAGTCTTCTTTTTGATTTAGACTAAATATCGATTTTTTTGCATCGTTCTTTTTTTTTGGAGGAGTTTTCCCTTGAACATTTATTTATTGTTTACTTCAAGCTGGCTGGCTTCTCTGCAGGTGGTGGGCGTGGAATGCAAAGACCGATCTTAACACCATCATAGATGAATCATTGAAGGGCAGTAAGAGTACCAATCATAATGATATGAGGGGTCAAGCCTTTCCACATTCCTTTGAGTACGCTACCAGCGGATGCACCTTGGACTGGTTCAGCTTGAAGCTGAACACCAGCAAATTAACCGGCGGTAAAGGTAATAACCAGTTGCTCTCCCTTTCTGCACTCTCCTCGACGCTTAGGTACCAGGTGCTTGTAGAGCAGTGAACTTAATCATGGTGTTTGGAATTTGACGTATCCACTATGGCACCAGACCCTTATAGAAAGCATTGATACCCTTTTTCTTGACCATATTCGAAACTGCCTCACGGAAGGTATTTGCGTTACCAACGGCACCACGTTACTGCCAATCTTGCAGGAGGCGCCCAAAGAAGACGAAGCAGCAGCAATCTCGCGTCCAACTACGGGTTTTGGTACATTGCCAATGGCAGGTAAAGCTGTCGTCTCGCCATCAGCGCAGTAGGCGCGTTTGAAAAAATGACGAGAACATCTTAATGTTTATGGCGTTCGCTGTCTAGAGCGTTGCCGCCGTCCGTGACGTCTCAAGGAATCAGATTCAAAGAATGAATATGAATTTTATATGAAAACAAGTAAGAAACCTACTATCGAATTTTGCCGACTGTGAGATACCCACCACATAATTTTACTGAATTGAAGAATAAATAAGAGCGACAATCGAAATACTATATTTTTCAATGGAAGAACGAGTAAAAGCGACCATCAAAATATTATATTTTTCAAAATTATAGTGGAAATTATAATAAAACAAGTAAGAAAGCTACAGTCGAGTTTGCTCGACTGTGAGATACCCGCCACCCAATTCTACCATCCAAATATTATATTTTTCAAAATATACTGAAAAAATACTAAAAAAATATACTAAAATTTAACAAAATAATATATCAACATTTTCTTTGTTCAAAATTATTAGCTTGGCGGCACTTTAGTTGGTTTATTTAACACCATTATTATGTCGCGGAGTGTCATAGCAACTAACTAGGCAGCACTAGCAGTTGCACGTGGTAACGCCTTATGAAAGTAATATCTTAATAACTTCTGTGTTTTTTATCCGATTGTAACCAATTAGTATTATGCGTACCAAAATTGAACGTTCTAGGTTTAAAACGACGCTTGCTAGGATTGTAATTAGAATTGTGCGTACAAAAATGTAACGTTCTAGCTTGCAATCCGTTTTTTATACCCGCCTACTTAAAGGGTAGAAGGGTATTATGGCTTTGTGCCGACCGAAAACGTATGTAACAGGCAGAAGGAAGCATTCCGACCATAAAGTATATATATTCTTGATCAGCGTCAACAGCCAAGACGATATAGCCATGTCCGTCTGTCTGTCTGTCCGTCTGTCCGTATGAACACCTAGATCTTAGAGACTATGAGAGATAGAGCAACAAATTTTTCGCGACAGTGTGTCTTATTGTTGCACGCAGATCAAGTTTGCTTTTGATTTCGACCACGACCCATCCCGCCCCCGTAAATCAAATAAAACCTTACTTTCATAAGGCGTTATTACGTGCAACTGCTAGTGCTGCCTAGTTAGTTGCTATGACACTCCGCGACATAATAATGGTGTTCAATAAACCAACTAAAGTGCCGCCAAGCTAATATTTTTTTGAGTCGATTGCGATACATTGAACTTTGTAAAATATTGCATCTTCTGAATAAAGGCCAATTTTTTTAATGTTTGTTATTTTGTAATTTTTGGTCCTATTTCAAACGCTTTGTTCGTTTGGGCTTATTTATAATTTTTTTTTTACCATTGCTCAAAATAATTTTGTCTTGGGCAGAATATGATATAATAATTATACCCGCATAACCAAAGGGTAGAAGGGTATTATGGCTTTGTGCCGACCGAAAATGTATGTAACAGGCTTCTGCCTGAAGCATCTCCGACCCCATAAAGTATATATATTCTTGATCAGCGTCAACAGCCGAGACAATATAGCCATGTCCACGCACAATACTAATCACCATTTGGTTACAATCGGATAAAAAACACAGAAGTTATTAAGATATTACTTTCATAAGGCGTTATTACGTGCAACTGCTAGTGCTGCCTAGTTAGTTGCTATGACACTCCGCGACATAATAATGGTGTTCAATAAACTAACTAAAATGCCAAGCTAATAATTTCGATCAAAGAAAATGTTGATATATTATTTTGGTATTTTTTAGTATATTTTTTAAAGTATTTTTTCAGTATATTTTGAAAAATATAATATTTGGATGGTAGAATTGGGTGGCGGGTATCTCACAGTCGAGCAAACTCGACTGTAGCTTTCTTACTTGTTTAATTTCTCATAGAAAAGCTTGTTTTTTTTTTTTTTGCAATTATTAATTTACAATTTGAGCATCGAGCTCTTAAATGGTTGTAATAAAACAAAAAAAAAGTGTGCTCGACCGTGAGATACCCTCCGCCCAATTCTACCATCCAAATATTATATTTTCCAAAATATCAAAATAATATATCAACATTTTCTTTGTTCGAAATTATTAGGTTGGCGGCATTTTAGTTGGTTTATTGAACACCATTATTATGTCACGGAGTGCCATAGCAATTAACTATGTCACGGAGTGTCATAGCAATTAACTATGCCACGGAGTGTCATAGCAATTAACTATGTCACGGAGTGTCATAGCAATTAACTAGGTGCGTCTGCACGTGGTAACGCCTTATAAAAGTAATTTCTTGATAAGTTCTGTGTTTTTATCCGATTGTAACCAAATTCGCAGAGATCATTAAGATGGTGATTAGTATTGTGCGTGGACATGGCTATATCGTCTCGGCTGTTGACGCTGATCAATAATATATATACTTTATGGGATCGGAGATGCTTCCTGCCTGCCTGTTACATACATTTTCGGTCGGCACAAAGCCATAATACCCTTCTACCCTTTGGGTAGGCGGGTATAAAAATATACTGAAAAATTATACTAAAAATAGACCAAAATTATTTACCAAAATTTTCTTTGTTCGAAATTTTTAGCTTTGCGGCACTTTAGTAGGTTTATTGAACACGATTATTATATCACGGAGTGTCATAGCAACTAACTAGGTGAAGCTGCACATGGTGACGCCTTATAAAAATATTTTCTTAATCACTTCTGTGTTTTTATCCGATTGCAACCAAATTTGCAGAGATCATTAAGATAATGATAACAGTGCAATTTTTCTGGTAGATTTTTATGTTCTTCCAAAGAAGTTGATAATATTAAACAAGTAAGAAAGCTACTGTAGAGTTTGATCGACTGTTAAATAACCCAATTTTACTGAATAGAAGAATAAATAAGAGTGATCACCGAAATATTATATTTTGTAGTATGCGCACATATAGAGTGTTCACTGTAGCAGTAATTCATAAATAAATTACAAGCATATGAATGCAATATATTGTCAAAACAAATGTCAATGTCAATGGCCAAACTGCAATATGAAGAGCCACTTGAAGGCCACACGCAGGAAACGCTTAGTCGGCGTTTCCCACGCTGACCAAAGTCAAGCACTAAGTGAACGCATGCTACATGAATTCTTTACGTTGCATTCCAGCAACATAGAAGAATATATTTAAGAAATATATAACTCTGCCGCTGCTCTGTCGCTAACGCAGGCAGCGCTGCTAACAAACTTAGGTTTAATAATATATTGTAAAAGACTAAGAAAACATTGAATAAACGGACTCCAAACTAAAAACACCGTCTTTTCTCTTAAGCATAACATATCATTTATGCTTAAGACTAAGTAACTTGGCCGCAGACCGAACTCTGCCGCCCAAACCAAACTGTGAACACTCCTGATGCTCTATATCGCAAAAGAGAGCATTACATGGCGACCGTGACAGGACCAAAGGAGTATAAGGAAGAATAAAGAAGGCAAACATCCCAAGAAGAAAAAAAAAACAACAAAAGATAATGTTGTAATCTGTGCTATAATGTGTGATCCACGAAATCACGAAGACAACGATTTTACACCAAAGGAAGTGATAAATACAAACGATTCCATACTAGAGGAAGTGGCATATATAAATGCAATACTGAATGAGATATCAGACGATGATTGGGCACTCAAGTCCTAGAGGAAATATAACCATATGCACTGCTAGTACACAGATTGGAAAACCTACAAATCGAAGACTAATATGGGAAAGAAACGCGGCGGAGTGAAAACCAAGATAAACAAGAGACTGGCGCATATTAAGTGGTTGCTAAACGGCCAGCAAACTCCGCCTGAATGGAATAAAGCAGTAAAGTTCCAAGAGGAATACGATAATTTAAAAACGATTCTGGAAGAAAGAAAAACCACAACGAACACAACAATAGACAGAAACACACCAAAACAGATCCCGACGGCAAAGAAGCAGTGCCCACCCGATTGTGGAGGCGTATGGATGCCTTATTGCCAAGGCACCTGTAACAAGTGAACGTCGAGGAGTGTCAGCGTGCCGGTCCGGCTACGCCAAGCTGGCACCATAGAAGTTAAAGAATCAACCCACAACCGAAACCGAAGCCACAGCAGAATACTATAAATATTAAATACTTACAATTAAGAAAAATTTTTGTAAAATTTCGCTGAATGTTTTCAGCCGAGTTAGCCCAACATGGCCCGTAAAGCCATGGCTAGAAGTAGGCAGGTTTCACAATGTTAAAAGTAAAAATAATATAAATAGAATGCGAAAGTAAAAAAAAAAAAAAATTTTATTCTATGTCTTTAATATACAACAACATAGATAAAAGAACAAGTACAGAGAAAGAAATTAAAATTGATAAAATATACATAGACACCAAAATGGGTCTTATAGATACAAAGACAGTGGACTCCACTGCAAATGCCATTAACAAAGTAAAAGTAGAAAATATAGACCTATATTGGATAATAGTAATCCTAATAATAATTGCCCTAGTACTAGTAGCAAATGCACTAATAAAGATATATAAAATGCATAACAAATGCCTTACAAAACAATATCAAAGTACAGCAAATGGGCTCGATACAATTTAATACATATATACTTACAAAAGTAATGAAATTAAAATAAAAATACATAAAGAATTAAACAAATAATATTAATAAATGTGTCCCAGATAGCATGGAGTGGGTGAAACTTTTAGAAAAGTTAAAAGAATATAAGGAGAATTTCAGTAAATCATACAAATGTATAACACAAAATACAGCAATACAACTAGAAACACTGAAAAACACGCAAATATACTAGTTGAAAATTTTAACAAAGCCAGAGAATTATTACATGAAAATAGGAATTTATTAAGCGAAACACAGTGCAAAACAGCATCTAACCTATTAGTTAAACTCAGAGAAAGGCTAATAGCGGTAAACGATAGATACAAATTAAGTATCTCGATACCGACAATACTAAATACCCCACTGAAAGTACAGGAAATAGAATTAGATGAGTCATCAAGTGACTCAGAGCTAGAAATCAAAGAGGAAGATTTACATGATTTAACGATACCGGCAGAAATAGATCTGTCAGTTATAGAAAACATAAATATAATACAGCCACAGTTTGTCGACTTGTCAAGTACAATTACAACTAGTGAACAAATGGATGAATATTTTGCCAGCAGGAAAATCTCTAAAGATATCCAGCAGTCGATCCCGGTATTCGATGGATCGCGGCAAAATTTAAATCAATTCATAAAAACCATACGGGCCGCCGGAATACCAGACGGACCCACAGGCAGAATAGCCCTAGAAGTAATTAAGTCAAGAGTTATGGGCTCTACATATAATAAAATCATAAATGCAACTACCATCGAAGAACTCATTCTACAACTGAAAGAAGAAGTAGAAGGAGAAGACTCAAATGTCTTACGATGCAAATTGCAAAACATTTTCCGTAAAGGCAAGACCCCAACACAGTTTACAACTGAAATAGATAATCTACGCAGACAACTAGAAGACACCTATATAGATGAAGGTTATTCTACCCAAAAGGCAACGGAAATGAGCCAAAGAGAATCATTACAAACTCTAGTAAAGAACTGTGAGCATGGACCGATAACATATATATCGTACAAGGAGGAACATTTAGAACGCTAAAAGAAGCCATAGCTAAATATATAACTTATAGCACTGAAATGACCAGTAATGCAGGTACAATAATGTACGCGCAGAGAGGAAATGCCCAACGAGGTAATTACTTCAGAGGTAATTATCGCGGTAGAGGCAGAGGTTATAACAATAACGGTTATAACAACAACGGTTATAACAGAAATAATGGTCAACAAAACAATGATTATTACAACAATAACAGAGGTAGAGGTGGTTACCGTGGTAACCGCAACAACGGCAATAATAATCAAAACCAGAATAGAAATACCAACAATGCAAACGTAAGAGTAGCACAAAACTCGGGAAACTCCCAACAACCCTCAATACCCAAAAGTATACGCAATCAATCTCAGCAAAAATATATTTGTCAAATTTACACATTTAGATACAGGAAAAGACTTAATCTTTCTAATAGACACAGGAGCAGTGATAATTTTACAAACATTCAAGAGCATAATAAAATTAATATACATGGCATTGGTCAAGAAATAATTTCATCCATAGGCTTAACATCAATAGAAATACAAACAGGAAAATATATAATCCCTCACAATTTTCATATACTTGATCAACAATTCCTAATACCATGCGAAGGAATTATAGGCATAGATTTTATAAAAAAATATAATTGTCAATTAGATTTCAATCAGAAAGAAAATTGGTTTATACTTAGACCAAACTACTTAAAATATCCAATTTATGTCCCAATAGAATACAGTTCAGGCAACAATACAATATTGTTACCAGCAAGATCACAGGTTATAAGAAAAATCGATATATCTTCAGTTAGAGACCAACATATATTGTATCCAAATAACGAAATACAACCTGGAATTTATATTGCAAATACAATTGCCAACACTCAAAACGCCTATATACGTATCTTAAATACGACAAATTCCGATCAAATAGTCAATGTAACTAAAATAGAGTATGAACCACTTTCGAACTATGAAATAGTTCAAAACACCCAAGAAACCAGAGAACAAACTGTCATGTCTAAATTATCAAAAAATTTTCCACCACAATTCAAAAATAAACTAAAAGAATTATGTCATAAATACACTGATATATTTGGCTTATCAACAGAACCCATAACAGCAAACAATTTTTATAGGCAAAAACTGAGATTGAAAGACGAAGAACCCGTATACATAAAAAACTACAGAAATCCTCACAGTCAAGTAGATGAAATTCAAGCTCAAGTACAAAAACTAATTGACGACAACATAGTTGAACCATCAATATCGGAATATAATAGTCCACTTCTATTAGTTCCAAAGAAGTCCCTCCCAGACTCAGATAAAAAGAAATGGCGTTTAGTAATTGACTATCGCCAGATTAATAAAAAGTTACTAGCTGATAAATTTCCACTACCTAGAATTGATGATATTTTAGATCAACTAGGTAGCGCTAAATATTTTTCATGTCTCGACTTAATGTCTGGTTTTCATCAAATTGAACTTGAAGAAAAATCCAGAGATATAACGTCGTTTTCGACTAGCAACGGTTCATATCGTTTCACGCGATTACCGTTTGGATTAAAAATAGCACCGAATTCGTTCCAAAGAATGATGACTATAGCATTCTCAGGACTAGAGCCATCACAAGCATTCCTTTATATGGACGATTTAATAGTCATAGGGTGTTCTGAAAAACACATGATTAAAAATTTAACAGATGTTTTTGATAAATGTAGAAAATACAATTTAAAGTTACACCCAGAAAAATGTTCATTCTTTATGCACGAAGTCACATTTTTAGGACACAAGTGCACAGACAAAGTAATCTTGCCAGATGACAAGAAATATGAAGTAATTAAAAATTACCCCGTCCCACATGACGCGGACAGTGCTAGAAGATTCATTGCATTTTGCAATTATTATAGAAAATTTATCAGAAAAATCCCTCACTACTCACGGCACATAACTAGATTATGTAAAAAAAATATTCCATTTGAATGGACAGAAGACTGTCAAAATGCATTCTTACATTTAAAACATAAACTGATGGAACCAACCCTATTACAATACCCAGAC
Source organism: Drosophila pruinosa (assembly GCA_018150935.1). Lineage (NCBI taxonomy): Eukaryota > Metazoa > Arthropoda > Insecta > Diptera > Drosophilidae > Drosophila > Drosophila pruinosa. The sequence continues at coordinate 42,703 of JAECWR010000095.1, forward strand.
TTTAGCAAAGAATTTTGCATAACTACTGATGCAAGTAAGCAAGCGTGTGGTGCAGTTTTATCTCAAAACCATAATGGCCACCAACTTCCAGTTGCATTTGCATCAAAATCATTTACAAAGGGTGAAAGTAATAAAAGTACTACAGAGCAAGAACTAACAGCAATTCATTGGGCAATAACCCATTTCAGACCCTACATATATGGAGAACACTTTACAGTCAAAACAGATCATAGACCCCTTACATTTTTATTTTCAATGACAAACCCAAGTTCAAAGTTAACACGTATGAGACTAGAATTAGAGGAATATAACTTCACTGTAGAGTATCTGAAGGGTAAAGAAAATTACGTAGCCGATGCGTTATCTAGAATAACCATCAAAGAACTAAAAGAAATAACTGGAAATATAATGAAAGTCACTACAAGATATCAAAGTAGACAAAAATCCTGCGCAGGGAATAAAAATAATACAGTGGAACTGCAGAGACAGTCCAATGAAAAAGCTTCAAAGCCCAACGTATATGTAGTCATGACAAATGACGAAGTACGTAAAGTAGTGACATTGCAATTGAATAACATGATATGTTTATTTAAGCATGGAAAGACAATCATTGCAAGATATGATGTTAGTGACATTTATACTAATGAAGTTATTGATCTGGATCAATTTTTCAAAGGCTTAAAAAAGCAAGCCGGTATATATGAAATCACTCAACTTAAAATGGCACCTTGGGAAAAAATCTTTGAACACGTTTCAATAGATCAATTCAAATATATGGCAATAAAATATTAAAGAATTTGAAAGTAGCGCTACTCATCCCGGTGACCTTAATAAATAATGAAAAAGATAAAGAAGCTATATTGTCTACACTACATGATGATCCAATACAAGGAGGACATACAGGCATAAAAAAAAACCTTGGCCAAGGTCAAAAGATATTTTTACTGGAAAAATATGACTAAGTACATAAAAGAGTACGTAAGAAAATGTCAAAAATGCCAAAAATCTAAAACTATTAAACATAGTAGAAGTCCAATGACGATTACACAGACACCAGAACATGCGTTTGATAGAGTAGTAGTCGACACAATAGGTCCACTACCAAAATCAGAAAACGGCAATGAGTATGCAGTCACACTAATATGTGATTTAACTAAATACTTAGTTGCTATACCAATACCAAATAAAAGCGCAAATACAGTCGCTAAAGCGATATTTGAATCCTTTTTCTAAAGTACGGTCCAATGAAGACGTTCATTACGGACATGGGAACAGAATATAAGAACTCAATAATTAATAATCTATGAAAATACCTTAAAATTACAAATATTACATCAACAGCTCATCACCATCAAACAGTCGGAGTAGTTGAAAGAAGTCATAGAACTCTAAACGAGTATATACGATCCTATATATCGGTTGACAAAACCGACTGGGACGTATGGCTTCAATATTTTGTATATTGTTTTAATACGACCCCATCTATGGTACATAATTATTGTCCATACGAATTAGTTTTTGGTAGAACAACAAATATGCCAAAACAATTTAGCAATACAAATAGCATAGAACCCATATACAATATAGATGACTACGCAAAGGAAAGCAAATATAGATTAGAGGTAGCATATAAAAGAGCAAGAAGAATGATAGAAGAGAATAAAATAAAAAATAAGGGAACATACGACTTAAGAACAAACAATTTAGAAATATCAGTAGGAGATAAGGTTTTATTAAAAAAATGAAGTAGGCCATAAATTAGAATTTAAATATACGGGACCCTATAAGATAGAAAATAAAGGAGAAAATAATAATATAACAATATCAAACAATAAAAATAAAAAACAAATAGTACATAAGGATAGATTAAAAAAATTTTATTCATAAAAAAAAAAAAAAAATAAATAAATTAAAATATTAAAAAAAATATGTTAAACTTAAAATTATGTAAACATTAATTAAAAATAATGAATTCTTCATTCCTACATTATTATTATATTATATATATTCTTGTTCAGTGTAAATAGCCGATTAGGTATAGCCATGTCCGCCTGTTCGTCCGTCGGTGTGAACACATAGATCTTAAAGACTATAAGAACAAGATCTCAATTTTTTCGGGATAGTATAGAATTATTATATGCAGGTCACGTTTGTGTAAGATTTTGGCCACGCTCCCTTCTGTGTTTGCAAATCGAAAAATACCGAATTACAAGCGTTATTTTAAACATAGAACGTTCAACTTTGGTACTCACAATACTAATTACTAATCACCATCTTAATGATCTCTGTGAATTTGGTTACAATCGGAAAAAAACACAGAAGTTATTAAGAAATTACTTTTATAAGGCGTTACCACGTGTAAATTGGATGGTAAAATTTGGCGGCGGGTATCTCACGGTCGCGCACTCGACAGTAGCTTTCATACTTTTTTTTATTTACACATTAAGGTAAATGGTAATTCGTTTGCAAGTTCAAAACAACATTTTTAAGTTAAGTAAAAAAAATGCTGAGTTAAAAAAATAGGCTTAGAGAAAATAGGCTTTTGGAATAGATAAGCTCAACGAATGAGTGTATGAAGATTCTATATCTAATAATTTAGAGGATAGAGTACCGTATTCAAGATTCCTTAGCAGACTTTGAAAGTATAGCTGTTACTGTACAATGGAACGAGTTGCAGAAGGTTATATTTGGGCGACAATTGTTAAAGGAAGCAGCTAAGTTGTTCGTAAATAGCCAATATGGTGTTACAAATTGAGCAACACTTAAAGAGGCTATATCAGAGCAGCTTACCGTGAAATTGACAGCAAAGAGAGAGCCAGATATATATTTTGGTACTATATCAAGTAACTGATTTAAAAGAATTGAAAGAGAAGTTGAATGTTTATATTAATGAGATCGTTGGTATAGGGAATTAGAAGATTTATTCTTTAGGATCGTTTGTAATTGACACCCAGTTAGATCGTATTCCAATAAGAATATGTTTTCATGTAGTGCCAGATATTGGTGTTATTGGACGTCAAGATTGTTAAAAACGGAGAAACCTTTTGTCGCAAGAATAATGAATTGTCAGAGCTAGTTGAAGATGATATCCATGCAGACGCAATTACGGAAGAAGCAGATTTTCAGGAATCTTTACAGCCGATTATGGCAGTCGATACTTTTGATAAAAGAAGACAAGGATAGCGTTCTAAGCTGAATAAAAGTCCAGTAGAACCGATAATATTCCAGTTTTTAAAATCCCAGACGTTTGTCCTATGCTGATCAGGAGAAAGTAAACAAGCAAGTGCAGCATTGGATGGTAGAAGGGATCATTCGAAATAGTGTTTCCGAATACACTTCCCCTGTTGTTTTGGTTTCAAAGAAAGATGTTAAGCATAGATTGTGTTGCTATTATAGGCAGTGGAATTTTAAAATAGTATGAGACAACTTCCCGACAGTCTTAATCGATGATGTGTTGCATAAGCTACAGATAGGAATGGTCTTCACAACTTTAGATTTGTGTAATGGATTCTTCCACGTTTCTGTATAGGAGAAATTGCGTAAGTTTGCCTCGTTTGTGACACAAAGCGGCCAATATGAGTTTAATTTTGAGCCATTTGGAATCAATAATTCGCCAGCTGTATTGAAGATACCAAATTCATTTTGTATATAATACCATCATTTTTTTGTATATAATACACCATTATAATACCATCGATTGACGTGAAATAGGGCATACAAAAGCTAAAGAGTTTTGAATTTGGCAACAATATCTGGTTTAAAGATAAAGTGGGCTAAATGTCAATTTCTGGGTTATATATTTAATAATTCGACAATTAAGCCATCAAAGAAAAAAACCGCTTCTGTGTAATTCATATTTCCGCAGATTTGTCGAGGATTTTGATGCAACAAAACGTTACGTTTAAAATGGATTATGTAGGGTTAGCATCGTATAATCAACTTAAGACTTGTTTATCGAATCCACCGTTGTTACGTCTGTTTAATCTAAAAGCCATTACACAGATCCATTGTGATGCGAGAATGTATGGCTATGGCGCAATGTTATTACAGAGAGACTCAGAAGACCAACATTTTCACCCAGTAGAATACATGAGCCGCAAAACTAGTCCAGCAGAAGAGAAATATCCATCGTATGATTTGAAAGTTTTGGCTATTGTGCAGGCTCTTAGGAAGTGGCGAGTTTATGCGCTTGGCTTGAGGATTACAATTGCTTCTGATTGTAATGCTTTTGCTATGATATTAAGCAAAAAGGACGTTCCATTCAGAGTTGCTCGTTGGGCAATTATATTGCAAGACTTCGATTACGCGGTAGAACATCGTTCGTAGACGCTCTCAGCAGAGTATATTGTCTTTTGATGCAGAATTCATTAAAGAACAGGATCGCATAGGCTTATTTGAACAGGGTGTGTACGATGATTTTTACATGCAGAATGGAGTGTTTTGCAAAGATCCAATCAAGGAATTAATTGTAATACCAGCCAGTATGGAAAAAGAAATTATTACGTTGACTCACCGGCGAGGACACTTTGGAGTGAAAAAGACAGTTAATCTAATAGAGAGAGAATATTTTATACCACCGGTTTCGGAAAAGGTTGGAAATATTTTTAAATCGTGCATTGAGTGTATAATGAGTAATACTAAAGCAGGGCTTAAGGAAGGATTCTTGAACATTATCAGTAAGGAAGATAAGCCGTTAACAACGTACCACATTGACCACATTGGTCCAATGGAGCTAGCCAAAAAGTTATACAACCATATTTTGGTAGTATTTGACGCATTCTCTAAGTTCATATGGTTACATCCCACTAAAAGCACAGGTTCGAATGAGGCTATTGATCGTCTCCAGAGACAAGCTGAAATTTTTGGTGATCCTAGTTGCATCGTTACTAAACGTGGAACTGCATTAACTTCAAGTTCATCTGTGAGCTATTGTGAATCGAATAATATTAAGCATTTACAAATTGCAACTGGAGTTCCAAGAGGAAATGGGCTTTTCGCTGAGGACTCTAAAGCATGGTATAAGAGTGTAAATAGAGTTCAGCAGTTTATCATTTCATCACCTCCCAAAAGCACGAAAATATCGCCTTTCAGAATTTAAAAGGATTGGAAATGAGGCAAAGCATGACAAACAGCTAAAATATATTTTAGATGAAGAAATGCTAAATGAGTTAAAGGAAGAGAAGGACGAAATCCGTAGAGTAGCTTGAGAAAAATATAGCAAGTATTCAGGCAGAGAATCGTAAAGCATTTGATAAGAAAAAAAAGAACGAGAAAGAGTAAGAAATTAATGATTTGGTTGCTATCAAAAGAATGCAGTTTGGCCCAGGATTAAAGCTCAACTATTAAGAAAGCTATTGTCGTATTGTATTGAACCATAATGTTTTTCAAAAATATACTGAAAAAAAAAACTAAAAAAAATATACTAAAAATAAACCAAAATTTTCTTTGTTCGAAATTATTAGCTTGGCGACACCTCAGGTGGTTCATTGAACATCAATATTATGTCACGGAGTGACATAGGAACTAACTTGGTGCAGCTGCAAGTGATTACGCCTTGTAAAAGTAATTTCTTAATAACTTTTGTGTTTTTTATCCGATTGTAACCAAATTTTCAGAGATCATTAAGATGGTGATTAGTATTGTGCGTACGTTCCCTAATAAAGCAGAGCAAATCTTTCGTCGAGGAACGCACAATATGCTCGGGACCTGCGATATCCAACTGCAGATGTTTTATTCTAGTCCATAATAAGGCTGGACAGTCGCACAGAATGTGTCTGGTTGTCTCAGAGTCTTCTTTGCAGAGCCTAAAATCAGCATCAGAAGACACACGCATTTTAGTTAGATGACTGTTCACCGTGTGATAGCCACTAAGATAGCCAAACGAGGAGGTGACGATCCCTCCTGGAGAATAAGCTAGTTCTTCGGTAAACCACGGGATTGATAAGCTCATTGGCTTGCCGCATTCCTGGTTGGACAGCAGTTTCAGTAATCGGCCACAAATCGACAGCTTACTCTTTTAGAAGAGAGGGTTAAGATAGCCGTTTGACTGTCAGAAAATATGTAGATGTTCACTCCTCTAATCCCGTTCTCTAGGATCAGACGGCATCAGAACTCGATGGCATGAACCTCGGATTGTAAGACTATGGGTCATTTGCCCATAGCAATTGAGGTTTTGGAATTATGTCCAAAGATCCCAGCTCCAACCCACTGATCACTCCTTGCGGTCCGGGATGAGGGTTCTGAAATTAGCACCAAAGAAAAGTTCCTTTGTCATAGTATCTGACAGAGTGCAGATATCTATGCCAGGAATGTCTTTGATCAGGCTAGCATGTCCTGATTCGGTAGCTAGAAGCCCTGATGGGAGCTTGATTCTAACCAAGCTCATAGCGGCGACTTCTTTAATTTGGATATGCAGCGGAGTCAGATTCAGTATCGATTCCATTGCTGCGGTGGGACAGGTACGAAGTGCACCTGTCAGTGAGAGCCACAGCAGCCTGTGCATTTTATTGGATTGGCTGATAGCAGTGACCTGCGTAACCTTTGGCCACCACACAAGAGCAGCGTAGGTAACGATGGGTATGACCATCACAGCAAAAAGCCACGGATGATGCAGGATTTAAGAACCCAGAATCTACCAAAGAATGTCCTGCAGGCCCACATGGCATGGGTCGCCTTAATGAGGGTGTTGCTGAGGTGAGGGTTCCAATTTAGTCTTTTATCGAGGGTTCCTCCTAGATATTTTACCTCGTTAGATAGCCCCACAGGGGAGCCCCTGATATGTAATTGAAGGGAACTATAATAGCACCATCTACTAACCGTGTTCAGAGTTGATTGCATCAACTTTGTTATGGTGGTGGCATAGTTCCCGGTCACAATTAGAGCCAGGTCGTCAGTAAGGCTAGTAGTTAGACTAGTAGTTCTTTAACTATTACGGACCAGAGTAGGGGGGATAGAACCCCTAGCTGTGGACAGCCTTTGACTGCATTAATGCATGCAGTCGTGGAGTCCATGGTGGAAGTGATTATCCGGTACTTGAGCATATCATCAATCCACTGGATCAAGGGACTGGCAGTTCGTTTACGCTCTAGAGCAGTAGAGATGGACCTGTAGCCAGTATTATCAAATGCACCTTCCATATCCAGAAAAGAGCATAAAGCAATGTTCTTGGATACGAAGGCTCTTTCAATTTTCCTCACTAACCTATATCCATAGGTTGCTATGTACGCAAGATCTGGGTATGTATCCCCAAGTAAAACTAGCTCTAAGATTGCCGAGCCTATAGACGTCAGCCAGTTCCTCATTCCACCAGGGAATTTTACTGTTGACCTTTAGGGACTTCCGGACTAAGCTGTCGTCGATGTATGAAATAAGCACTTGGCACCGAGTTCTATCAGTGACAGTGATAGACTTATGATTGCAAACCAAAAAGTCTACTTTGAAAGCTACAGAGGCTTTGAAAAGCTCCCAATTCGTATTTTTGGACAGAAGGAGTTTTGTCGAATCTCGACTTGGCCAGGAAGGTCAAACATAATGTGCTGATGGTCTGACAAGGGGGCTTCGTCTGTAGCCCGCCAGTTGACAAGCGAATTCGCTATCGAGTTGCTGATTAGGGTGAGATCTAAAACCTCTTCCCTAATGGCATCCACATCTTAAGTAGTCACACGGTACCGGTCGTATGTACGGTGTCTATTCCAATGCTCATTTCTGGAGAATCAGCCATAAAACCAATTACTATGCCCACAAAAAACACTGCAGACCGAAATGTACCGTTACATCCAAATAAAAGGAAACTTATCCCGCAAAATTTGGCGGTAAGAAACAAAACTAATATTAATCTGAACAATCTAAGTCAGCCAACTGACAACCAAAAGTGCACCAACAGATTGGGAATACTGGCTTACGAAGAGGTCAAAGCCGATACCCTCCCGAGCAAAAACCGAGAAAAAATAAAAAGCTACTCTGCTTAGCAATTGATAAGTTTAAGTCGTTTTCAGTGATATAGAGCCTGAAGTAACACCTGTTGAGATAACCCAGGCATTAAAATATAAGGGTTTTAATGAACAAAGACAGAAAACCACAACCGCTCTTCAAAGTCGACCTCGAACCGACACCAAAGCTACCAGGAAAAATGAAGTGCGCCTAATTTACAATCAATAGTTTCTTCTGTAGTAATTGGACCTTCGTGGTTTTTAACTTTTTATGTCATGGATTCTAAAAAATTCATGACCGTTTATCCAAATATGCGTAACAGGCAAAAGGAGACGTCCGCTCGGTCAAATTTGAGACACGAAATTTTTTTACACTTTTAAAAGTGTGTTGTTGAGCAAAACATGATAACATAAAAATTAATTTTTTTTTTTAAACGAATATGACACCTTGACTTAATACAATCTGTGCAAAAATGGATTGGTTCAGCGAGGAGTTGTGCCATCAGCTGTTCTTCTTTTATGCTCTAGCTTACGCATGTACACTTAAAATCCATGACCTCGTAAAGTCAAATTTGACTGTAGCCGTTCCTACTTGTTGAACTTCGTAGCGTCAATGATTTAGTTTTATCGAAACTCTATAAGGTCCGTAAAGCTTCGGTCTCAATTTCGTGGCTCTTCTGTTAATTGCTACTAGTTCTCCAACTTCGTAATTTGTTTTTATTGTCTTTCTTTTTCCCTATATTTTCTCAATATTGTCCCCCTTCAGACGTAAATCCAACTTGAACTCCTCGTTCAGTCGGTAGAACGTGTCCTGCTCCTCCACCTTGATCTTGTGCTCCTCCTCCTTGGTGCGCATGAACACAATCTCATCCTTGAACTGGGCTATTCCAGCATGTTGCTTCTCACCGCGCACATTCGCTCCTGCCCCTGCTTGATATCCCGTGATACAGACTCTGGCTGTTCGGACACTACCTGTTTGCCCGGATACGCCACCTGTTTGCCCTGTTGCTTCTCGTTCTCGGAAAGTATCATTGTCTCCTCGTGCTGATGCACCAGACTCTCGATGTAGCCCTCATTTTGGTTCTATCAAGATAATCCTGAATTTTTTTTAAAAGTTCCTTTACTCGCATGTTTCGAAGCCATTCCACTGGTTCATCTCTTCTATCTTTAAATTTGAAACTCTCTGCAGTGAATCATATTTTAACTGATATGTGTACGTCGTTGCCTATTATAGCGTAGAACCCCAAGTCACTTTTTGAGATTATGTTAAAAGTTATCTTAACGCATGTATCATCAGTAATGTTTGCCTCAAACTGTCCCATTTCAACAAGTCTTCTTTTTAACCAGCTTTACTCCTCGAAGTTTCTTAAAATATTTTCTCGCATAAGGCATAAATCACAACCAGAGAATGCTTCATCTTGAACGATAAGTTGTTTGTGAACCAAGTTCTTCTTCACAGATTCAAACTCTAAAATAGTTTTTCAAACTCTGCTTGCATCTTTCATTCTTTGACTTCTTACAATTGTAACAAATTACTAGTTCTTTGCAATCTTTATACAAGATCAATATTTGTTGCATTTGAAGCACTTCCAAGTATCAGACTTGTCTGAGATGCCGTTTTTGAAATACATAATAAGACTCTTTTCGTCTAAGCTTATATGTTACCCGATAGATCAAGCTACATAAGTACTTCATAAAAGTCTCTTTGGCTTGCAGCTTAGCCGCTCCGCTCAGTAGTTGTTTAGACAAATTTGTGCTAGTCGTCCCAGCCTACTACAGCAACTACATCTTCGAATTCGTTTAGCCATTGGTTTGCCAATTGTACGCTTTGCTTAAACTACTTGACGGCTGATATTCACACAACTTGTTTTGTCAACTTGCTTCTTCACAACTTGCTTTGTAGATCGTCGATAATGCCTCGTTAGTATCCAATATTGAAGCATGCAAATATTCTTTGCGTTCCTCAGCTATAATTCCTAGTTGTTGTCTCTTTACGCTGTTGCAACCTGGAAAATTACAACACTACGCACTTGTTTGGTGTTTTGAATCTGCGACCATTAGTTGCAACTACCTCGATATGTGGCGATACTTGTAGCTCTAATCTATCTTGTCGTTTTTTAGCTGCACTTCCTCGATATTGTCGCAGTCTATAAAATCTAATTTCACTTTCACTTCGTCTCAGGCTGTTGCTTAAACGTTCTTCAATTGAGACTCCCTTGCAGCGGTCCCCCTTTCCAAATTACTCTATTTTTCTTCTCACTCCACTTGATTCTTACGCATCTACAATGTTGATCTATCTGCTCGTGTTGTCGATTGTCTGTTTGCTTTGTTTTCCGCTATATGCAATTTTTGCATTTGTCTCTTTCGCACTCACATTTCGATGGCAAAAAAGAAAGCATAAAAGCACTTTGCTTGGTGTCAATCAAATTTAGGAAATTAGGCAGCTTAATTAAAACTAAATTTTGGCGAATTTTGTCGTTGCAATGGCCACTGGCGATGTGTATGAGTTTTTTTATAATTTCAACATTTACTGAACTAAAACCATAGGCCCAAGAAGACTCATAAGGAGTCCAGCAAGCCACTCTTCAGCCAACTGGTAAGCAACATGTAATTGGGCTTCACTTCGGCTGATTCTTCCAAACCCCTCTCAGTTGGCTACGATGAAGTCCATCATTTTACAGGCGGTGATATTAGCCCAGGTTTTGAGGGTTGTATACCCCCGAAATAAGTGGCTGCTTTTGGTGTGCGAGGATAACAGCACTGCTAATTGGGACAGGGGAGCTGTTGGACACATCAGTTCCATCAGCACCCTTGACGTAAAACTGCTGGAGGAAACGGAGTTTCGTAAGGCTTACCTCATTAGAGGTTACTTTCCCAGAAACGGTGAGTTCCTCCTGCGACTATCCTGGATTATATTGGGCTTCAGAACGCCAGCAGCTTCTCTACAAAGTGGAGAACTATTAGTCTTACTCTCCGAACTGCGTTCAAGCAATCAGCTATGCTGACGACCTGGCTCTAATAGTGACGTGGAACTACGCCAGCACCGTGGCAGAGTTGATGCAATCAGCTATGAAGACGGTACCATCTACTTACTAGTGGAGAACTATTAGTCTTACTCTCCGAACTGCGTTCAAGCAATCGGCTATGCTGACGACCTGGCTCTAATAGTGACCTGGAACTACGCCAGCACCATGGCAGAGTTGATGCAATCAGCTATGAAGACGGTACCATCTACTTACCGTCAGCACATGTTTCAGCATCAATTCACAACAAATTATTATAGTTCCTTTCCTTCCGTTGACATTGGTCAATTATATTGTATATTAGCGGCTCCCCTGCGGAGCTATCCAACCCTTGATAGAAGACTAAATTCATTGGTTGAATCTGGGGTCTCAAATCCTGTACCATCCGGTGGCTCTTTGCCGTGATGGTCAGACCTATCGTCACCTACGCTGGTATTGTGTGGTGGCCAAAGGTTCACAGGTCACTGCCATCAGCAAGTGCAATAAATTGCACAGGCTGCTGTGTCTCTCACTGACAGGTGCACTTCGTACCTGTCCCACCGCAGCAATGGAATCGATAATGAATCTGACTCCGCTGCATATCCAAATTAAAGAAGTCGCAGCTATGGGCCTTCTTAGAATCAAGCTCCACTCCGGGCTTCTAGATGCCGAATCAGGGTATGATAGTCCATGATCAATGACATTCCTGGCATTGATATCTGCACTAGCTCAGCTGTTATGGCAAAGGAAATTTTCTTTGGTGCTAAATTCAGAACCCTCATCCCGGACAGGAAGGACAGGGACACTGGCAACCCCATCAGCGACCACCACGGTATCCACTTGTATACCGACGGGTCAAAGACTTATCACGGGTTTGGAGCTGGGATCTATGAACCCAATTTCAAATCCTCCATTGCTGTGGGCAAATGGCTCCTAATATTCCAATGTAAGGTTTATGTCATCGAGTTCTGCTGACGTCTAGTCCTTGAGAAGGTGATTATAGGAGTAAACATCTACAACTTGTCTGACAGTCAAGCGGCCATACTAGCTCTCTATTGCTCTATTGCTGGCTGATTGCTGGAACTGCCTTCAGAGACTGTCTCTAATTAACAACGTCACACTTCTATGGGTAAATGGATATTCTGGTATTCAGGACAATGAGCTGGCGGACGAACTTGAGAAGGCCGAATCATCAGCCTAATTTTTCCGGGCTCGGTTCCCTGGGGCTATTTTGCTAGTGTATTACTATTTCATACTGTATTACTACTTCTAAGTCTTCTATGTTTATCGTCCAAACGTCCGCGCTAGTATTCTTCACATATGTCTACAATTGTGGCTGTGAATGTGAATGTTATTAGGGTTTACAGAGGCGTAAAGGGTCGTTGCCAACATCAACGGAGTTTTTACATGTTATCTCTAAATTTGGTAGCTTTTATAGTTTTTGAAATCTCACAGACAGGCGGACAGACAGACAGACGGACTACTCGGCTGTTGATGCTGATAAAAAATATCTAAATTTTACGGGATCGTGGACGCCTCCATCTGCTTGTTTTTTAAAATCAAAGACCTAGTATATTTCTGGTTGTCTCATCGCCTTCTTTGCAGAGTCTACACTCAGTATCAGAAGACAGACGCATTTCAGTTAGGTCATAGTTCACCGTGTGAAGCAGCTGCCGCTATGTCACTTGGTATTTGTTGCACATTCAATATCCGCATCGAAGTTTAGCTTTGAAACTTATATATTTTCTGTGCTTCATCCAGTTTATTCTCTTTTATGATAATCTGCAAGTCTTTTTTGTAGTCTCAGGGCATTGGAGGAGGTTCAGCTTTAAAAAGATTGGCGAGTGGTCAGATTGTAGGTTCGGCAGAGATTAGGCACTAATAAGGTTTCGAGGAATATTTTTAGGGATTGCAAAGTCAAACAGCCATTGTTTACTTAGAACGTTGTGATATAATCATCTCAATTAGGAGATTTAGTTAAGCATGAGGTCTTGCATGGTAGTCCGCTTGAAGGACACGAATTCAATCTTATGCTGCTGCAGTGTATGCATCATGGTTTTAATACTGCTATTTTGTTGTCGATGATAGGGCATTCGGTATCGCAGGGCCAAATGAAAATCTGGCAGCGGATGAGAAAAATACGTCTGGGCTTGTTTTTGAGGATATAAGTTGTATTTGGAGCATTTTAAAGTCGTGCAGACGTTACTCACTTTTATTTGCCGTGCAATGGGCAGAGTTATAAAGCTCTCCACAGATGACACAAACTGGACGCAATATGCAGTATGCTCCATATTCTTGGAAGTTAGTGCATTGGACGGGGCACTTACGCTTGTGTGGTTCTTCTACCATTTAAATCTTTGAGTAAATATAAAAAATTGACACTGGCTTTCACACCAATTGAAGTTGCAAGTTCACCTTAACTTTAACCTAACTTTGGTCTTATATTTTTCGTCAAGTTGAGTGGATGGAACTTTTGGTCTTCAGACTTTTTTTCACAATTATTATTTTAATATTAATGTTACTATTTCGAGTAATAAGAATTGTGTCATAATTCATTTTTACACACGTTCATCAAAATAAGATGGAAAGTTGAAATTTCACTAAAATTTGACGATCAACATGGAAGCTATGGAAGTAGTAATACTTTAAGAAATAGTCATATACTAGCAAGTAGCAAGGGTCCCGAGGTACAAATACCGGACAGTTCAGCTCAGACTTTTTATACCCGCCTACCCAAAGGGTAGAAGGGTATTATGGCTTTGTGCCGACCGAAAATGTATGTAACAGGCAGAAGGAAGCATCTCCCACCCCATAAAGTATATATATTCTTGATCAGCGTCAACAGCCGAGACGATATAGCCATGTCCGTCTGTCCGTCCGTCTGTCTGTCCGTATGAACACCTAGATCTCAGAGATAATAAGAGATAGAGCAACAAATTTTTCGGGGCAGTGTGTTTTATTGTTGCACGCAGATCAAGTTTGTTTTAGATTTTGCCACGCCCCCTTCCGCCCACGTAAATAAAAAAAAACAAACGTTAAATTTTGGATCTCTGTGAATTTGGTTACAATCGGATAAAAAACACAGAAGTTATTAAGATATTACTTTTATAAGGCATTACCACGTGCAACTGCAAGTGCTGCCTAGTTAGTTGCTATGACACTCCGCGACATAATAATGGTGTTCAATAAACCAAGTAAAGTGCCGCCAAGCAGCTAATAATTTCGAATTAGCTATGGCTCTTACTTTTACTTTTCAGGATTTGTGTCAATACCCTTATCTGATATGACGACCCCGAGGAATTTTATCTTGCTTTTGAAGAAATAACACTTATCTATTTGGCATTTGATATTAGTTGCATTCGGTGATTGGAATATTAAGTCAAGATTTCAACAAAGCGTTTCTTCGTCTTGCGTTTAAGGTCCAGTACGTAAAAAAGTATGTTTTTGCACAATTGTGCAAGTACACCAATTATGTCAGGCAAAACGTATCTGCCCCCTATAGTAGCACTCTTTTTCCTATAGTAAATTACCATTCTATATTTTTTTATGTTTGAGGCATATAATTTTTTTGACACAATCCACACGACTGAATTTTATGAAGATCGAGATGGAAGTATAATGCCATTATCAAGGATTTTGTCTGTTAACTTCGTCTTTCAAGGACATGGGAGTGTCAGTGTATATCCGAATTTCTGCTTTACCATTTGTAGGTAGTCCATTTATGGTTGGGTTTAGCAGAGATGTTAGGATATTTATTTAAATTCTGATTTTTGATTAGATGAACGGTGATCTGTTCTAGAAATTATAATATTAGCATGCTCAAATTTTTTCGGTAGCGGAACCTGTCGAAATTGATTACCCATATTTATGAAGCGTGGTCTCTGTTGAAACTGTCCATTAAATGCGAATGGGGGAGCCATGTTAAATGGAAGAATCTGTGTCCATATTTGAGGGGACAAGCTGTATAGATTGGAAGTTGGCGTTAATGTGGATTTGATTTTGTCGCTGTATTGGTGGCGCTGGTTGAGGTAATTGAGGGACTTGAAGAAAATTCCAATAAAGGTATTTAGAGCTTCATCCCAATACGTCTTAGTGACCCCAATTCAGCTGAATCAATTCAGCTACCTCAAAACCCGCCTAAGCTTTTTTACAATGACCAATTTCCCTTGTGTTCTGAATAAATTCCTTGACTTTCTTTATTGTTAAATTTAAAAGATGGTTTTGTACCTGTCGTAATACTACATGCATTTCAGCATTTGCCACGTTTCTATTCTGTTGGAAAGCTTGTTGCCTTTGCATTGGTCTATTTTGTTGTTGGTTTGATATTGATTGGACATTGATGACATCGTTGCCGGCAAAGCGATTGAATGAACCCAGCTTACTAAGGTTTTTGGAAATTAAGAAACCGTCGCGGGGAATGTTTATTTTTCAATTCATTGTTGCACAATTCTTGTGAGAGTGACGTATTTAAAGTTTGTTCGTGATTTTTTAGTTGCATGGGCGGAAGGAGGCATGGACAAAATCAAAATCAATAATAAGACACACTATCCAGAAAATTTAGTTCCTCTATCTTTTATAGTCTCTGAGATATAGCAACCAAATTTTCGGCATAGTGTGTGTAATTATTGCACGCAGATCAAGTTTGTTTTTGATTTTGGCCACGCCCCCTCCCGCCCCCGTAAATCGAATAAAACCGAATTGCAAGCGTCGTTTTAAACCTAGACGTTTAATTTTGGTACGCACAATACTAATCACCATCTCAATGATCTCTGAGAATTTGGTTACAATCGGATAAAAACACAGAAGTTATTAAGATATTACTTTTATAAGGTGTTACCACGTGCAACTGCTAGTGCTGCCTGGTTAGTTGCTATGACACCCCGCGACATAATAATGGTGTTCAATAAACCAGCTAAAGTGCCGCCAAGCTAATAATTTCGAACAAAGAAAATGTTGATATATTATTTATTATTTGCTGTCTGTCTGTCTGTGTCTGTCTGTGTCTGTCTGTGTCTGTGTCTGTCTGTGTCTGTCTGAGTCTGTGTCTGTCTGGAGTCTGTCTGTCTGTCTGTCTCTGTCTGTCTCTGTCTGTCTCTGTCTGTCTCTGTCTGTCTCTGTCTGTCTCTGTCTGTCTCTGTCTGTCTCTGTCAGTCTCTGTCATTCTCTGTCTGTCTCTGTCTGTCTCCGTCTGTCACCGTCTGTCTCTGTCTGTCTCTGTCTGTCTGTTTTGTTTTTTTTTTTTTTTTATTTAACCGTGTATGGAGGAAAATAAAATCTTCTAAAGAGACCATCTACCATTTATAGATGGCATGCACGATTCATAACCCTCCAAGTAGGGTTATGCCTACGTACTAAACAAAAACCTCCGTACTGTCTCCAGTCCTTGTCACGCTCACCGGGACTGCCAGTCAAGGTACGACTTCGGTGAGCAGGATGTGATGCCATTTCGCAGTCCCTTCCTGTATCCATGGCCAAGTTGTCGCCTACAACGGTTCCTTAGTCCTTCTACGACAAGCCGAGTCCGCTGAGGTGGTATTCTTATCCCGCCACCTCACGGGAATATGTCTCCACTTTTAGACGCCAGGTCTGTTGTCCATCTCGTCAGCTCTGACCCGCTTCATTATGCTGATTATGATGTGATGTCCTGCCTCCCATGCCTCTCTGCTCGCCAGCATTTTGTCCAACAGACCTCTTGAGCTGAGAGGGGCACCGGACAGCGCCACCAACTGTTCTCTTTCCACCTGGAACCTGCAACAGTGCAGCAGAACATGCTCTGCTGTTTCCACGTCGTCTGTGCAGAATAGGCACTGTGCTGACTCCACGTGGCGGAAACGGAACAAATAATTGCGGAAGCATCCATGATCCGTCAGGAATTGGGTCAGGTGGTAGTCCAGGACTTTATGCTCACATTCTGCCCACACTGCTAAATCAGGGACGAGCTGGTAAGTCCACCTCCCCCGTTGAGCCGATTGCCATCTAGCCTGCCATTCTCTGAGCAGCCACACTTGGGCCTCTCGTCGGTCAGCTCCATGGTGTATTAGGCTTCCGTACGGAAGCCTCTGATGAGCCTGAGGGCCATAGACCGTCACACCGATCGAGCACCTTTAAGATATGACACTCGCTTGGTGG
This sequence comes from Drosophila pruinosa, assembly GCA_018150935.1. Classification (NCBI taxonomy): domain Eukaryota; kingdom Metazoa; phylum Arthropoda; class Insecta; order Diptera; family Drosophilidae; genus Drosophila; species Drosophila pruinosa. Next base: position 59,762 of record JAECWR010000095.1, read on the forward strand.
CAGTGCTCCAGATAGGCGCAGCATACAGCAGCGTTGCCTTTACCACAGTCACCAGCAGTTTCCTGGCCGGGTATCTGGGACCCCCATATTAGGCATAATACGAGAGATTGCAGCAGATGTAATTGCTGCTTTCCTACTCGCGTGGTCAGCGTGAACCTGGAAAGTAAGCCTGCGGTCAATCAGGACTCCCAAGTATTTCAATGAGCCTGCCGAGGTAATTTGTGTTCCGTTTACAGATACCAGCATGCGCTCCACTTTCTTTCTGCTACTTAGTAGCACCGCCTCGGTTTTATGCGCCGCAATCCGTAGGCCAGCATTTTCGAGACAGTCAATTGTAGCTCTAATTGTCTGGTTGCATGTGGTTTGGAGATCATTAATAGTTTTGGCTACAACTGTTATTGCCACGTCATCCGCAAAGCAATGTAGCTCAGCTCCAGTGGGCTTGGAAATGCTCAGGATTCCATCGTACATGATGTTCCACAGGATCGGTCCAAGCACCGAACCTTGGGGAACACCAGCCGAAACTCGGTAGCTTCTTGGGCCCGCCTCTGTGTCGAACCTAAGGACACGGTCCCTAAGGTAACTTCCTACGGTGATCCTCAGGTAATCTGGGATTCTCATTCTGCGCATTGCCTCTAGAATTCTAGGCCATCTTGCCGAGTTAAAAGCGTTTTTAACGTCGAGCGTGACGATTGCGCAGTACTCCTTCCTGCCTCCCAGCCATCTATCGCCTTCTAGAGCGTTCCTGGCAATGCCTGTCACCGCCGTGAGTGCATCAAGGGTGCTCCTCCCCTTACGGAAACCGTACTGATGGTTATTTAGGCCACCTATGCTCTCGGTAGTTGCCTCTATCCGGGGCATAGAGGACGCGTTCAAACAGTTTACCCACTATGTCTAATAGGCATAGTGGGCGGTATTTGCCTGCCTCGTTTGCCGGCCCCTTACCTTTCGGCAGTAGAACCAGCTTCTGCCTCTTCCACCAGGAGACACTGCTGGAAAGTGTCCCTAAACACTTCCGGTCTGGCTACCGCCACTGCCTTGACAACAACAGCTGGGATTCCATCCAAGCCTGGAGCCTTGTTGGGCTTGATCCGCTTGGCTGCCTCTGCGACCTCGTCTACGGAGATAACCGGAAAGGGAGAGAGAGGTAGGTGTTTCTACCATAGGTTGCCATAGGCTGGTCTGCGTGGGGAAGAGTTCGGAAACTATACTGGACAGTGTTTCCGGATCGTCAGGGAGTACTCTCCCTCCTAGTCATCTTGTTACGCACAATCTTATATGCCAGACCCCAGGGGTCGTCATCGACGGATTCCAGTAGGTCCTTGTAGGCCCGCGCTTTGGCAGCCGATATGCCGTGCTTAAATTCCGCGCACTTAGTTTTGAAAGCAGCTAGAAGTTCCGCGTGATGAGGGGATCCTCTGGCACGTTGCGCACGTCTCCGGGCCGTGAAACATTCCGCCCGCAGCTGATGTAAGGCGGCTCTCCACCAGTATACCGGAGGCTTACGCTTTGGCTTCCTCTTCCGTGGCATAGTTGCATCGCACGTTGCTACTAGCAGCTTCGTGAGCTCATCCGCCATTGATTCTGCTGGTCCGTTAGATATTTCGATTGACTCCATATGGAACGACAGCATGTCGTAATCGAGTTTTCTCACGTCCCATGCTTGCAGCGCAGCGACGCTTATATGCATATCTTATTTCTATATAAAATGTATGTCAATAATGTATAGTGTTTGGAAGCGATCAGCGTTTGGACAGCGTGAATACGCTGACCATGCAGTTAAGTACGTTAGCCCCCAAATGGGTGCTCGTATTACGCTTACACTTCCGCATGTTTATTTGTGAATGGATTGCAGCAGAGTGCTACAATGTGTCAGTATGTCATGATTGTGTAATTATGATTGTGTACGCTACATCTTCCTCCTTTTGAAAAATAACGTAATTTAATGGAGTTATTTTAATTTAATTTTAATATTTTTTTTATTTTTTTTAAATGTATTTTTTTTGTTTTAGTTATTATTATTATTATGCGCTTTGTTTAGTATTATTACTTTTTCTTTATATATATATTTTCTTAAATTCTGTAACTTTTTAGCCTATCTTTGTGCACTATTTGTGCCTTATCTTTCTTTGACTTAATTGTTATATTATCTTTTTCTATATCTATCACCGTATATGGTCCCAAATATTGGGTTTCTAACTTATGTCCAGTTTCATTTCTCAATAAAACCTGATCTCCTATATTAATAGCAAAATCTGCTTGCTTCCTATCATAATATTTCTTATTATTGGCCTTATGTTCTTATGTTTTTCTATCATTATTCTGGCTCTTTTGTATGCCATTTCTAACCTAAACTTAGACTCTTTAGCATAATCATCCACGTTATATAGTGGGTTAATGGTATTACTTTTATTAAAATCTGTTGGCAAATTACTTTGTTTGCCGAACACTAGTTCATATGGACAATAGTAATGTGCCATAGAAGGTGTTGTATTGAAACAGTATGCAAAATATTGAAGCCATACGTCCCAATCAGTTTTATCTACTGATATGTAGGATCGTATATATTCATTAAAGCTCCTATGACTTCTTTCTACTGTTCCAACTGTCTGATGATGATGTGCAGTCGATGTAATATTTCGAATGTTCAGGTATTTGCATATGTCTTTGATAACAGAATTCTTGTATTCAGTTCCCATGTCCGAAATGAACGTCTTCATTGGACCAAACTTTAGAATAAAGGATTCGAATATTGCCTTTGCTACTGTATTTGCATTTTTATTAGGTACTGGTATAGCTACAAGATATTTTGTGAGATCACATATTAATGTTATAGCATACTCGTTACCATTTTCTGATCTTGGTAATGGACCTATTGTATCCACTATTACCTTATCGAAAGCATTTACAGGTGTCTCTGTAATGGTTAAAGGAGTTTTTGTATGTATTGTCGTTTTCGTCATTTGAGTTTTATGACATCTACGTACGTAATCTTTTATTTGTTTTGACATGTCTTTCCAATAGTAGTGTCTTTTAATTTTGGCTAACGTTCTTGTTATGCCAGTATGTCCTCCTGTTATTGGGTTATCATGATATGTAGACAATATAGCTTCTATTTCTTTTAAATTATTTATTATGGTCACTGGCTTGAGTAGCGCTACTCGTAATGATTTTAATATAATATTTCCCATATTTTTGAAATCATCCATTGAAATATATTCAAAGATTTTTTCATGCCGTGCCAATTTAACTAGGTGAATCTGCTGTATACCGGCCTGCATTTCAAGCCTTTGGAAGAACTGACCTAAGTCTAGAATTCCATTAGTGTACAAATCAGAAACATCTATTCTTGCAATAATTTTATTTCCGTGTTTAAAGAAACACATATTTCCTTTTGTTTGCAAGGTTACTACTTTTCGTACGTCGTCATTTTTAATGACTTCGAATACGTTGGGATTCTTTGAAGCTTTACTAAGACCTTGCCTAAGCATAGGTTCTTTTGTTTTTAATTCATCTCCTGGCCAGGATTGTTTCTGTCTACTTTGTTGCCTGGTAGTAACTTTCAGGACTTGATTCTGTAATTCCCTTAATTCTTTTATTGTTATGCGTGACAATGCGTCTGCCACGAAGTTATCTTTTCCCTTTAAGTACTCTACCGTGAAATCGTACTCTTCTAACTCTAACCGCATACGAGTAAGTTTTGAACTTGGATTGGTCATTGAGAATAAAAACGTTAATGGTCTGTGGTCTGTTTTCACTATAAAGTGTTTTGCCATATATATATGGTCGAAAATGTGTTATTGCCCAGTAAATTGCTGTTAATTCTTGTTCAGTGGTGCTTTTGTTACTTTCACCTTTAGTAAACGAACGGGATCCATAAGCTATTGGGAGTTGAATTCCATTATGGTTTTGAGTTAAAACCGCTCCACAAGCTTGCTTGCTTACATCTGTTATTATGCAAAATTCTTTGCTGAAGTCTGGGTACTGTAGTAGTGTTGGTTGAATGAGCTTTTCCTTTAGGTAGTTGAATGCTTTTTGACAATCATTTGTCCATTCAAACGGGATATTCTTTTTAAATAATCTTGTTATGTGCCTAGAATATTCGGCGAAATTTTTAATAAAGCGTCTATAGTAATTGCAAAATGCAACGAATCTTCTGGCGCTATCCGCATCATGGGGTACGGGATAATTAATAATGACATCATATTTTTTGTCATCTGGTAATATTCCTTTATCCGTGCATTTATGTCCTAGGAAAGTCACTTCATGCATGAAAAATGAACATTTTTGTGGATGTAGTTTCAAGTTATTCTTCCTACATAATTCAAAAACATTTGTTAAGTTTTTGAGCATATGCTTTTCAGAACAACCAATTACGATTAAGTCATCCATATACAAGAATGCTTGAGAAGGTTCAAGACCTGAGAATGCTATTGTCATCATTCTCTGAAAGGAATTTGGTGCAATTTTTAAACCGAAAGGTAGTCGTGTGAAACGATACGAACCAGTATTCGTAGAAAAGGAAGTTATATCTCTTGATTTTTCATCAAGTTCTATTTGGTGAAATCCTGACATTAAGTCAAGACACGAAAAGTATTTAGCTCTACCCAGTTGGTCAAGAATATCATATATTCTTGGAAGGGGAAATTTATCAGAAAGTAGTTTTTTAAGTATTTAGCTCTACCCAGTTGGTCAAGAATATCATCTATTCTAGGAAGGAGAAATTTATCAGAAAGTAGTTTTTTATTAATTTGGCAGTTATCAATTACTAAACGCCATTTTCTTTGTTCTGTGCCTTCTATTGATTTCTTTGGAACTAATAGAAGTGGGCTGTTGTATTCAGACACAGATGGTTCAACAATGCCATCCTTAATCAACTTATCTACTTGTTTTTGTATTTCTTCTGTTTGACTATGCGGGCTACGGTAGTTTTTTATATAGACAGGCTCGTCATCTTTCAGTCTCAGTTTTTGCTTATAAAAGTTGTTTGTACTTATTGATTCGGATTCAAGACCGAATATATCGCTATATTGTTTGCACAATTTAGTTAATTGTGGCTTAAATTGTGGTGGGAAATTTTTTGTTAGTTGTTTTAAAACTGTTTGTTCTCTTAGTTCTGGGGAAGTTTGAACTAAGTCATAATTTTCAAGCGATTCATACTTGAGATTAGTGACATTTAATATCACCTCTGAGTTTGTTGTATTTAACACACGAACAAAAGTATTTTCAGCAGTTGCTACTGTGTTGGCAACATAAAAGCCAGGTTGGATTTCCTGATTCGGAATCAAAATATTTTTATCGGACGATATTAGATTTACACGCCTTACAACTTGACACCTTGCTGGTAAATATATGGAGTTATTGCCAGCACTATTTGTTATAGGAATGTGAAAAGGAAAATTGAGATTGTTTGGCCTGAGGATTAATTTGTCTTCATTTTGAGTATAATTAAGTTGAAAATTAAATTTCTTTATGAAGTCAAGGCCTATAATTCCATCGCAATGAATTGCAAAACTTGGATCAACCAAGTGAAAACTATGTGGAATTATATATTTTCCTGTTTGAAGCTCAACTGATGCTAAACCTTTGGAGTTTATTACTCCTTCACCTATACCTTGAATGTTAATAACATTATTTTTTCTATGTCGTCATAGACATCGGAATCTTCTTTAGAAGAGAAATATCTGCTCCTGTATCTAATAATAGCGTTTAATTTTTCCCATTTTTTATATTTGTTAGTGAAACGAATCTATTAAGACTGAAATTGATGACATGTACTTTTGCCTTGTCTAATTTTGTGTACTTAAAGGTGGCTGTTGGTTTTCCGAACCATTTTGAGCCATCCTCACATTATTATTGTTGCTTCTGTTATTATTCCTTCCGTAGGGAGCCTGATTGTAATAACCCTGATTATTGTAACCTCGTTGGTTATTTCCGCGATTATTATAATGCGGTCTACGGGAATTGCTATTGTTATCATAGGTATTATATCCGCCACGGCCATTATTAAAATTTCCACGATTGTTATAGTTTCCTCTGTTCCCGCGAAAATTCTGACCTCTATGGCCTCTATTCTGGCCAGGACTACTATAATGAAACACGGTATTTGGATTACCGGTTATTTTTGTGGAACTTTGAATGTACTTCCCAATGGCATCATCCATGGTGCTGAAGTTCCCTGCCTCTAGTATAGTTTTAAGTCTTTCGTGTTCGCAGTTTTCTACCAACGCAGCTATAGCTTCTTGCGTGGCGTATTTTTCTGCGTGAGCAGCGTCCAAATGATCAGCTATATAAGCTGCTTCTAAGGATCTGCGTAAATTCTCAATTTCAGTGGTATATTGTGAGGCTGTTTTTCCTATTTGCCTCGTACTATGCAATTTGGCTTTTATTACGTTTGGCGATTCGCCTTTTACGCTAGCCTTTATTAGGTCACTGATGTCATTTATTGTTGTCAGTGATTCTACTCTACTTGCCAATGGTCCGCTAATTTTTGTTTTTATTACCTCTACAGCGAGGGTCTCTTGGTCACCTTTTGTGAGATTTGTTAATCTCAAGGCTGTGAGGAATTTTGTTAAGTTGGCTATTTTTCCGTCAAATTCCGGTATAGTGGACGAAATTTGTCTCACATAATCGCGAGCTTTTTCGGTTTCAGTAGCCATGTTTGTGCTTCTTAGCAGAACGGATTGATTGTCTATCAGGTTTTTTTCTGTTTCTTCTTCTTCTTCAGCTGTCGCTGGGCTATCGTCATTCAATAATATTGTGTCATCAAACTTAGCGTCTTCGCTCAGTTTGGTGGGACAATACACGTATAGTGTGTGCCTATCTGAGATATATATTAAATCATCTCTCAGTTGTCCCAATACGTCCTTAACTTGTGTGTTTTGGACTGAATCTAGATGTATACGATTTTGCCAAAATAATTGACGAACTTCGTTATACGTTCCAATCAATATTCTAATGTGCTTGAGTTTTGTTTGCGCTGATATGGTCGCGCTCTTATTCAAGCATTTGAATGACTTCTTGAATTCTTCTCTAAGACTTTTTACTTGCGTGACTATTTCCGACCATTTCATTGGTTAGTCGGTATGCCCGTGGGCTTAGCAAGAAAAATAAAAGTTGCTATTAGTGTTGCTGTTTTAATTGTTCTTCTAATTATTTTATTTTCTTCTCCTTTTTTTTATATATTGTCTAAGTCATTTGCCCTACTCATGTATTTTTCTTAATGCACTTATTGTGCAACTGATAAATTTTAATTGCCATACTGAGGCCTAACATAACTGCTATTATTATCAATAAAATTGTAATCAATTCCAGATCATCGGACTTGATTTCTATTTTATTTATTACGTTTGCCGTTGAGTCAACGGTCTTGGTAACTATTAGACCCATTTTGAGCCAAGTTAAATTTATTCTTAGGACGTTATCCAGTTCGAATTTGTGACTGGTATTTAAAAGAAAAAGAAAATATATATATATGCTTTTGTTTTTTTTTTATTTATTCATTAGGGTTATTTTTCAAAATTTTTCAGAGGAAATAAATGCATATGATATGCATTGCCTGATACACCCGTAGGTGGACAGAAGTGCCTGATGCCTTGCGGCTTACAATTTCCTACCTAATGGGCGTGTGGCTTTACAGGCCACACTACTAATCGGGCAGAAAAGATTCCGCTCAATTATACATAATAAATCAATTTTTGTGCATAATAATTTAAGTGTTCTTATGTGTTTAAATTTTTGTGTGTGTGTGGTATTAATCTTAATTGGCCAGCTTGGAACGCATGGCGGGGCCGGTGCTGGACACAGGCTTCTCGTCTTATGTTGGGGTGCCGGTGCTGGACACAGGCTTATTGTTTCTTTAGTCGGCGGGATGTGCACGTACCAATGCAATATGGGCTAAACGGGCCCTCGCAATCCAGTGGGCAGCTTGGTGTGTACTTCGGTATATTTACTAGTGGTGGAGGTGTAGTTATCTTAGTGTTTTGGTTTATTGTTGGTATTTGTTGAGTTGATGAAGTAATTGATTGTGTGGGCATTCGTTTTTCAATTAGGTCTCTTAAGTGGTCGAGTTCAGCGTGCATTTTCTGCGCTGTTGACCATGCTGGTGGTGTACTTTGTGCGTACAATAGCCACCTTAGTTGCGCAATTCTCTTATTGATTTTGGTTTTGATACCACCGCGCTTCTTGACCATGCCAAGTCAATTAATCTTCAACTCACTCAGTATGCTCAGTGTTCCTTCATATTTTCTCGTTCTTGTTCTCCACTGAATTCCTTTATAATTTCCTCTATGTAGATCCAGTCGGCCTCCGGGATTTCTTTAGCGCTTCTTCCATTCGTCCTAAGTCCTCCTGGACTTTACGTCACGGTCGCCATGTAGACAAATAACAACGATGATATTTATTTTCTTTGTTTTTTATTTATATTACTGGAGCAGGGAAGGTCCCGCTCTATTGGTAGTCAGTACATTAGTTGTCTCGATGATAATGCTCTCTTAAGTTCTAACATACAAAGTATTTATAGTCTAAGTTGAAATAGCAGTGCTGCCAGCGTAGCTTGCAGCGCAGGACGCTTATATGCATATCTTATTTCTATATAAAATGTATGTCAATAATGTATAGTGTTTGGAAGCGATCAGCGTTTGGACAGCGTGAATACGCTGACCATGCAGTTAAGTACGTTAGCCCCCAAATGGGTGCTCGTATTACGCTTACACTTCCGCATGTTTATTTGTGAATGGATTGCAGCAGAGTGCTACAATGTGTCAGTATGTCATGATTGTGTAATTATGATTGTGTACGCTACACTACTCCGCTGAATGTGTGTTCTGCACAGTGGACGGACACTGAACATGATCAGCGCATGGTCACTCAGCGTTGTATAGTCATGGACCATCCAGTTGGCATTCGACACTAGCCCTCTGCTGGCAAAGGTGACGTCAATAAAAGACGTGCCCCTGTCGTTGTTAAACGTAGGTTTACGGCCGTCATTCAGCAGAACCTGTCTGTCTGTGTCTGTCTGTGTCTGTCTGTGTCTGTCTGTCTGCGTGCCTGTCTGACTGTCTCTGTCTGTCTGTGTCTGTCTGTGTCTGTCTGTGTCTGTCTGTGTCTGACTGTGTCTGTCTGTGTCTGTCTGTGTCTGTCTGTGTCTGTCTGTGTCTGTCTGTGTCTGTCTGTGTCTGTCTGTGTCTGTCTGTGTCTGTCTGTGTCTGTCTGTGTCTGTCTGTGTCTGTCTGTGTCTGTCTGTGTCTGTCTGTGTCTGTCTGTGTCTGTCTGTGTCTGTCTGTGTCTGTGTCTGTCTGTGTCTGTCTGTGTCTGTCTGTGTCTGTCTGTGTCTGTCTGTGTCTGTCTGTGTCTGTCTGTGTCTGTCTGTGTCTGTCTGCCTGCCTGTGTGTAAATTCATTTATTTCTCTTAGTATAGCTTAAACTAACTTATAAAAGTATTAAAAAATTAAAATTAATTAATTAATATTAACGTATTAAAAGTATTAAGATTAAGATTTATGAGGTGGCGGAGTAGGGTAGAGTGAGGCAGGCCCCGCAGTACGGCCGCTAAGCAATGCTTCGCAGGGAAAAACTCACTCCTACACTGCCGCCCTCTCCCTTTCCAGTCGACGTAGCTCACGCATTATCGTCGCTGCGAAACACACACTGCCTCCCAAACTAAGGAAGACGCGATCATCAGAAGTGTCAAATTGTCCTCGTTGATGGGTTCCCCAGCTGCGGCTTCCAGGAGCATCCTCTGGAGTGAATCTCCCACAATAGAATATTATATGCTGTGCATCCTCGGTGTACTCCTCCCCGCACCATGTGCAGTATGCGTATTCCTCATGCTTGAAGCGGTTCAAATATGCCCTGAAGCAGCCGTGCCCGCTCAGCAACTGCGTCAAATAATAGTTAACTGAGCCGTGTTTCCCGGTCTAACCAAGTCTGAATGCTGGGGATTAGTCGGAAGGACCACCGGCCTTTGGTGGCTGCCTCCCAGCGTTCCTGCCACTTCTGGATAGTGTACGGACGCACTAAACAGCGAGCCTCTCGTCTGGTCCGGCCACTGGCAGTGCCCTCCACTACTGCTTTTTCCTCCTCGGCTAGAAGGTCAATGGGTATCATGCCGGCAATAACCAGTACCGCATCGTCAGAAATTGTTTTAAACGCACTGCAGACACGGATTGCTGACAGGCGGTGAATAACCGTTACACCACGAGCATAGCTCTTTACTCCCATCGCATTGGCCCAGATCGGTGCGGCGTACAGTACTACCGACCGGATACAGCTGGTCAGCAACAACTTGCTTTCCTGCCTTGGCCCTCTGGTATTTAACATTATCCTGAAGAGAGCTTTGCTGGTGCAGGCAGCCTTTTCCTGGATCAGATGCAGATGCTCGCGAAAGGAAAGTCGTGTATCAATCATGACTCCCAGGTAGCGTATCGCTCGTTTTGATGCGACCATGTCGTCGCCTACACGAATATGCGCGGTTTCCACGAGTTTCCGGCTGCTTATGAGGACTGCCTCTGTCTTGTGCGTTGCAAGCTTAAGGTGGACGCTGTCAAGCCATGAGATGATCGCATCGATCGCTGCACTGCAGGATTCTTCAGCTACTGCTAGATCTTTGGCCACCACCACAACAGCCACATCGTCTGCGTAACCAACAACCTGTGTATTCTCGGGCACAGCTAGGCGTAGGATGCCGTCGTACATTACGTTCCACAGGAGCGGGCCCAAGACGGAGCCCTGGGGCACTCCAGCAGAAACCTGGTGCAACTTGGGGCCCTCTGAGGTAGCGTACTCAAGTTCTCTCGAGCGAAAATAGTTGTGGATAATGGCTTGCAGATAAGCTGGCACATTGAAAAGTGTCAGTGCTTGGAGGATGCATTGCCAATCAGCCGTGTTGAAAGCATTCTTTATGTCCAGCGTGGCCACGAGACAATACTTTTTTGCGCCGCCCTTCCACCTGACGCCCTCAATTGCTTTTGCCGCTACGTCAACCACTTTGCTGATTGCGTCGAAGGTGGCCTTCCCCCTTGATGAAGCCAAATTGGTTTGGCGATAAATCTCCAGCTTCGCGGATCGCTCCCTCCAGTCTCATGGCTATCACCTTCTCGAGAACCTTACCAAAACAGTCTATAAGACAGATGGGCCGGTAGGACGACGCTTCCTCGGGGTCTGCCCGGTTTTGGGATTAACGCTAGCCTCTGCTTCTTCCACCGCTCTGGAAAGACTCCTTCGAGCAGGCACCGTGTGAATACCTCAGCGAAAAGCTCAGGCCTTAGCGAGAGTGCGAGCTTAACAACGCGGTTTGGTATACCATCTGGACCTGGCGCCTTGTTTGGCTTGATGCTGCGCGCAATCAAGAGGATCTCCTCAACTGAGACGCATTGGACCTCTTCTCGCTGAAAGGGCCGTGAGGGCAGCCGAAGTTCAGTGCCTTGGGGGAACTACTGTTCCAAGCGGAAATAGAGTTTCTACAATGGACTGTAGCTCTACGGGGTCCGAGGAACTGCTGGGGCGTCTGTACCCACACGCTTGACGACGATATTGTAGGCTTTCCCCAGGGGTCCTGGTCTGCAGAGTCGCATAACTGGAGAAAACACTCACGCTTACTTTTCCGTATGGCATGCTTCAGGCCTCTTCTGTTTGCGCTGAAAAGTGCTTGAAGGTCCGGCCATGTTGTACGATTGCGTTTCTTTGCCCTTAGGTACCACCTCCTGGCCGAGATACAGGCAAGGCGCGCTTCCGCAATGTCCTCGTTCCACCAGTAAGTCGGGGCGTGATGTCTTGGGTGCGTTGAACGGCGTTCCATACTTGCGTCACAGATATCTTGAATGCGGTGGATTACCTGATCAGCTACTTCTTGTGCTGTGCCGACAGCTTCCACGGTGCTCATCGCTGCCGAAAACGTAGGCATGCTGAGAGTGGCCACTCTGTAGCCGCTCCTGGAGGAGGCGCCCCGTGATCTGGCATTTCGCTCGGCAACGAAAAAATGATCGCTTCATGATCACTACCAGTATACACATTGCCGACACGCCAAGTTGAACAAGGGAAAAGGCGGTTGCTGACGAAAGTCAGGTCTATTATGGACCCAGCTGCGCCTCTGGCGAATGTGTTTTACGAACCACTATTAAGCAACGCAATATTCAGCGATGCAAACGTTTCTAGAACAGCGCGACCCCTTGCGTTCGTGAAACTGCTGCCCCATTCCACAGCCCAGGCGTTGAAATCACCTGCGAGAATAGCGGGCTGGTGGATACGAATATCGCATGCAATCTCATCCAGGGTGCGGGAGAAATCCTCATATGCCAAGCTTGGTGGGAGGTAGCAGCTATACACCCAGTAGCTGGAGAGCTTTGCTCTAACAAAGTGCGACGCTGAGAACTTATGGTTTAGCTGGAGGTTTGAAGAGCCACAAGTCCAGATGGCGGCCTTTCCCAACGTACTCGAAAGCCAGCTACTCTGCCGTGGGCATTTGTAAGGTTCACTGAGGATGCAGACATCCGTACAATTTTCACGACTTGTCTGCGTGAGTAGGTCCTGAGCAGCTTCACAGTGGTTTAGGTTCACTTGAAGAAAGTTTAGGGCGCTAGACATTTTTGGCACTTTGTTTGGACGCTTTGGGACACGCCCGACTACCAGCTATATGCCTCTTAATGTCGCCGTCAGTGGAGCACAGGAAACAAACGGCCTCGGACTTGCACTCCTTGATCTTATGCCCACTTTTGCCGCACCTTATGCAGCAGTTGCTCCGATCCATTGCATTGGTGCACTTAGCTGACACATGCCCGAACTCTAGACACTTGTAGCATCTGCTACTGCTCGCTTCTTGTCTCCTTTCTCTAATCCTGCAGGAGGTCCAGCCTAACTTAACCCTTCCGACTTTAATTGCTTTCTCCGCCGCTGCAAATGGTAAACAAATTATTGCTTTACTCGTATTTGCATACGCCGAGCGGATAGATTTGATGTCGCTTGCTCCGAGGCCCACCTGCAGCTGCTCTGAGAAGGCAAGTTGGATGTCATCCCTGGTTGTGAGCTCGTCCAGGTCTAGCACCTCCAGGTAGATCCTTTGGGTTAATGCTCTCGCATTCATATGCTCGCCTAGTTCCGCCTCAAGTAGGTCGCTTATTTTTGCTGTATCCTCTGATCCAGTGCCTTTAAGCTCCAACAATAGATCACCATCCGCTGTTTTGCGCACCTTGGTCACATTTGCCCCCACAGATCTTACTTTATCATTTTCACTGCGTGTGACCAGTTTCAGCATATCACCGTAAGACTTGTTGCCCTTGGCCTTGACTATAATAGCATCTGGTCGCGGCTTGGGAAATTGACGCTTACGAGGCTCTGGTGTATCCTTAGTCTGCTTTTGGTGGCTCGCAATGTTGCCTGACTGCTTCGCGTACACATCTGTTTTGGCTTTTGTTCCTTGCCGATGGGATACTTTTGTCCAGGTGCCGGTGTTGTCGACACGAGGCTCAACTACACCATTATTAGTGCCTTGTGGTGACCACTGTGAGCCCTCAGAAACAGTTTCGACTGTAGGTGCCTTGGCCGTACTATCTACCTTATCAACCTTAATGGCTTGCTTGTATGCAAACAGCGCCGACTTTTGCAGCCGAAATACAGACTGGGCAAGCTCTCTGATGACCTTCTTTGTGTTTCGAGAGTCCCTTAGCAGTCCAGAGAGAGTCGAGGTCTTCTCCAGAAGGGTGTTGAGGATAGACTCCAGGTCCTTATTCACCTTCTCTCCTGGTGACACAGTACCCAGACTGAAGTCGAACACCGGTGGAATCGCTGTCGACACAGTCGGCGGTGCAGAGCTTGGGGCCTTCCCTCGGGAACGCCTGTGGCGTTCACCGCTATAGCGGTTGGTACCATTAAGGCACCCTCATGTCGCCCCATAATCCCGTTGGCGTACGCCATTGCTGGGAGGCGTCCTCTGCAGGGCAGAACGTCTGGCAAACGCAGCCTCTTCCGCTGGATCAGTCATGCCGCTCAGACCAGTCCACAGTACCTTCGAGGGGTCCACCGGTGGCCAATGGTTTCCCACTGGCGTTATATCGGTGGGAGTTTTACCGCTCCGACTCGGTCACCAGAGCCCTTTTGTGGTGCACCGCCGCGGCGGACAGGGTTGGCTGACGGTCAGATCCACGACCTTTGCACCTAAGTCCCCTCGAGAGCCTACTGGGTTACTTGTAAGTGATCCGAAAAGCGGCGACAGCCTAAAAGCGACAGCCAGAAAATGCTGCAGAAAGGGGAAGAGTGACGGCCTAGAAGTATGCAAGTATTTAATTGCTTACTCAAAATGGCACTGTAAAGACACTGAGCAGGTGTTCGCTACTCAAGATGGCACTGTTGTGCTATTTTGATATATCAACCCTGAGCTTGGAAGCAGATCAGCTGTTTCGCTTGCACACACTGCACTATTAATTGCCTTCAGAGAACAAATTGTTTTTGTTTTATGTGCAAGTAACACACAAAGGCACGTAAAAACGCGGCAAAAGGCTGGAGGGTCCAGCCCAACGATAAAGACAAAACTCAGCGACCAACTTTCCTGGCATGCAGCTGGAGAAGCTCGATCACGGAATTGACGAGACGCCGGGTGAGCTGAGCAATCACTCCAAGACGATATCGCTGATTCTGTACTTTTTTACAGATGTAAACACGGCAAAAACGAATTTATAGAGAGCCACGAAAGAAAACGCGACCGTACACACCGCTTTTGCACCGCTTTGACCTGCCTGTCTATCTGTCTGTCTGTCTGTCTGTCTGCCTGCCTGCCTGTCTGTCTGTCTGTCTGCCTGGCTGCCTGGCTGCCTGTCTGTAGCTGTAGCTTTATTACTTGTTTTTTAGTATTTATAGTCTCTGAGATCTAGGTGTTCATACGGACGGACGGACAGACGGACATGGCAATAAATAAGAAAATTTTGCTATATTATTTTGGTATAATTTCAGTATATTTTTTTTAGTATTTTTTCAGTATATTTTTGAAAAATATAATATTTTAACGAGCAAACTCGACTTTAGTTTTCTTACTTGCTACTAATGAATTTCAACAATTTGAATTTTCATGAATTAATTTTTAATCTTAGTTTAAATGATGACATTTGATCTAGTTGGGTTTAACTGGGTTTCCTTAAATCTTTGAAGCAAATGCTTGATCAAAAATTATGCCAAGAAAAATATGCGCAGGCTCGTTAGTAATAAGTGTAAGGCAATGTAACTTTTGAGGTGGTCACAATGCTTACATATATACTCCTGCATATCAGAGAGTTAAATAGAGAAAGATCGAACTGCAGCTTGTCTTTCTTCTCTTTAGTAGCTTTGGGATATGTGGCTTCGTGTATGTACATATGATTTGCATGTGTGTAGTCGATTCAGTCGAAAGAGAGAAAATGAAAGTATTAAAACAAAACAACAAACTGCTTACTTATTTAATGCTGGTCTGATAATAGTTATGTATATCATTATAAAAATAAAAAATTCCATAAATTTATTAAAAAAATAAATTGCAATTTATTAAATAAAAAATAAATTGCCATTTAATTAATTATCATCTTAATGATACACAACTCGATATTCTTCTTGATTCAAAATTAAAGTTTGAAAAGCATATTTTGTCAGCTTCTAATAGAGCCATGGTTGACCTTGGATTTGAAAGTTGGTCAAAGGAATTTAACGATCCATACATAACAAAACATCTATAAATCTCACTGGTTCGTCCTATTCTTGAGTATGGATCTAATTTTTATTTTCTACAAGATAGTCTTGAATCAGTGCAGAAATAATTTCTTCTCTTTGCTCTTCGCAGTAATAACTTGAATCCTACTATTAGATTTACATTGATCGTTATAGACTTTTAATACTAAACCTTCTTTCTCTTTCTGACCGTAGAACTATGCTAGGTGTAGTGTTTGTACATAGACTAATCATTGGCGAAATTGACTCCTTGCAGTTGAGAAGCCAGATTACCTTTGCCGTTCCGGTCAGAACGACTATAAATTTCCTTCCCCTCTCTCTTTCTCGTTGTAGTACTAACTATGCCTCTCCCAATCCTTTTCGTATTGTTAACCATACTAACACTACCTTTCAAATAAAAATATTACTTTTACAAACTTTAGCTCGTAGTTAAGAGAATGCTTCTAGATGCCGAATCAGGGTATGATAGTCCATGATCAAAGATATTCCTGGCATTGATATCTGCACTAGCTCGGATGTTATGGCAAAGTAAATTTTCTTTGGTGCTAAATTCAGAACCCTCATCCCGGACAGGAAGGACTGGGACACTGGCAACCCCATCAGCGACCACCACGGTATCCACTTGTATACCGACGGGTCAAAGACTTATCACGGGTTTGGAGCTGGGATCTATGAACCCAATTTCAAATCCTCAATTGCTATGGGCTAATGGCTCATAATATTCCAATGTAAGGTTTATGTCATCAAGTTCTGCTGCCGTCTAATCCTTGAGAAGGTGATTATAGGAGTAAACATCTACATCTTGTCTGACAGTGAAGCGGCCAAACTAGCTCTCTATTGCTCTATTGCTGGCCGATTGCTGGAACTGCCTTCAGAGACTGTCTCTAATTAACAACGTCACACTTCTATGGGTAAATGGATATTCTGGTATTCAGGACAATGAGCTAGCGGACGAACTTGAGAGGGCCGAATCATCAGCCTCTTTTTCCGGGCCCGAGCCCTGTGGAGTGGACAACCATTTCGGCTCCTGTGAAAACCTGGGCTGTTAGGTTGACTGTTTGCTACTGGTTTGTCCACTAAGGGACGCTTATCAATCCCGTGGTCGACCGTACACCGGATGACACAACTCCGCGGTGAACCACTCAAACATCTCGATCAATGACCTCACAATTTGTATTATTAAGTAAAATTGTCATATTCATTTGAATAAAACAAAAACATTTAAATGATATGTTATTATGTGTTGTACAACAATACACTTTTAAAAACTAATATTTATGTATATTATAAATATTTGGAGCAGGGGCGTTCGAACAGCCAACATTCGCTCTTCAACTAATCACGCCACAAATCTCATTTTGATGAGCATGGGTAAAAATGCACTTACATTAAATAATGCACTTACATTAAGATAATAATTGTGAAAGAAAATAACTCTGTGCTGAACTGTGCGGTATTTGAACTCGGTTCCCTGGGGCTACTTTGCTAGTGTATTACTATTTCATACTGTATTACTACTTCTAAGTCTTCTATGTTTATCGTCCAAACGTCCGCGCTAGTATTCTACACATATGTCTACAATTGTGGTCGTTGCCAACATCAACGGAGTTTTTACATGTTATCTCTAAATTTGGTAGCTTTTATAGTCTTTGAAATCTCGATGTTCATACAGACAGGCGGACAGACGGACAGACAGACAGGCGGACTACTCGGCTGTTGATGCTGATAAAAAATGTATATATTTTACGGGATCGCAGACGTCTCCTTCTGGTTGTCTTATCGTCTTCTTTGCAGAGTCTACACTCAGTATCAGAAGACAGACGCATTTCAGTTAGGTCATAGTTCACCGTGTGAAGCAGCTGCCGCTATGTCACTTGGTATTTGTTGCACATTCAATATCCGCATCGAAGTTTAGCTTTGAAACTTATATATTTTCTATGCTTCATCCAGTTTGTTCTCTTTTATGATAATCTGCAAGTCTTTTTGTAGTCTCAGGGCATTGGAGGAGGTTCAGCTTTAAAAAGATTGGCGAGTGGTCAGATTGTAGGTTCGGCAGAGATTAGGCACTAATAAGGTTTCGAGGAATATTTTTAGGGATTGCAAAGTCAAACAGCCATTGTTTACTTAGAACGTTGTGATATAATCATCTCAATTAGGAGATTTAGTTAAGCATGAGGTCTTGCATGGTAGTCCGCTTGAAGGACACGAATTCAATCTTATGCTGCTGCAGTGTATGCATCATGGTTTTAATACTGCTATTTTGTTGTCGATGATAGGGCATTCGGTATCGCAGGGCCAAATGAAAATCTGGCAGCGGATGAGAAAAATACGTCTGGGCTTGTTTTTGAGGATATAAGTTGTATTTGGAGCATTTTAAAGTCGTGCAGACGTTACTCACTTTTATTTGCCGTGCAATGGGCAGAGTTATAAAGCTCTCCACAGATGACACAAACTGGACGCAATATGCAGTATGCTCCATATTCTTGGAAGTTCGTGCATTGGACGGGGCACTTACGCTTGTGTGGTTCTTCTACCATTTAAATCTTTGAGTAAATATAAAAAATTGACACTGGCTTTCACACCAATTGAAGTTGCAAGTTCACCTTAACTTTAACTTAACCTTGGTCTTATATTTTTCATCAGGTTGAGTGGATGGAACTTTTGGTCTTCAGACTTTTTTTCACAATTATTATTTTAATGTTTTATGCTATTTCGATTAATAAGAATTGTGTCATAATTCATTTTTACCCACGTTCATCAAAATGAGATGGAAAGTTGAAATTTCATTAAAATTTGACGATCAACATGGAAGATATGGAAGTAGTAATACTTTATGAAATGGTGATATACTAGCAAGTAGCAAGGGTCCCGAGGTTCAAATACCGGACAGTTCAGCTCAGACTTTTTTTTCCAATTATTATTTTAATATTATATATTATTTCTCGTTATTAGAATTGTATCATAATGAATTTTTACCCACGTTCATCAAAATGAGATGATGGTTGAGTAGCGGAGAGTTGATCGAATGTTGGCTGTTATTATTTTAATATAACATAATTATTAAAAATATAAAATACAAATTTAACATATAACATACAAATTTAAGACTCGAAATTTTTATATCCGCCTACCCAAAGGGTAGAAGGGTATTATGGCTTTATGCCGACCGAAAATGTATGTAACAGGCAGAAGGAAGCATCTCCGACCCCATAAAGTATATATATTCTTGATCAGCGTCAACAGCCAAGACGATATAGCCATGTCCGTCTGTCCGTATGAACACCTAGACAGAGCAACAAATTTTTCGCGACAGTATGTCTTATTGTTGCCCGCAGATCAAATTTGTTTTTGATTTTGGAACCGCCCCCTCCCGCCCACGTAAATCGAATAAAACCAAATTGCAAGCGTCATTTTAAACCTAGAACGTTCAATTTTGGTACGCACAATACCAATCACCATCTTAATGATCTCTGCGAATTTGGTTACAATCGGATAAAAAAGAAGTTTTTAAGATATTACTTTTATAAGGCGTTACCACGTGCAACTGCTAGTGCTGCCTAGTTAGTTGCTATGACACTCCGCGACATAATAATGGTGTTCAATAAACCAACTAAAGTGCCGCCAAGCTAATAATTTCGAACAAAGAAAATGTTGACATATAATTTTGGTATATTTTTTTTAGATTTTTTTTCAGTATATTTTGAAAAATGTAATATTTTGATGGTAAAATTGGGTGGCGGGTATCTCACTGTCGAGCAAACTCGAATGTAGCTTTCTTACTTGTTTTAACTTGTCTAAGTTATATTATCTACTTTTCTCATACTGTTCCGGATCAGAGGTCACATTCCTACCGAAGAATACATCCAATGGTCTCTTCTTGGTTACGAAGTGTATTGTATATTATACTCAGAGACGGCTTTCTCTTATAAATCCTCAAAAGAACTATGTTGTTATTATGATTTTAAGCGCCTCATTATTTTGGATTGAGTAGAATGGAATCTCTTAGCTTGTCCATTGACTGAAGTTTTGTACGGAGCTGCTGTTAAAATGTTGATACCCAATTGCTCTTTCATCATGATGGTGATACTTGCAGAGTTAAATGATATTTCATTATCCATAATTAAACTTTTTGGTACCCCGTACTAAAACGGTAAGTTATGTAGGTGTTTCTTTTGTATATTCTATCGACACTATAACTCATGCCTGAGCAAATTTTAAGAATTTATCTATTTCTGTTAGTCATAATTGTATCGAATTATGCATTCTAACATATGGAATATCCCATCGTACATTTTGGTACTATTTACATAAAACTGACTTAGCCCTTAGGATATTGACAATATATTCAATTGACATAATGATAACAGGAAATCTATTAAGTATTATGGCTAATTCCCTTGTTATCTATATCACATTAATCGCAGCCAAGACGATCTGAAGACGACAATAAGTTGTATGCATCCTATCATGCAACACATGAGTTCACACTGCTCATCTTGTATAGGTTTTGCGCCACGTTTTCTACAATTATCTTGTTTTCTTAAAACTTTGGCTTTGAAATTGTTTATGGGAACCTGGATACAAGAGATAATATTGTAGCTTGAGCTCTGGACACTATATTGTGTCGCAGATAGAGAGTTAACTTCATTTTGTTTGAAAATTCGGAATTACGCGTATTCCCACTATATTTTCTTTTCCGCGTTAGTAAACTAATTCTTTGTTATATTCATCCAAATCGGATTTCTATCTTCTGACAGTTATTCTACCCTTCAAATTACAGTCATGAGTAAGACGTACGTGGTCTGTGTAAAATTTTACGCGTAAACACAATATAGGTATCAAATAATGGCTTTCACCGCCGACAATAAGACTAACATTTATTTACACTCAGTTTCAGTTACAATGCTTTAGATATTAAAGCTATTGGTCTACCGGTTTGACAGAGGACTCACTATTGCGTGGTCGGAAGCGTCAGTAGTAAGCGTGAATTCTTTATGGACATCGGGATAGTGTAGAATTATATCATCTGAAATTAAGATGTATTAACTTATTGGATTCGTCCATTCGCTCCACTCAGCAATGCTGTGAGTAGCGCGATTACAGCATATCCCAACTCCTCAATTCCTTCAGAGTTTTGGGATGTGGATAGATGTGGATAATTAGCTATGGCTCTTACTTTTCAGGATTTGTGTCTATGCCCTTATCTGATATGACGACCCCGAGGATTTCTATCTTGCTTTTGAAGAAATAACACTTATCTAGTTGGCATTTGATATTAGCTGCATTCGGTGATTGGAATATTAAGTCAAGATTTCAATAAAGCGTTTCTTCGTCTCGCGTTTAAGGTCCAGTTCGTAAAAGTATGTTTTTGCACAATTGTGCAAGTACACCATTTATGTCAGGCAAAACGTATCTGTCCCCTATTGTAGCATTCTTTTTTCCTACAGTAAATTACCATTCTATATTTTTTTATGTTTGAGGCATATAATTTTTTTGAGACAATCCACACGACTGAATTGTATGAAGATCGAGATGGAAGTATAATGCCATTGTCAAGGATTTTGTCTGTTAACTTCATCTTTCAAGGATATGGGAGTGTCAGTGTATATCCGAATTTCTGCTTTAACGTTTGTAGGTAGTCCATTTATGGTCGGGTTTAGCAGATATGTTAGGATATTTATTTAAATTCTGATTTTTGATTAGATGAAGGGTGATCTGTTCTAGAAATTATAATATTAGCATGCTCAAATTTTTTCGGTAGCGGAACCTGTCGAAATTGATTACCCATATTTATGAAGCGTGGTCTCTGTTGAAACTGTCCATTAAATGCGAATGGGGAGCCATGTTAAATGGAAGAATCTGTGTCCATATTTGAGGGGACAAGCTGTATAGATTGGAAGTTGGCGTTAATGTGGATTTGATTTTGTCGCTGTATTGGTGGCGCTGGTTGAGGTAATTGAGGGACTTGAAGAAAAGTCGATTGTTGGCCTTTGACAATTGCATGATTAGACCTGAAGATTTGATTCTCGAACTTCAAGCAAATAAGTAGTTTCTTTCATTCCCAATAGTCGTAATAAGTCTCCACGTAGTCCTCGAATAAAGGTATTTAGAGCTTCATCCCAATACATCTTAGTGCTTTTTTTCGTGACCCCAATTCAGCTGAACTACCTCAAAACCCGCCTAAGCTTTTTACAATGACCGATTTCCCTTGTGTTCTGAATAAATTCCTTGACTTTCTTTATTGTTAAATTTAAAAGATGGTTTTTGAACCTGTCGTAACACTACATGTAACTGTTCGGTCAAAATCTGTCTGACTGTTTTTTTCGTTTCAGCATTTGCCACGTTTCTATTCTGTTTGAAAGCTTGTTGCCTTTGCATTGGTCAATATTGTTGTTGGTTTGAAATATTGTGGTGAATGAAATAGAGTCCGATTCTCCAAAGTTGAAAATGATGAATCTGTTCCAGATCGGATGTACAACATAGTGAAAGTCTTATAGAAACTGGTGATGAAATAAAAGATAACAAGATTACAAAAGTGAGCAAGAAATCAGAAAGAAATAAAAGTAAACCTAAATTATCGTATAGATTTCTAGAAAAATGTCTAATGAATACTTAAATCTGTTTAAATGATGTTCCCAGAACATTTGACGAAATCCCATTTTACGATGAAAGAACCTTTTGGAAACAAGTTAAACACATGAAGTTTGGCGCAGAGGCCTAATAATAACAAGTAAGAAAGCTACTTCGAGTTTGAATTTTTGTATATTCTTTTGGTATATTTTTGGTATATTTTTGTATTATTATCAGTATATTTTTGAAAAAAAAAATTTTGGTGGTAAAATTGGGTGGCGGGTATCTCACTCACTCCCGCCACTTAATTTTACCAGGTCTATCTCTAGGTCGTCACAAAGTATAATACCCTTCTATCCTTTGGGTAGGCGGGAAAGAAAGCTACAAGAAAGCTACAGTCGAGTTTTCTCGACTGTGAAATACCCGCCACACAATTTTACCATTGAAATAATTTATTTTTCAAATACTTGCTGCTGATATACTTACCAAGCCGTTACCATCTGCAAGATTCATTCCACTGAGGATCGAAATGGAACTCTCATAATAAAATTAATCTTAATGGTCTTTAATTAAACTATAGAGGAGCAAGCTAGACTGGGGTTCATCTTTTAAAATAAAATTAATTGTAATGCTCATAGATCAAACTACAGAGTAACCAAACTGAATTAGGACTCGTGGAATAAAATGAAATTTAATTAAATTAATGAATTTATGTATAATCATAATTTGAATTTTTACTAATGAATTTGAACAATTTGAATTTCCATGAATTAATTTTTAATCTTAGTTTAAATGATGACAATGGATCTAGTTGGGCTTAACTGGGTTTCCTCAAATCTTTGCAGCAAATGCTTGATCAAAAATTATCCCAAGAAAAATATGCGCAGGCTCGTTAGTAATAAGTGTAAGGCAATGTAACTTTTGAGGTGCTCACAATGCTTATCAGAGAGTTAAATAGAGAAAGATCAAACTGCAACATCTTTAAATCTCACTGGTTCGTCCTATTCTTGAGTATGGATCTAATTTTTATTTTCTACAGTACAGGGTTCCTCAAGATAGTCGTGAATCATTGATCGTAAGAGACTTTTATTACTAAACCTTCCTTCACTTTCTGACCGTAGAACTATGCTAGGTGTAGTGTTTGTACATAGACTAATCATTGGCGAAATTGACTCCTTGCAGTTGAGAAGCCAGATTACCTTTGCCGTTCCGGTCAGAACGACAATAAGTCTCCTTCCCTCTCTCTTTCTCGTTGTAGTACTAACTATGCACCTCACAAGCATCTTCGACCCCATAAAGTATATATATTCTTGATCAGCGTCAACAGCCGAGACGATATAGCCATGTCCGTCTGTCGGTCTGTCCGTATAAACACCTAAATCTCAGAGACTATAAGAGCTAGAGCTACAAATTTTTCGCGACAGTATGTCTTATTGTTGCACGCAGATCAAGTTTGTTTTTGATTTTCGCCACGCCCCTTTCCGCCCATGCAAATTGAAAAAAACTGAATTGCAAGCGTCATTTTAAACCTAGAACGATCTATTGGTACGCACAATACTAATCACCATCTTAATGATCTCTGCGAATTTGGTTACAATCGGATAAAAAACATAGAAGTTATTAAGAGATTACTTTTAAAAGGCGTTACCACGTGCAGCTACACCTAGTTAGTTGCTATGACACTCCGTGACATAATAATGGTGTTCAATAAACCAACTAAAGTGCCGCCACGCTAATAATTTCGAACAAAGAAAATTTTAATATATTATTTTGGTATTTTTTAGTATATTTTTTAAAGTATTTTTTCAGTATATTTTAAAAAATATAATATTTTGATGGTAAAATTGGGTGGCGGGTATCTCACAGTCGAGTAAACTCGACTGTAGCTTTCTTACTTGTTGTTATTACCATTATGTTATTTTGTTTGTGTTAATTGTTCGCGACCTCCGTTCCCGCACGTTATGTGGTTGCCCCTCGGTTGGATAGGCGGGGTGGTCATGTCTGCCTAGGTCCGCGCGTTAACAAGGCCGAGCTTGGTGTCGCTAGGCCACTTGATCGTACTGCCGTTAGTACGTCAACGTCCAAGATATCTTCGACCCCGGAAAGGTCAATGAGCTGTAGATTCTTTCGCTATCTTCAAAGCCCCAACCCCCGTTCAAAACTGCCTGGCTCATACCCCTTCATCCAATGGTCGGCCTTCTTAGAGCTAGTTTTACTTGGGGATACATACCCAGCTCTTTGAGGAGAGTAAATGTGATATTCATTCCCAAGCAAGGGAATCGTCCACTTGAGCAGCCTAAGTACTATCGGCCGATCAGTCTTACTTCCTTTCTGCTTAAGTCGGCGGAAAGCCGATAGATATG
Organism: Drosophila pruinosa; assembly: GCA_018150935.1. Lineage (NCBI taxonomy): Eukaryota > Metazoa > Arthropoda > Insecta > Diptera > Drosophilidae > Drosophila > Drosophila pruinosa. The sequence continues at coordinate 84,379 of JAECWR010000095.1, forward strand.
CACATTCGGTGCTCTCTGCAGACGTCGGCATCTCTGCATCTCCCACGCAGTTTGCGTAAATAGCCGGTAGATTGTCGGAGGTCGCTCTACATTGGTTAGCGGGGAAAATTGAGAGAGCCTTCGAATCCAAGAACATTGCTTTATGCTCTTTTCTGGATATAGAAGGTAGTTTTGATAATACCGGCAACGGGTCAATCTCTACCGCTCTAGAGCGCAGATGAACTGCCCGTCCCTTGATCCGGTGGATTGATGCTATGCTCAAGCACCAGATAATCGCTTCCACCTTGGACTCCACGACTGCATGCATTAATATAGTCAAAGTCCCCTGGGAGGGATTCTATTCTCCCCACTTTGGTCCCTAGTCGTTGACGAACTACTAGTCTTACTCTCAAGCAGGGCGTTGAAGCAATCAGCTATGCTGACGACCTGGCTCTAATAGCGACCGGGAACTATGTCAGCACCTTGACAGAGTTGATGCAATCAGCTCTGAACACGGTAAGTAGATGGTGCACAGATGTTCGTCTTAGCATCAATCCACAAAAAGCTTTTATAGTTCCCTTCAATAGTTGATATTCCGTTGACATTGGTTAATTATATATCAGCGGCTCCCCTGTGGGGCTATCCAACGAGGTGGAACTCCCACCTCAGCAACACCCTCATTAAGGCGACACATGCCATGTGGGCCTGCAGGAGATTCTCTGGTAGAATCTAGGGTCTCAAATCCTGCACCATACGGTGGCTTTTTGCCATGATAGTCAGGCCCATAGTCACCTACGCTGCTATTGTGTGGTGGCCAAAGGTTACGCAGGTCAACGCCATCAGGAAATTCAATAAATTGCACAGGCTGCTGTGCCTCTCACTGACAGGTGCACTTTGTACCTGAATCTGACTCCGCTGCATATCAAAATTAAAGAAGTCGCAGCTATGAGCCTTCTTAGAATCAAGCTTGAATCCAGGCTCTAGCTAGCGAATCAGGACATGCTAGCCTAATCAAAGACATACCTCGCATAGATATCTGCACTAGATCAGATATGACAAGGGAACTTTTCTTTGGTGCTAATTTCAGAACCCTCATCCCGGACCGGAAGGACTGGGACAGTGGCAATCCCATCAACGACCCCCACGGTATCCAATGGTATACCGACGGGTCAAAGACGGATCAGAAGGTTGGAGCTGGAATCTTTGGACCCAATTCCAAAACCTCAATTGGTATGGGCAAATGGCCCACAATCTTCCAATATGAGGATCATGTCATCGAGTTCTGATGCCGTCTGGTTGAGAAGGTGGTTAGAGGAGTCAACATCTACATCTTCTCTGACATTCAAGCGTCCATATTAGCCCTCTCATCAAAAAAAATAAGGTCTCGGTCTCGATTGGTGGCCGATTGCTGGAACTGCCTCCAGAGTCTGTCTCTAATTATCAACGTCACCCTTTTATGGGTACCTGGACACTCTGGTATCCAGGGCAATGAGCTGGCAGCCACTTTTTCCGGCCCTGGTCAACCATTTCGGCTATTATGAACACCTGGGTTGTTAGTTTCACTGATCGCTACTGGTCTGTCCAACCAGGGATGCTGCAAGCCAAGGAGCTTATCAATTCCGTGGTCAAGCGAACATCTAGCTTACTCTCCAAGTAGGATCTTCACCTCCTCGTTGACTATCTTAGTGGCCATCACACGGTGAACTATCGCCTCACAAAAATTCGTCTGTCTTCTGATGATGAGTGAAGACTCCGCAAAGAAGACGATGAGACAACCAGACACATTCTGTGCGACTATCCAGCCTTGGTATGGACTAGGAGGAAACATCTACACGTGGATACCGCAGGTCCCTAGCATATTGTGCGTTCCTTGACGGAAGATTTGTCGCAACCGACATCCTGAGTTGGCTCTTGTGGGCGATGAACTGTTTTTTCGGCGGCTTGACGGGGCAACCGAATCGTAAGTACCCTGTAAGGGGAATTTGCAGCAAAGCGCAGCGTGATAAGTCAGCGACTTTTTGAATTTTACTGCTCCCGTCAACTGTTATCTATTAATAGACTGCTGTAAAATTTTAAAAAGCCCACGATGCAATTATATAAAAATTTGTGTCTATGCCCTTATCTGATATGACGACCCCGAGGATTTCTATCTTGCTTTTGAAGAAATAACACTTATCTAGTTGGCATTTGATATTAGCTGCATTCGGTGATTGGAATATTAAGTCAAGATTTCAATAAAGCGTTTCTTCGTCTTGCGTTTAAGGTCCAGTTCGTAAAAGTATGTTTTTGCACAATTGTGCAAGTACACCATTTATGTCAGGCAAAACGTATCTGTCCCCTATTGTAGCATTCTTTTTCCTACAGTAAATTACCATTCTATATTTTTTTATGTTTGAGGCATATAATTTTTTTGAGACAATCCACACGACTGAATTGTATGAAGATCGAGATGGAAGTATAATGCCATTGTCAAGGATTTTGTCTGTTAACTTCATCTTTCAAGGATATGGGAGTGTCAGTGTATATCCGAATTTCTGCTTTAACGTTTGTAGGTAGTCCATTTATGGTCGGGTTTAGCAGATATGTTAGGATATTTATTTAAATTCTGATTTTTGATTAGATGAAGGGTGATCTGTTCTAGAAATTATAATATTAGCATGCTCAAATTTTTTCGGTAGCGGAACCTGTCGAAATTGATTACCCATATTTATGAAGCGTGGTCTCTGTTGAAACTGTCCATTAAATGCGAATGGGGAGCCATGTTAAATGGAAGAATCTGTGTCCATATTTGAGGGGACAAGCTGTATAGATTGGAAGTTGGCGTTAATGTGGATTTGATTTTGTCGCTGTATTGGTGGCGCTGGTTGAGGTAATTGAGGGACTTGAAGAAAAGTCGATTGTTGGCCTTTGACAATTGCATGATTAGACCTGAAGATTTGATTCTCGAACTTCAAGCAAATAAGTAGTTTCTTTCATTCCCAATAGTCGTAATAAGTCTCCACGTAGTCCTCGAATAAAGGTATTTAGAGCTTCATCCCAATACATCTTAGTGCTTTTTTCGTGACCCCAATTCAGCTGAACTACCTCAAAACCCGCCTAAGCTTTTTTACAATGACCGATTTCCCTTGTGTTCTGAATAAATTCCTTGACTTTCTTTATTGTTAAATTTAAAAGATGGTTTTTGAACCTGTCGTAACACTACATGTAACTGTTCGGTCAAAATCTGTCTGACTGTTTTTTTCGTTTCAGCATTTGCCACGTTTCTATTCTGTTTGAAAGCTTGTTGCCTTTGCATTGGTCAATATTGTTGTTGGTTTGAAATATTGTGGTGAATGAAATAGAGTCCGATTCTCCAAAGTTGAAAATGATGAATCTGTTCCAGATCGGATGTACAACATAGTGAAAGTCTTATAGAAACTGGTGATGAAATAAAAGATAACAAGATTACAAAAATGAGCAAGAAATCAGAAAGAAATAAAAGTAAACCTAAATTGTCGTATAGATTTCTAGAAAAATGTCTAATGAATACTTAAATCTGTTTAAATGATGTTCCCAGAACATTTGACGAAATCCCATTTTACGATGAAAGAACCTTTTGGAAACAAGTTAAACACATGAAGTTTGGCGCAGAGGCCTAATAATAACAAGTAAGAAAGCTACTTCGAGTTTGAATTTTTGTATATTATTTTGGTATATTTTTGGTATATTTTGTATTATCAGTATATTTTTGAAAAAAAATTTTGGTGGTAAAATTGGGTGGCGGGTATCTCACTCACACCCGCCACCCAATTTTACCACCAAAATTTTTTTCAAAAATATACTGAAAATAATACAAAAATATACCAAAATAATATACAAAAATTTTCTTTGTTCGAAATTATTAGCTCGGTGCACTTTAGTTGGTCTACTGAACACCATTATTATGTCACGGAGTGTCATAGCAACTAACCAGGTGCAGCTGCACCTGATTACGCCTTATGAAAGTAATTTCTTAATAATTTCTGTGTTTTTATTCGATTGTAACCAAATTCGCAGAGATCATTAATATGGTGATTGGTGCGTACAAAAACTGAACGTTCTAAGTTTAAAACGGCGCTTGCAATTTGGTTTTTTAGTTGCATGGGCGGAAGGAGGCGTGGACAAAAGCAAAAACTAACTTGATCTGCGTGCAATAATAAAACACGCTATCCAGAAAATTTGGTTGCTCTATCTCTTATAGTCTCTGAGATCTAGGTGTTCATACGGACAGACGGGCATGGCTATATTGTCTCGGCTGTTGACGCTGATCAAGAATATATATACTTTATGGGGTCGGAGATGCTTTCTTCTGCCTGTTACATACATTTTCGGTCGGCACAAAGTTATAATACCCTTCTATCCTTTGGGTAGGCGGGTATAAAAAAACAAGAAAGCTACAGTCGAGTTTTCTCGACTGTGAAATACCCGCCACACAATTTTACCATTGAAATAATTTATTTTTCAAATACTTGCTGCTGATATACTTACCAAGCCGTTACCATCTGCAAGATTCATTCCACTGAGGATCGAAATGGAACTCTCATAATAAAATTAATCTTAATGGTCTTTAATTAAACTATAGAGGAGCAAGCTAGACTGGGGTTCATCTTTTAAAATAAAATTAATTCTAATGCTCATAGATCAAACTACAGAGTAACCAAACTGAATTAGGACTCGTGGAATAAAATGAAATTTAATTAAATTAATGAATTTATGTATAATCATAATTTGAATTTTTAATAATGAATTTGAACAATTTGAATTTTCATGAATTAATTTTTAATCTTAGTTTAAATGATGACAATTGATCTAGTTGGGCTTAACTGGGTTTTCATCAAATCTTTGCAGCAAATGCTTGAACAAAAATTATCCCAAGAAAAATATGCGCAGGCTCGTTAGTAATAAGTGTAAGGCAATGTAACTTTTGAGGTGGTCACAATGCTTATCAGAGAGTTAAATAGAGAAAGATCAAACTGCAACATCTTTAAATCTCACTGGTTCGTCCTATTCTTGAGTATGGATCTAATTTTTATTTTCTACAGTACAGGGTTCCTCAAGATAGTCTTGAATCAGTGCAGAAATAATTTCTTCTCTTTGCTCTTCGCAGTAATAACTTGAATCCTACTATTAGATTTACATTGATCCTAATAGACTTTTATTACTAAACCTTCCTTCACTTTCTGACCGTAGAACTATGCTAGGTGTAGTGTTTGTACATAGACTAATCATTGGCGAAATTGACTCCTTGCAGTTGAGAAGCCAGATTACCTTTGCCGTTCCGGTCAGAACGACAATAAATCTCCTTCCCCTCTCTCTTTCTCGTTGTAGTACTAACTATGCCTCTCACAATCCTTTTCGTATTGTTAACCATACTAATACTACCTTTCAAAATAAAAATATTACTTTTACAAATTTAGCTCGTAGTTAAGAAAATGTCTAATTATTATTATTATTATTTTATTCTTTTTTTACCCGCCTACCCAAAGGAAAGAAGGGTATTATGGCTTTGTGCCGACCGAAAATGTATGTAACAGGCAGAAGGAAGCATCTTCGACCCCATAAAGTATATATATTCTTGATCAGCGTCAACAGCCGAGACGATATAGCCATGTTCGTCTGTCCGTCTGTCGGTCTGTCCGTATAAACACCTAGATCTCAGAGACTATAAGAGCTAGAGCTACAAATTTTTCGCGACAGTATGTCTTATTGTTGCACGCAGATCAAGTTTGTTCGCCACGCCCCTTTCCGCCCATGCAAATTGAAAAAACTGAATTGCAAGCGTCATTTTAAACCTAGAACGATCTATTGGTACGCACAATACTAATCACCATCTTAATGATCTCTGCGAATTTGGTTACAATCGGATAAAAAACACAGAAGTTATTAAGAGATTACTTTTAAAAGGCGTTACCACGTGCAGCTACACCTAGTTAGTTGCTATGACACTCCGTGACATAATAATGGTGTTCAATAAACCAACTAAAGTGCCGCCACGCTAATAATTTCGAACAAAGAAAATTTTAATATATTATTTTGGTATTTTTTAGTATATTTTTTAAAGTATTTTTTCAGTATATTTTAAAAATATAATATTTTGATGGTAAAATTGGGTGGCGGGTATCTCACAGTCGAGTAAACTCGACTGTAGCTTTCTTACTTGTTGTTATTACCATTATGTTATTTTGTTTGTGTTAATTGTTCGCGACCTCCGTTCCCGCACGTTATGTGGTTGCCCCTCGGTTGGATAGGCGGGTGGTCATGTCTGCCTAGGTCCGCGCGTTAACAAGGCCGAGCTTGGTGTCGCTAGGCCACTTGATCGTACTGCCGTTAGTACGTCAACGTCCAAGATATCTTCGACCCCGGAAAGGTCAATGAGCTGTAGATTCTTTCGCTATCTTCAAAGCCCCAACCCCCGTTCAAAACTGCCTGGCTCATACCCTTCATCCAGTGGTCGGCCTTCTTAGAGCTAGTTTTACTTGGGGATACATACCCAGCTCTTTGAGGAGAGTAAATGTGATATTCATTCCCAAGCAAGGGAATCGTCCACTTGAGCAGCCTAAGTACTATCGGCCGATCAGTCTTACTTCCTTTCTGCTTAAGTCGGCGGAAAGCCGATAGATATGCACATTCGGTGCTCTCTGCAGACGTCGGCATCTCTGCATCTCCCACGCAGTTTGCGTAAATAGCCGGTAGATTGTCGGAGGTCGCTCTACATTAGTTAGCGGAGAAAATTGAGAGAGCCTTAGAATCCAAGAACATTGCTTTATGCTCTTTTCTGGATATAGAAGGTAGTTTTGATAATACCGGCAACGGGTCAATCTCTACCGCTCTAGAGCGCAGATGAACTGCCCGTCCCTTGATCCGGTGGATTGATGCTATGCTCAAGCACCAGATAATCGCTTCCACCTTGGACTCCACGACTGCATGCATTAATATAGTCAAAGTCCACTGGGAGGGTTCTATTCTCCCACTTTGGTCCCTAGTCGTTGACGAACTACTAGTCTTACTCTCCAAGCAGGGCGTTGAAGCAATCAGCTATGCTGACGACCTGGCTCTAATAGCGACCGGGAACTATGTCAGCACCTTGACAGAGTTGATGCAATCAGCTCTGAACACGGTAAGTAGATGGTGCGCAGATGTTCGTCTTAGCATCAATCCACAAAAAGCTTTTATACTTCCCTTCAATAGCCGATATTCCGTTGACATTGGTTAATTATATATCAGCGGCTCCCCTGTGGGGCTATCCAACGAGGTGGAACTCCCACCTCAGCAACACCCTCATTAAGGCGACACATGCCATGTGGGCCTGCAGGAGATTCTCTGGTAGAATCTAGGGTCTCAAATCCTGCACCATAAGGTGGCTTTTTGCCATGATGGTGAGGCCCATAGTCACCTACGCTGCTATTGTGTGGTGGCCAAAGGTTACGCAGGTCAATGCCATCAGGAAATTCAATAAATTGCACAGGCTGCTGTGCCTCTCACTGACAGGTGCACTTTGTACCTGAATCTGACTCCGCTGCATATCAAAATTAAAGAAGTCGCAGCTATGAGTCTTCTTAGAATCAAGCTTGAATCCAGGCTCTAGCTAGCGAATCAGGACATGCTAGCCTAATCAAAGACATACCTCGCATAGATATCTGCACTAGATCAGATATGACAAGGGAACTTTTCTTTGGTGCTAATTTCAGAACCCTCATCCCGGACCGGAAGGACTGGGACAGTGGCAATCCCATCAACGACCCCCACGGTATCCAATGGTATACCGACGGGTCAAAGACTGATCAGAGGGTTGGAGCTGGAATCTTTGGACCCAATTCCAAAACCTCAATTGGTATGGGCAAATGGCCCACAATCTTCCAATGTGAGGATCATGTCATCTAGTTCTGATGCCGTCTGATTGAGAAGGTGATTAGAGGAGTCAACATCTATATCTTCTCTGACATTCAAGCGTCCATATTAGCCCTCTCATCAAAAAAAAAAAAATCTCGGTCTCGATTGGTGGCCGATTGCTGGAACTGCCTCCAGAGTCTGTCTCTAATTATCAACGTCACCCTTTTATGGGTACCTGGACACTCTGGTATCCAGGGCAATGAGCTGGCAGCCACTTTTTCCGGCCCTGGTCAACCATTTCGGCTATTATGAACACCTGGGTTGTTAGTTTCACTGATCGCTACTGGTCTGTCCAACCAGGGATGCTGCAAGCCAAGGAGCTTATCAATTCCGTGGTCAAGCGAACATCTAGCTTACTCTCCAAGTAGGATCTTCACCTCCTCGTTGACTATCTTAGTGGCCATCACACGGTGAACTATCGCCTCACAAAAATTCGTCTGTCTTCTGATGATGAGTGTAGACTCCGCAAAGAAGACGATGAGACAACCAGACAGATTCTGTGCGACTATCCAGCCTTTGTATGGACTAGGAGGAAACATCTACACGTGGAAACCGCAGGTCCCTAGCATATTGTGCGTTCCTTGACGAAAGATTTGCTCTCGAGAAATGTCGCAACCGACATCCTGAGTTGGCTCTTGGGGGCGATGAACTGTTTTTTCGGCGGCTTGACGGGGCAACCGAATCGTAAGTACCCTGTAATGGGAATTTGCAGCAAAGCGCAGCGTGATAAGTCAGCGACTTTTTGAATTTTACTGCTCCCGTCAACTGTTATCTATTAATAGACTGCTGTAAAATTTTAAAAAGCCCACGATGCAATTATATAAAAAGATCTAGTCGACAAAAGTTTTCAAGATTTGTATTTTCGCCATGAGGGTGAGTGAACCGGCTGTTCATACTAAGTGTGAGCGAAGAACACTAGATTGTGTTTGCTTATCCCTTAGATGGCTCATGGGGTTAGATTAAACCTTTCATAATAAAAACAAGTATGAAAGCTACTGTCGAGTGTGCTCGACCGTGAGGTACCCGCCACCCAATTTTACCATCAAAATATTATATTTTACAAAAATATACTGAAACAAGTAAGAAAGCTACAGTCGAGTTTGTTCGACTGTGAGATACCCGCCACCCAATTTTACCATCAAAATATTATATTTTTCCAAAATATGCAGAAAAAATTATAAAAAAATATATACTAAAAAATACCAAAATATATCAAAATTTTCTTTATTCGAAATTATTAGCTTGGCGGCACTTTAGTTGGTTTATTGAACACCATTATTATGTCACGGAGTGTCATAGCAACTAATTAGGCAGCACTAGCAGTTGCACGTGGTAATGCCTTATAAAAGTAATATCTTAATAACTTCTGTGCAGAGATCATTAAGATGGTGATTAGTATTGTGCGTACCAAAATTGAACGTTCTAGGCTTAAAACGACGCTTGCAATTCGGTTTTATTCGCTTTACGGGGGCGGGAGGAGTTTTTGGCCAAAACCAAAAGCAAACTTGATCTGCGTGCAACAATAAGACATAATGTCCCGAAAAATTTGTTGCTCTATGTCTTATAGTCTCTGAGATCTAGGTGTTCATACGGACGGACACACAGACGGACATGGCTATACCGTCTCGGCTGTTGACGCTGATCAAGAATATATATACTTTATGGGGTTGGAGATGCTTCCTTCTGCCTGTTACATACATTTTCGGTCGGCACAAAGCCATAATACCCTTCTACCCTTTGGGTAGGCGGGTAAAATAACTTCTGTTTTTTATCCGATTGTAATCAAATTCGCAGAGATCATTAAGATGGTGATTAGTATTGTGCGTACCAAAATTGAACGTTCTAGGTTTAAACCCACGCTTGCAATTCGGTTTTATTCGATTTATGGGGGAGGGAGGGGGCGTGGCCAAAATCAAAAACAAACTTGATCTGTATGCAACAATAAGACATACTGTCGCGAAAAATTTGTTGCTCTATCTCTTATAGTCTCTGAGCTCTAGGTGTTCATACGGACAGACGGACAGACGGACATGGCTGTACCGTCTCGGCTGTTGACGCTGATCAAGAATATATATACTTTATGGGGTCGGAGATGCTTCCTTCTGCCTGTTACATACATTTTCGGTCGGCACAAAGCCATAATACCCTTCTACCCTTTGGGTAGGCGGGTATAAAAATTATCTTTTGACACAGCACCGCCCGGGAATCGAACCCATGGTCTACTGAACAGCGAATGGCATACTTCCTCTCTGAATCACTTAAACAATCACGCCACCATTTTATTTTTATAACCATGGTAAAAATACACTATGAGACAATTCTAATTACGAGTATGTTATATTAAAATAATAACCGCCAAAATTCGATCGACTTTCCGCTACTCAACCAATCCCGCCACAATCTTATTTTGATGAACTTGGGTAAAAATGTATTAAGCCACACAATTCTAATTACGGGAAATAATATATAACATTTAATAATAATTAAAATTAAAATAATAATAGAACGAAAAAAGTGTGAGCTGAACTGCCCGGTATTGGAAATTAGGACCATTGGCTACTTTGCTAGTTGTATTATTTCTTAATGTATTACTACTTTTATATCTTCCATGTTTATATTCCGATCTTAATGAAACGGCTGTGAATGAGTTTTAAGTGATTTACATAGGCGGAAAGTGGCGTGGAAAACATCTGAAATAAACTTCATACAGATGAAGTTTACGGAGTTTCTACATGTTGTCTCCAAATTTTGTAGTCTCTGAGTTCTCGATGTTCATACTGACAGACGGACAGACAGACTGGGCTATATCGACTCGGATGATTAAATATTGGATCCACACACATTGGATCCATTTGGCTTCTTGATGAGTAACACTGGACTGGCATACTCTGATGTGGATGTAGTTATGACATCCTGCTCCAACAGATCGTTAACCATTCTGCATATTATTTCCTTTTTTGGTTAAGGCACTCGGTTCGGTGCTTGCAATCCAGTAGAGAAAACTATGGAGAATTTCGCTAACAAGTTGCATATTTTATGTCGTTGCTTCTCAATTTTTAAATTTATAAGAAGTTTTCCAATTTTACTGGATCTTTCGGCTGATGAATCGCCCATTTAACATCGGTTTCTTCTGGGTCATAGTGGCATCTTGTCCCAACAGAAAGTCCTCTTGCAATAAGTGGTCGCCTGCAATGTATACTTCAGCTGTAACGATATTCCCGATATCCAAATCCACAGTTATCGCTTCGGTGAGAATGCACGAACCCCCGCAAATGCCTTTAATTTTCATAGAGCACTTGCGGCATTGATTTTCCTGGCGACTGAGTGGCGATACGATACTAGCCTGACTATCAGTATCAATGAAGGCACTATAATTGTGTGACCTCACGCAGACTCTCCAGGTAAATAGCTTGTCTTGATTTGTGGCTCCTAATCGGTTCAGATTTGCTGCTTGGCAAGCTGCTGTTGGTTCGTGAAACTTTTTGCATTTGGTACAACGCGTCCTTGCCTTCTCTTTTTGGCACGAATTGGCGTACTTTGATTTTTGTGGCTTGATATCTTTGTCCTGCGTTTGCATTCGATCGACGTCTGTTTATGAAATAAGATTCGGCTGCATCCCAAAGTGAATGGCCGCAATGCCGTTTTGCAGTTCACGGTGCTGAAGACCTGCTCGTACGTATCGGATAACCGCTGCTTCGCTGAGCCTATATCGCACGCCAAGGGCAGAGATTCGGAAACAGTATTCCTTTGCTATATCTCTCTAGATCTTCTTTTTGCACTTGCCATAATGGAGGATAATGGATAAGAGTACCTCAGCTTTATCAGGGTTTACTCCAAATTCGTCTCGAAGAGCATTCATAAAGTTGTTCCACGTCGTGTATGCGAGGAATCTAACCACATCTTGGCTGGACCCTTAAACCGTGAGTAAATAGCGAGCATTAACAATTTTTCATCCCACAGGTAAGCATCAACCATCTTGTGACGCGATCGACGAACTGATCTACTAAGATAGCGTTATAGCGATCGAACTCTGGCAAAGTGTTTGCAATTTACTTGATCGATCGACCAGTAAATCGAATAAAACCGAATTGCAAGCGTCGTTTTAAACCTAGAACGTTCAATTTTGGTACGCACAATACTAATCACCATCTTAATGATCTCTGAGAATTTGGTTACAATCGGATAAAAAACACAGAAGTTATTAAGATATTACTTTTATAAGGCGTTACCATGTGCAGCTGCTAGTGCCGCCTAGTTAGTTGCTATGACACTCCGCGACATAATAATGGTGTTCAATAAACTAAAGTGCCGCCAAGCTAATCATTTCGAACAAAGAATACGTTGTCATTTTTTAGTATATTTTTTTAATATATTTTTTAAAATATTATTTCAGTATATTTTGGAAAATATAATATTTGAATGGTAAAATTGGGTGGCGGGTATCTCACAGTCGAGCAAATTCGACTGTAGCTATCTTACTTGTTGTTGCTTGTGACTTCCGTGTCCACCACCGCGTTATTTTGCTAATTTAGCGGTTGATTAGCTTGACCCGTAACTGCTGTGTTCTGCGTCTGCATGCTCACCAACTGCGCCATCATGTTTTTCAATTCTCTCATTTCGCCCTGCAATTATGAAATTGCCGCTGCCTGTGACGTCATGGCTTCTTCTTGTTGGCTGGAGAGCCCAACTGTTGGCATCTCTATCTCATCCGATTGTTCATGCTCCGTGAGCCGCTGCACTAGCTCAGCTCGGAGACCTGAGCTTGCCAAACTTCATGCTCGTAGAAGGACCCTTTACTCGTCCACCTGGAGCTCCACGATCATTGGCATTTTTGCTTTGAACTTTAATTTCCTTTGTTGCTTCTTGAACGATCGCACGAGTTACCATTGATACGCCCCTCTCACCCGCTAAGCCACCGCGACACTTAAACAGCTAACCATTCCACAGCCCATCGCAATTCCCTAGTACAATGAACCGGGAAGGGTGAATCAAATGGGTCAGCTTCAACATCATTGTTTAGTCTGATCAAATATCGACCACACATCCGGCATAATGCTGACTCGACGGTCAGCAACTTCTATCAGAACAGCAGCATAGATTTGTCTACAGGCAACAAAAACACACATACATATTGTTTACATTAAGAATTTCTTATATACCAAGCCGAGGCTTCATGCCAACCATTTTCATATAGAATAAAACAGATCTTATTTTGCATCGAAACGACGAGCACTTGTTTTTATTTGTTCGGAACTATGAATTGCCTTAAATACTAAAATGCCTTACAACCTACTGTTCAGTTAGAGATCACCTTAAACATAGTGACTAGCGGATATCACCAGAAGTAAAATTAACCTTCTCAACGTAACCACTCTGGTCCGACTGTGGTTACTGGCGCAGCCGGAAAACAGCCTAAAAGCAGCAACTTTAAGGAAAATGTACACCTACACAAACCTACTCTTTATTCTGTAAGTAAGAAAATTGGAAAAATTATGAGCATACTAAAACACAAAGCAAAGGAAAATTCATATAGTGACAAGTGAAAATTTAAAAAAAAAAATAAGAAGAAAAATAAAAATGAAGTAAAAGTATTCTCCCTTTGCCCTATCCTTCGTTGTGCATCATATAAATGTGTAAAAGTGTCTCGAAATCAAACGCTGATAATCGTGCCTCTTCTGCACTACGCTCATATGCAAAGCAAAGTCAGATTAATTAAATAAGCATGACCATTCCAAAAGAGCGAAATCTAACACAGATAATCGTTGACATTGTAACACAAACACAAAAAAAAAAAAAATAAAAAATAAAAGGGAAAAAAAGAGAGAAAAACAAACACATCAAATCAAATATGTTTCAGTGTCTCGAAATCTAACGCAGATAATCGTTGACGTTGTAGCATAAACACAAAACAAAAAAACAAAAAAAGAATGAGTAACAATGCACACAGCCCTTTATACAAAGTAAGACTCTTCCGACAAAGCGTGTTGCGGTGGCTCGGAATCAAACGCTGATAATCGATGCCGTCGCAGCATAAACAATAACAAATATAAAATGCAAAGCTATATAAAATTTTATTTCTGAACTCTTTATGCCAATTATTCCACTAAAAAAGAAAATGCTAAGCGAGCATTAAGTCGTGTTAAACCTTGCCAACAATATAAAAAAAAACAAATAAATTTTTGTTCTTCTCTATTTACGAATATATACAAAAAGTTCTTCTTGAACACAGCACATTCACATACTATATGATTACTCCTTACTTTCAATTATTCAAGATTTTTCCCTTCCAACAAAAAGAAAAAACCAAAATAAATAACAGACTTGTATATGACAGGAATTAAATTCCACTACCAACAGCATACACACTTTTATTATATACCTAATATTAAGTAAAATATATATTCACACACTTACACCAACACAAATTTATATAATTACACACGTACAAATATAATAATTACAAAAAAAAAATAAAAATCATTATAAAAAGTAAACCCTGTGGCAAACTTATCACTATTTAATGTCAAGAAAATTAGCCGATAACATTAGGAAAACTACGCGTTCTGTTTTGGGGGTATCAGCTGCCACTAGATCACGAACAGCACAACGAACAACTTCCCTTCCCTCTATCACCGAAGAACTCCAATTACAAACTCCACCTGTCCAACGCCGTAAATCCAAAACACCCCTAAAATGACCGACTCAGGCAATGGTTCTGGTCCTACTCCCTCACCCAGTCTCGCCACTACGGTCAGTGGATTCGGCTCCATACTCCCTAATCCAGATTATGTCATGACCTATGTTGATCGCTTGCCGACTTTCGATGGAAACCCTAGACAGCTAGATTGGTTCATCACAGTTGTGGAGGAAATATTTATGCTCATCAGGGGAGCAGACCAAACACCCCATGGCTTACTCACCTTGAGGAATATAAGGCTTAAGATCATTGGTAGAGGAAACGAAGAATTGGACACTATAGGCACCCCATTAAATTGGGATGACATCAAGAACAATCTATTAAGCTTGTACGCTATTAAGAAAAGTGAAGCTACCTTATTAACCGAACAATTATTTTTTGGTATAACTAACATCAGGAGCCAACTCTTTCTAGTAATGAAAAATAACGAACAAAGCAACCAAGTAATGGAAGCTAAAAAACCTGTCTATAATGAGGCATGCCTTAACGCATTCATGTCAGGAATAAGAGAACCCCTTAAAACTCTGGTTAGACTAAAAAACCCAACAACCATAAAAAAAAGCTTACGAATTATGCCAAATCGAATTATCCTTGTATCGTAATAAGCCCCAATATAACAATTATGGTGGTAACAAGGGCAGGGACAATCAGAGGAACAACAACAGTTATGACCGTAATAACCGAAATGCACCCTACTCAAACCAACCTAGGTCTTCAAATGCACAACAGAACAACCAAAACCGTAAAAACAACACTGGGAACAATACTAACAACAACCCTTTTAAATCTCAATCAAATTCTATGTACAATATAGAGGAAGACAAGGAACCATCTTCCCAAAATTTTTTAACGAAATGCCTCGGAACCCCAACAGGGTACATAAGCCCAGCAACACACAACCCATCACTCCCTTACGTCAAAATCAAATTTCCTCATACCTCCCCTTTAAATTTTTTAATAGATACAGGTTCTACAAATTCTTTTATCGATCCTAAATACATAGATAAAACCAAATACAAAGATATGAAAACCTCAATAGTTCTAAAAACAGCACTTAACAGTTTTGAAATACATCAACAAACGACCCTTCCGCTTCCGATAGAGTTTGGAATGTCAGGAGAAATAACACTGCTACCCTTCATTCATTTTTCGATGGGTTAATAGGAACGGACCTACTAACACATCTTAAGGCTCAAATAGACTTACCTAAATCGCAGCTAAATACTTCAGAATCTACCTTACATATGTATAAATATGATAACAAGGCTTCAAACATTTATAATATCTCAGCTCATACTAAAATTCTACTACCATTACCGGTTCAAAACAAACAATGGGAATTCCATTACGATACGATTGTTGTTAAAGACGACCTAATAATATCTGGGGGTATTTACAATTCACGAAATAACAGCACAGTATTTGAAGTAATAAACTACAGTAACTCAGATCAATTATTGTATTTAGAAAGCCCCATTGTAGGGACCCCTTATTTTGCAGCTCACAATATGGAACTCTTTAACATTTCTTCTGACCTACATCAATCTGAAGAATACACAAACTTCATAGCGTCTCTCGACGTAGAACACCTAACCTCGGAGGAAAAAAATGCACTAATATCCCTTTGCAAAAAATTCTCTGACATTTTTTATAACGAAAGTACTACTCTCACTTTTACAAATAAAATCTCACACTCTATCCAAACTACAGATGAAACCCCTATTCACGTTAAATCCTATAGATACCCCTTCATACATAAGGAAGAGGTGAAGAAACAAATAGAGACCATGTTAAACCAAGACATAATTAAGTCCAGTTATTCCCCTTGGAGCGCCCCCGTCTGGGTAGTGCCAAAAAAAAGTACCCCTACCGGTGAACAAAGTGGCGTCTCGTTATTGACTATAGGAAACTTAACGATAAAACAATTTCCGACAGATACCCTATACCCAACATCAACGACATCTTAGACCGCATAGGCAAAGCCATGTATTTTTCCACATTAGACTTGGCTAGCGGATTTCATCAGATAGAAATGAATCCCAAAGACACAGCAAAAACCGCTTTCACTGTAGAAGGAGGGCACTATGAGTTCGTCAGAATGCCATTTGGTTTAAAAAATGCTCCCGCTACTTTCCAAAGAGTAATGGATAATGTTTTGGGAAACTTAGTGGGTTCCGTGTGTCTAGTATATCTAGACGATATAATAATATTCTCAACATCCCTACAGGAACATCTTACACACCTTAAATCCGTTTTTGAAAAACTCAGACAGGCTAATTTCAAAATACAATTAACAAAATCCGATTTTCTTAGGAAAGGAACAGAATTTTTAGGACACATAATTACACAAGAAGGAATAAAGCCAAACCCAAATAAAATAATTGCGATCAAAACAACCAGAAAAGCCATTAAATCCTTCCTTGGTCTCTTAGGCTACTACAGGAAATTTATTAAAGATTTTGCCAGAATCACCCAACCCATGACCAAACAATTAAAAGGGAAAAAATCCGTTGAAATAAACGACGAATTCCTTAAAACCTTTGAATTTTTGCATAACCTTACTTTCCAATGACCCCATTCTACAATATCCCGACTTTTCAAAACCTTTTGTTTTAACAACTGATACAAGTAACTTTGCGTTAGGAGCCGTTTTATCACAAGGAACACTACAAAACGACAAACCAGTCTGTTTTGCTAGCAGAACCTTGTCGGACACGGAGGTAAATTACTCAACAATAGAAAAAGAAATGCTCGCTATCATATGGGCGATCCAATATTTTAGGCCGTACCTTTTCGGGAAAAAATTTTCCATCGTCACAGACCATAAACCATTAACTTGGCTTATGAACTTCAAACAACCCAATTCAAAAATTATCCGTTGGAGATTACAACTCCTAGAATACGACTTTGACGTCATATACAAAAAGGGCTCCCAAAATGTCATAGCAGATGCACTCAGTCGTATAGAGGCATCAGTTAACCATAATGAAACACTCCCTGCATCTAACCCGACTTGCCCTATTTCGGAAACCCCACTTAACGAATTCAACATCCAATTAATACTTAAAGTAGACCCAAATACCGGTTGTAATACAAAAACACCATTTAAACATAAACTTCGGAGAAAGTTTTCTAAACCATTTGAATATAACGACATAGTCAACATACTAAAACCACATAAAACTTGTGCAATATTCGCACCCGACGAAATTTTCCCAATGATAGAAAGGGCTTTTGAAACCTATTTTTTGCACACTGGCACATATAAACTCGTAAGATCCCTTTCTTTCCTTCCGGAGATTACAGACGATTCAGAAATCACAAAAATTATCACAGAATATCACTTAAAAAATAATCACAGGGGTATTGATGAAACACTATTGCACTTAAAACGTTACCATTTTTTCCACATATGAAAGACAAAATAACACAAATTATCAAAGAATGCGAAACTTGCCTAAAATTAAAATACGATAGACAACCACAGAAAATTGCATACCAAATGCCAGAAATCCCTTCAAAACCATTAGATATTATACATATTGACATTTACACTATCAACAAGAACTATAATCTAACCATCATCGATAAATTTTCAAAATTCGCGGCAGCTTACCCAATCAACAATAGAAATTGCGTGAACGTCATTAAAGCCCTAAAAAATTTTTCTGTTCATTCGGAGTCCCGAGAAAATTAGTTTACGACCAATTTTCAATTTTCAAGCGAAATGTTCGCTAAATTTTGCATTCAATATAATATTGAGTTACACACAACATCTTTTCAACAATCTTCAAGCAACTCACCAGTAGAGCGCTTACACTCTACACTCACAGAGATATATAGAATAATCCTAGATGCCAAAAACAGAGCAAAATGAATATGGATCATGATGAAATTATTTCAGAAACCTTGATTACCTATAATAACGCAATACATTCTGCCACCAAACACACCCCTTTTGAATTATTTCATGGTAGAACACATATATTTGACCAAACTACCAAATTTAATAACGAACACGACTTCCTAAGCAAGCTCAATCAATTCAGAGAAAAATTGTACCCAGAAATAAAAGAGAAACTGGAAACGGACCCTCAAATTGAACGAAAACCGAGTAGACCCCACCCCTGTGGAAACTGATACCTCAGTCCTTAGGAAAGAAAATATAAGAAATAAAACTACACCAAGATTCTCCATACATAAGGTTTTACGTGACCAAGGTTATACTTTAATCACAACAAAAAAACAAAATCAGGAAAACAATCTTAAAGAAAAAATAATAATGTTAAATAATAACAATAATAACCAAATCAAATTACCATTTCAGGTTCACCCTTGGGTTGACCCGGGCCGCCTCTATTCAAACCCTAAAAGATAACACCCCTATAGCTAAAATATAAATAGGTCAGGCTCTCCTAATCGAGAGATATAAAAGAATCAGCCATGTGATTAACCTACAAGAGTATGGGAATTGCCTAGACCAAGCAATCATAGATAGATTACAACACGACAACACTATAACAGATTCTGTAGAGATACTAAATGGCAAACTAAATCAAGCTCATTACAAATTAAACACTATTACCCCAATCAATAGGGAAAAACGAGGTCTATTTAACGGCCTAGGCAGTCTTATAAAAGTCGTCACTGGTAATATGGACGCCAACGACGCACAGAAAATAGAAAATGAAATCAACAAATTTAAACAAAACACTAATGCTATCGACAACAACCTTGAGAAGCAAAATTTGTTTAATAACGAAATATTAATTCGATTTGAAAATATTACAAACCATATTAATAATGAACAAGTTTTAATAAGCGAATTTTTCAGTAACACACAAAATCAAATATAAAAACAGTTAAATGAACAAGAAGAAACGTTGAAAAAACTACAATACATAAATAGAATAAGTTATAACCTAGAATTATTACTGAACCATTTAAATGATATCGCAGAAAGCATGTTGCTGGCAAGGGTAAATATAGGACCAAAATTCATACTAAATGAACGGGAAGTAAATTGAATTAAACTAATATTCAAAAATCAAGACATTGAAATAAGTTCAGAGCAACAAATGTATAATCTATTAACAATGAATACACTAAATTATAAACAAAACATAATCTTTGACATTGAAATTCCAATTTTTAAACAACCCAATTACAATCTTGCAAAAAATAGTTCCCTTGCCAATAAATAAGACTTATTTTGTAATAACCCCTAATTACTTAGCCTATAATGGTAAAAAATAAGATGTATCACATGACACATAAATGCCCTAAAGTAGACAATCTATTTCTTTGCGACAAAAAGTATTTTTCTGACACTCCACAAGACAACACATGCATCGAGCATCTATTGCTGGGTAAAATCAGTCATTGCAATGTTCGTGAAACAGGCCCCATAACGGACATCTTTGAAGCAGAAAAAGGATATATTTTTGTTTATAATGCAGACAATCTGAAGATAGAGCAATCAAATGGCGACATACACAGTATCAACGGTTCAGCATTGGTCAGATATGCAAACGAATCACTTCAAATCAATGGCATCAGTTACGACAATGAAGAAGATATACATTGGGAACACATTGAATTTGTTTTACCGCCAACACGAAAATTAATTAAGAACAATACAATAAAAGTGCTCAGCCTCGAAAAATTACACTTAGAGGCTATTGAATTATCAAATACAGTCCTAAACGTCCACAACAACACCAACCGTCACGCTTGGACCTCATACTCCCTAATTGGTTTCGTTGCAATAATCGCATTTGTTGGATGGATGTATAGACGAACACAACATATAATACATGTCCAACCTGAGCCTCGTCCATCATTCTACGCTCCGACGATACCTTCGTTATGGCCGTCGCTTCGATCTAGGGGGAGAGGAGTTACCATTGATACGCCCCTCTCACCCGCTAAGCCACCGCGACTCTCAAACTGCTAACCATTCCACAGCCCATCGCAATTCCCTAGTACAATGAACCGGGAAGGGTGAATCAAATGGGTCAGCTTCAATATCATTGTTTAGTCTGATCAAATATCGACCACACATCCGACATAATGCTGACTCGACGGTCAGCAACTTCTATCAGAACAGCAGCATAGATTTGTCTACAGGCAACAAAAACACACATACATATTGTTTACATTAAGAATTTCTTATATACCAAGCCGAGGCTTCATGCCAACCATTTTCATATAGAATAAAACAGATCTTATTTTGCATCGAAACGACGAGCACTTGTTTTTATTTGTTCGGAACTATGAATTGCCTTAAATACTAAAATGCCTTACAACCTACTGTTCAGTTGGAGATCACCTTAAACATAGTGACTAGCGAATATCACCAGAAGTAAAATTAACCTTCTCAACGTAACCACTCTGGTCCGACTGTGGTTACTCACGCGCAACTCCTATTCAATGAGTGCGAGCGAGACAACTCTATATAACGTAAGTATTTCACAATGTGTGCTTCTGCTTGCGAATTTCACCACAATATGAAATAAAAATAAGCCAGTTTGAGTCTGTGCTCCATAAAAATCCCTTAGATTTCAGATCTGGCTACTGAGAATCCGTCCGCCACGTAGAAAAGGATCTTTTCCGTAATTTGCAATTTATTTTCACCTATACCATTTGGGAACATATCCCATTGGTAATATTTGTAGGCTATATTTAAGATATTAAGGTTTGTTATAAAATTAAAAAGAGACACGTTATAATTCTGCACGCGCTGCTTTCTGGTGCGTTGTTGTCTTTCCGCAAAAAAAAGAACAAGAAGAATAATAATTTATCGATGCGACATATCGTATACATTGCCGATTAATCGATGAATTTCAGTGCTTTTTGGCACTGCTAAATTAAGATTTGTTTACAAAAACAGTAACAGGTGATCAACCAGAAAGCATAGATATTGCATTATTATCGGAATTATGAGTGTACTATATCTAAAATGCTAAATACACAATAGCACGTTAAAACTCCGACACAATACACGACAGAAATGGAAAACCATCATTGGTCGCTTGAGACAGCCTATATAGACACTGGACCAGATTCTAATATTGCAGACAACTTCGATACTAAAGAAGTGGTATCTGCAATGTTTAATATCTGTGCCCATTCAGAGATCAAGCCCATTTTGAATGCAGGTGCAATGAATAGTTTAACTGAAAAAAATATAGAATGGAATGACTGGCAAGGCTAATAGTATATTATTCTATAATATTATAATAAAGGACCCGAGAAAATGAACTGGTCGGAGTGAATTTCCGAGAAAATTATGATAACTATAATAACAATTATAAAGGCCGAGATATTTACCACGGAGGAAGTAGAGGACCTGGCAAGAATCAGAACAGTAACAGACGTGGATGTTATTATTGAGGTAACCGAAAACAAACAAAAAACAATAACGGAAATAATAACAGAAGTGTCCAAACTGTACAATCGGAAAACCAGTAATCTCGCTTGAGCAACAACCAACAGTAAGGCTGTATCAAATAAATCTCAATATTATCACCATTACTATGCCATTACTATGAATACTGAACACCATTACTATGCCACTGAGTGACAACTATCTGGACAGCTGCACCAGATTGTGCTTTTTGCCGAATGTAACCAAATCATCAGAGATAATAAAGATAAGCATTAGTATTATGTGTGCCAAAACTGAATGTTCTAGTTTTAACATAATGCTTGAAAATAGTTTTTTTCGTTTTACGAGCGTGGAAGGGGGCGTGGCTAACATCTAAAATAAACTTTATCTGCCTACGGAGTTTCTACATGTTGTCTCCAAATTTGGTAGCTTTTATAGAGACAGACAAGACAGACGGATAGACGGACAGACAGACGGGGCTATAACGACTCGGTTGTTGCTTCAGTTGCTTCAGTATTCTTAGCACCTCGAGCAGTGAGCCCCGTTCCCTTGGTCGGCGCCGCTTGCTCATGACACACTTGCCATCCTGCTCATTCCCACGCAGCAAATAGCCAGTCCAGTCTTCCTCACACTCTTCTTCAAGTGATGTCCACAGGACGAACCAATGGAAGAGGCAACACACCGAACACGTAGGCACGGGTCACACTCAGTGAGAGGATTTACAGTTATTCCTCTCACCGACTCTCAGTGATATGAAGAACACAAGACAGCAATGACGGTTGTTTACCATTTTGACACATACAATATTCATATTGCTGTACTAAATTCAAAAAATGCTACCAATGCTCCGACACGGCCAATCCTGACTTTTAAACGTCCTCGTGTATAAATTTAGCATTTCGTGTTGATATGCCCTGCTCAAGTATTTCTTCCTCTTTCTTATAATCAATTTTAAACATAATCTTTACAACTAATTTGATATTCAAATCATACAGATAAATGTCCAGATAGCGTACCAAGTCTACCTATGTTTCTCGAAGAGGCCTTTCTGATCATGAGTACCCTCTCTGGCACTGTCTCTTGCGTATGTTTCAACACCACCATTTGCGTCTGTTTCAACGCCACCACTTATCATATCCTCATCCATCTCCGCAGAAACTGTCTCGACTGGTAACGCCCTCAAACACTCATGAGGATACTTGTAGGTTCGCTTGCTTGTTAATGACTTCAAACAATATCGGTCTCCTTCAAGTAACTCGGTTATAACAAACGGGCCTTTAAATTTGGGATCGAGTTTGGTCTGATTTCTTTCTTCGCACTGAAGAGCGGAGCAGAACATGATCACCCATTATGCTTTACAACGTTTGCCTTACTTTTATCGCTTCTTTCCTTATCATAATTAGCATTACTTTCTATATTAACTTTTGCTTGTGCTCTTAGATTCTGTAGATTATCATATTTTTCTTCAACAATATTCGATAGCATCCCTAATGATCTTACGTCTTTTCCAATTAAAAACTGTAACGGACTAAACTTAGTGACCCGATTGAATGTGCAATTTATTGCTAACTGAACCTCTTTTACTGCCGCTTGCCTCTTGTCTCCACCGCCGTTAGTAAACTTTTTAGGGTACTCATTACACGCTCGACCTGTCCATTCGCTCGACTAGCTCCTGTGGCAATTAAATGCAACTCGATATTATGCACAGATCGTCCCTGGTCTGCTATGATACGGGATGGAACACCAAACAAGGAAATAACTGCCTTCACTGATACTATACAATTGGCTGCATCTATCTTCAGAGTATGGTGTAAATAAACGTATTTTATAAACGCATCTATTAGGACTATGATATACTCTTTTTGGTCGTTTTTGCCACTCAGTTTACCCGTGATGTAAACATGTACCGTATGAAAGGGTATTTCGATTTTAGGAATCGGGTGCATTTCTTGTTGAATTTTCCCAGATTGTGGTTTCGATAGTTTGCACGTGATGCAATTCTCAACGAACTTTCGAACGTATTTCGTCATTCCTACAAACCAGTAACAGCTATACACTTTGTCAAGAGTCTTTTCCCAACCAAGGTGCATTAAAGCCTCGTGAATGTGGTGAATGACAGCCCACCTATAAGATTTTGAAACTACAGGTAACCAACGGATTCTACCATTCCTCTGAATTTCACGATACAGCAAACCAGCTCTCAACTCATACGTACTAGCAAGACTCTCGTTCAATTCATTGTTTCGTAGTTTAGAGATTAAGGATGTTATTTCGAGATCTCGCTGCTGTTCAGCTTAAGCCAGGTGTCACTCAATTCAGTTATATCTACACGCATTTCAGGAGCTTTGGCAGTAAACTGTAACTTTTTCGATATCGGGTTTGTTGAGAAGAAGTCCACATGCGCCATGCGTTTTCCCTTCCTATACACAATATGGAATTCAAAAGATTGTAAATACAACCACCATCGATATACCTTGTTGACTTGCCTTTAAAGAGTTACAGTCGGTATATACTTTAAACTTCAAATAATGTTGATAATATTTCAATGCGTTAAATACTGCCAGGGTTTCCAAAAGATATGCATTATACCTTGACTCTGCTGTGGTTGTACATTTACTGTAGTACTCAATAACATGGTTTTTATCGTTTATCTTGTGCATTAGTATCGCACCATAACCTACAGAGCTAACATCTGTATGAAGCTCAACCGGATATTGTGCTTCATGATTTTCCTCCAATCAAAACTATTATTGCCTTTAGAAGTAAAACAAAATAGAGGCTTTAACGTTTCAGACAATTTTGGCACGAATTGTCGAAAGTATGATGCTAAACCAATAAACTGTCTTAGCTGCGTGACCGTTTGCGGAGGTGGCAATTCAACTAATGCCTGCAACTTTCGGGGATTAGGTCTAAGTTCACCTGCCTCTACTTCGTAACCGATACTCGATAATCGATACTCAATTTTTGATTTTAAAAATGTACATTTTTCGAAATTAAATGAGAATCCAGCTTGAATGAGAGTTTCTATGACTGTCTGTAATCTTGAAATTGCCTCCATTTTAGTTTCGGCCACAACCAATACATCATCTATGTAAACCACAACATACGAATACGAAAGTGGCCTCAACGCTTTTATTATTGCCCGCTGAAACACTGACGGAGCATTCTTTAAACCAAACGGCATTGCCACAAACTCGAACTGCCCTTCCGGTGTAACAAATGCCGTACGCTCTACTGAATCTGGGTGAATAGGTATTTGGTAGAATCCGCTGGCCATGTCCAGACAAGAAAAATACCTTCCCCACGCAACCTTGCAATTTGATCCGAGATAAGAGGCAATGGGAATTTATCCGACACTGCATTAGCATTTAGCTCTCTATAGTCGACGCATAAGCCGCCAACAATTCGTCAATCTTTGCATGAACAGTTTGCTTCTCATCTGCACTAAGCCTATATGGTCGCCTTTGTACCGTTTTATTTGGATCTATTAAACGAATTTCTAACTGACCTGTTTTAACTTGTGTCTTTGGATAAAGTGTTCCATATATGGTTTCAAGACGTTTATTAACCGTCTCTTGTCAGCTTCATTCAACTCTACATTTTTGTTAATACAATATCATATGTTTTGGGTTCAGTTACAACATTAATCAGTTTTACTTTTTAAATGCAGAAACCTTGACATAAAATCTCCTGCCTATCATGATATCGTGTTTCAAGTACTTGTCCTTAATGACATGAAATAACATTTCCAGGATAAAGTCATTAATGGTAACATTGGTCAAAATTTACATAGAGCTACATACAGAATCGTTTCCAATACCCTTAAGCATTACTACATTATGAAGTATTTTCCAGAGAATTTTCTAGCAGCGCTTTCCTTAATAAGTGAACACTTGGCTCCGGAATCAAAGCAAAAATCAACGAACTCACCAGAATGAACGAGCACACCTTTTGGTTTCATTACCGAACATATGTTAACTCTCTTTTCAGTGCTTTGTCCAATCAAAGGGCACCCAGTCGAAATGTGTCCAGCCTGTCCACACACAACTGACACCAACAATTCCTCGTGCTCCATATTTCTCATTTTCGTCATTAGCGAAGTGATGAGTCGGCTTGCATACGACGACATGCACTCTCCAATCCCTGGGCGTCCTTCTAGCAGCTTGAGAAGTGTTGCTACAAATCTTTGCGTAAATAGTTGCTTGAATTCAACCCAAGTCATGCCAAGAAAACAGATCTGTGAAAGCCATTGCGATGCACTGCCCTCCAAAGCTTTGCTGAGAGCAACCTCAAGTGGGTTTTCAATAAAAATCATGTCGGCCGTAATACTCCAAGCACATGGATCGGCGCAAGCAGCTTCGGGATTGTATTTTGGTAAAAACACCGTCTTTGGCTCACGAGGCGCTGCGCTAGCCTGCATTGTTCGCAGCATCTCCATAAAATTTTCATTTTGTTGCTCCAAAATTTGGCGCAACTCAGAATTAGGAGGGTCGAATCCCACTTCTGATGTCGTATATATTTTATGGGGTCGCAGACGCCTCCTTCTGCCTGTTACGCACATTCGGACAAACGTAAAAGGTCATGATTTTTTATAGCCGCCTGCCCAAAGGGTAGAAGGGTATTATGGTTTTGTGCCGACCGAAAATGTATGTAACAGGCAGAAGAAAGCATCTTCGACCCCATAAAGTATATGTATTCTTGATCAGCGTCAACAGCCGAGACGATATAGCCATGTCCGTCTGTCCGTCTGTCCGTCCGTATGAACACCTAGATCTCAGAGACTATAAGAGATAGAGGCAGAAGGAAGCATTTCCGACCGTAAAGTATATATATTCTTGATCAGCGTCAACAGCCGAGACGATATAGCCATGTCCGTCTGTCTGTCCGTCCGTCTGTCCGTCTGTCTGTCCGTATGAATACCTAGATCTCAGAGACTATAAGAGATAGAGCAACAAATTTTTATCTTATTGCTGCACACAGATCAAGTTTGTTTTAGATTTTTGCCCCGCCCCCTCCCGCCCACGTAAATCGAATAAACCCAAATTGCAAGCGTCGTTTTAAACCTAGAACGTTCAATTTTGGTACGCACAATACTAATCACCATCTTAACGATCTCTGCGATTTGATTACAATCGGATAAAAAACACAGAAGTTATTAAGAAATTACTTTTGATGGTAGAATTGGGTGGCGGGTATCTCTCAGTCGAGCAAACTCGACTGTAGCTTTCGTACTGCTTTAAACTTCATTACGATGAACCCTGGCCACAAATGATAAAGTCAATATCTAAATATCTCAAGACATGTTAAAAATGCTAAAAAGCTAAAACGTTGAAACCTTTAAGGAGCTCAATGAACGAACTATAGCCGATCGATACCCAATGCCAAGTATTCCAATGATTTTAGCAAATCTGGGACAGGCAGCATTTTTTACGACCCTCGATTTAAAATCGGGTTATCACCAAATTTATTTAGCAGAACATGATCGCGAAAAAACTTCGATGTCGGTCAATGGGGGAAAATATGAGTTCTACCGATTGCCTTTTGGACTGAAAAATGCGGACCATCGATGATGTCCTCAGAGAACACATATGGAAGTTTTGCTATATGTACGTTGGCGACGTCATAAACGAAGCTGATCATGTCCGGCAAATAGAGTGTCTGTGCAATGCTAACATGCGTGTTGCTCAAGAAAAGAAAGAGCATCGAGTTTCTGGGATTCGTAGTAACAAAAAATTGGGCCAGGACCGACCCTGAAAAGTGAAAGCCATGCAGGAATTCCCGGTGCCAAAAAACCTGTTCAGCCTGCTTTATTAAAGATTTAGCAGCAACAGCTAGCCACTGACCAACATTCTTAAAGGAGAAAACGGCTCCATTTGTAAACACATGTCCAAAAAAGTCTCAGTTGAGTTCGATGAAACTCAACGCAATGCTTCGAAACCTTGAGGAGTATTTTGTCATCAGAAAATGTATTCCTCATGTACCCGGACTTTAAAAAAGCCTTTGATTTGACCACTGAAGCTTCTATGGACGGCATCGGAGCCATTCTGTCTCAAGATGGTAGGCCAATAACTATGATAGCGAATCTCATTACGCTACAAATGAAAGAGAGTTGCTGGCCATAGTATGGGCTTTAGGGAAGTTACAAAATTATCTGTATGGGACAAGGGAAATAAATATATTCACCGACCATCAGAAACACAAATGCAAAAATCCAAAGATGGAAATCATTCATTGATGAACACAACATCAAGGGATTCTACAAACCGGGTAAAGAATATTTTGTGGCCGATGCCCTATCCAGACAAAACGTGAACGCAATGCAAGACAAGCCCTTATCGGAAGCTGCAACCATTCACAGTGAGACCTCGTTAACATACACGTTTCTCACATCAAAGGAAAATGATAATCTTTTTGAAAAAAATTCGCCACATCATTAGCTTTGTGGACAAAGCTTCACTATTCAATATATTAAAGCCACTCATCATCCCAGATGCAGTCAATGCAATTAAATGCGATCTTGCACCAGCTTTCAGCTTGTTGAACTTCCCAGCCACTAAGTTTTGGCATTTCAAGAATTATGTGTCAGATATTACGGTCAAAAACGATCAAATGGCAATCGTTACGACAGAACATAACCGAGCGCAAAGAGCCGCATAGGAAAATATTAGGCAAGTACTTCGTGACTAATACTTAATGACTAATTTGGCAAAAAATTTGAAGTTGTCACAAATTGCAAAATATGTACAAAAACAAAATATGATAGACAAACAAAAACTTGGTATCTCACCAATGCCTTCATATGCTGGACATTTTTTCTACCAATAACAAGTTTTTCCTCACTTGTGTAGACAAATTCTCTAAATTCGCTTTTGTTCAACCAATCCCGTCACGAACAATAATTGACTTAAAAATGCCAATTATTCACCTGATCACCAAAGAGATTCAGGCCAATCTTGATGAATCCTATATTGGGTAAACCAGATATTAGGTCCATTCATAAGTATAAAACCAGTAAGATAAAAATGTATTTTGTTATGTTGGGATCGTTTATTTCATTTGATCAACGCTTAATAATTCCAAGAGCTCCAAAATAGAATAAGCGTTTTCGAAATTTTACGCCAACCACGTGCTTGCAGCAATAATAGCAATGCGCCATTTTAGCGAACACGAAGGTTAATATTTTTGAAAAAAAGAGCGTCCGGGCACAACATTCCTCATCAACAAACACTAAACAATAATTGACACGCAACGCATTTTCTGCCTTCCAGACTACCTTATATAACCTTATATATATGCATCAGGACTGCGCCATTTAGTTTGTGTTTGACAGCTATTGAAAGCAAACGACCTCGTAAAGTTTAACGATGATTAAGCATTATTTTTTGCGTATAAAAACCATCACCGAAAGCAAGGAAAGACTTAATAAAATCTTTTGGTAAAGAAGTGATTTACTGGGTTCCGTTAACGTCGTACCAGTACAACTTAAGTCGAACGTTCAGATTGCTGAACAGAGTTGCGCAGTTTCGTTACCGTAGACGATACGCCACACCAGGGTCTAAGAATAATTAAGGCAATGGTCTTCTCCGAGTAAAAGAGGTAGGTGTGTCGGCCAGCATGGTCATGACCACAGTTTTTTGGGATGGACGAGGTGTCATTCACATCACTTACCTTGAAATGGGTAAAACGATTACCAGCGAGTATTATTCAGAGCTTTTGGAAAGATTCAATATTGATTTGAAACAGAAACGTCCGCATTTAGTGAAAAAAAGTAGGATCAGCTACAGTCAAGCTTTGACTGTACGAGGTCATACATACGTAAGTTAGAGCATAAGAGAAGATATTAAATTGACAAAACTTTTAATAATTATTGGGTAAAACAAATTAATTTTTGACATCGCACCGTTCGGGAATCGAACCCGTACCGAACAGCGAATGGAACAACTCCTCTCTGATCCACTCAAACATTTTGATCAATGACTTCACAATTTATGTTATGTACATTATTAATATTTGGAGCAATTTAAAGAACTTTCGAGTCTCAAATTGATAAAGCACACCACACGATTGAAAGATATGAGTGAAATATGACAAGTTCACCGCATATGTTATAACTTATCAAACAAACAAAAAATCTGTTAGTTATTTGACATATTCCAAGTGAACAGTGAATAAATAACAACAATTTATACATATGTACATTAAGACGTTCAATGCGATGTATAGTCGCAGATACAACTTTGTACAACAAATTAATAAACATCTAAGCCACGTAATTTAACAATAAGTCAAAACGACATTCGCGAGCAACGTCAACGCGAGGAAGACGTAAGTCGACTATCTTCGATACAGAACAACGCGTATTTCTTAATTGTCTCTTCTTTTGACAACATCAAACGACAGAGCGAGTTCTTGCTCACCATCAACATTAACGATGATCCAAAGTGAACTGGCCTTACTCACGACAACCAAAACGTCAACTGCAACAACATCAAAAGGTCGATCGACGGTGACTGCCAGTTGTGCTGAGCAAGCACAATTTCAATGTCTGCTGCGCCCTCAGCAAATAATTCCATGACTATATACATATACAGACTGTTGTAGATCGTTACATTCAAAATAAGACAAAATTAAGCCCGCAAGATTCCTCATTGGGTAACAAATAAAAAATAAATTGTGACATATCCAGACAGAAAACTGATATGCCCAACAATAATAACCGATTTGGCATATTGGTCGATGACTCAGAAGATTTGCAACATTCTGATAAAGCCATTAAGACCACAAAACCGCCTCAAATTTACGTCAAAAAAAAAGTTCCAGCGCACTCGTGAATAAAATAATGGACCTTATTGGGAAAAACAATTTTCACATAATTCCCCTCACCAAACGCATCATTCATGAAACCAAAGTTCAAGTCAAATCGGAAGAAAATTTCAGAGAGCTTAAGAAATATCTTAAGGATGCCAAGAAAATCTTTTATACGTTCAAACTAAAAAGCAGCAATGCACTGCACATAGTTAAACAAGTATGAAAGCAACTGTCGAGTGTGCTTGACCGTAAGATACCCGCCACCCAATTTTACCATCGAAATATATTTTTCAAAAATATATTGAAACAAGTATGAAAGCTACTGTCGAGTGTGCTCGACTGTGAGATACCCGCCACCCAATTTTACCATCGAAATATATTTTTCAAAAATATACTGAAGAAATACTAAAAAAAATATACTAAAAATACCAAAAAATATAATAACATTTTCTTTGTTCGAAATTATTAACTAGGCGGCACTTTAATTGGTTTATTGGACACCATTATTATGTCACGGAGTGTCATAGCAACTAACTAAGCAGCACTAGCAGTTGCACGTAGTAACGCCTTATAAAAGTAATTTCTTAATAACTTCTGTGTTTTTTATCCGATTATAACTAAATTTTCAAAAGATCATTAAAATGGTGATCAGGTATTGTGCGTACCAAAAGTGAACGTTCTAGGTTTAAAACAACGCTTGCAATTCAGTTTTTTTCAATTTGCATGGGCGGAAGGGGGCGTGGCCAAAATCAAAAACAAACTTGATCTGCGTGCAACAATAAGACATACTGTCCCGAAAAATTTGTTGCTCTATCTCTTATAGTCTCAGATCTAGGTGTTCATACGGACGGACAGACGGACATGGCTATATCGTCTCGGCTATTGACGCTGATCAAGAATATATATACTTTATGGGGTCGGAGATGCTTCCTTCTGCCTGTTACATACATTTTCGGTCAACACAAAGTTATAATACCCTTCTACCCTTTGAGTAGGCGGGTATAAAAAGGTATTGAGCCTGAAATAAATCCTGAGAAAATATCAGAAGCCCAAATAGAAAAAGGTTTTAAGCCGAAATCAGTTATTAACATATTTAGTAAGGATACAAAGCCACGACATAAAAAAAAACGAGGTTCATTCCCTTTATAAGCTGCAATATCTCTTACACCGTAGAATTATTGCTGAAGAGCCCCATAAGCGCAAGGGGCCGGTACAGAGTGCAAATTACCAAAAATACAAGAACTTATTGTACATAACACAATAATACCCTCAAGATATGCACCTGATTTCTACACCTCAACAAAAGCTAATTCGTTAACCAGTTCGGCCAACAGAAACGTAATATTTGAAATCAGGTCTCACATATACAAATCCTACAATGCAATTACCGCTCAGAGAACATCACAAGGAAAATGCTGATCAGTCAACAGAACAGCCACAAGGCAATATCGAATCAATGATTTTCAAATTGCGGCAAAGCATGACGGAATTCATGAAGTTTACGAGAACAACCATGGAAGATCTTATGCTTAATCAAAATCTTCTGATTCAGATGCTTGTATCCCAGCAATCAAAATAATTAATGGCTCCCTTACGTATAACTCTATGGAATGCCAATGGCGTTTCACGACACAAGCTTAAAATAGCTCAAATTCTCCGCTACAATCATATTGATGTTATGCTACTCTCTGAAACATATCTTACAAACAGATACAATTTAAAAATAAGAGGTTATTTTTTCTACGACACAAATCACGCGGATGGTGCACGCGTACGGTGGTGATGTCCTGATTAGAAACCGCATCACTCACACTTTTCACAACAAAATTGCTTCTAACTATTTGCAAGCCAAATCTTTGAATATACAAATGGGTAACAGCCAAAAAACACTCGCTGCTGTAAACTGCCCACCTCGCTTCACCCAGTCGATTGACATCAAATGGAGCTAACTGGCTTAAATACAAAAAATTCGTAAGTTCGCGCATAGAACTGAATCTAAGTATCAACAATAACGCGGACATAAAAAGCAGCACATTCCTCTACCCCAGAAAGACACTGTGAATTAAATGTTCAAACCGAGCAGCTTTTTTTGGAAAAGCGCTGCCTTGGACGAGAAAGGCAATCTAATAGATCGCCATTTGCAAAACAAAAATTCAAAAATGCTACTCGCAGATTTCATACAAATGAAATTGCTAAAATCATTAAGGAATTAAAACATAATAAGAGATCTGGCTACGATCTAATAACCCCGATGATCATCGAACTTATATTATAACCATGTTGTGTCATTCAAACTATTTGCCAGCTCTTCAATGCAATTACTAGAATTGGTCTACTACCCATCGAATGGAAAAAAAGTCGATCATCATTATGGTGCCCAAGCCTGGAAAGGATCATTCAGTCCCATCATCATACTGTTTGGAGATAAACGTGGAACAATCGAATAACATCTTTCGATTTTTCAAGCAAAATTAAATCATCCCTCCCTGAATGCACCATAAGCTCTTAAAGTAGTATCTGGACAAAATAGTGTTTTTTAGTTAGATGCGGCACTTTTATTCCACATCATAGGGCTCCTCAAGGTAGTGTACTTGGCCCAACCCTATACCTGCTATATACAGCCGATATCCCAACAACGAGACAGCTTACAATATCTACATTTGCCGATGACACTGCAACCTGCACAACCTGCTCTCCATCTGGTAGATATTGAGAAATGGCTACGAATCAATCAACTGCGAATCAATGTTAACGAGCAGAAATGGCGTAGACACATCGAATCAAAAAGAACACACGTCAAACTAAAAGCAAACTGGCTTCTTAGTGCACGCTCTCTCCTAAAACTGGAATATGGAAAAAAATCTGAGCTGAACTGTTCAGTATTTGAACTCGGGACAATTGCTACTTTCTAGTGTATTTCTACTTTGCTAGTATATTACTATTTCTTACTGTATTACTATTTCTTACTGTAATACTTATATATCTTACATGTTTATCGTCAGATTTTAATGAAATTTTCACCAAGCGTCCACGCTACGATTCTTCACATGTGGGTCGTACAATAAACGCTGTATGTCTATAATTGTGGCTGTGAATGTATGTTTGTTTGTTGTCTCCAAATTTGCTAGCTCTATATTTTATAGTCTCTGAGATCTCGATGTTCATACAGACAGACGGATACACGGACAGACAGACAGATAGAGCTGTATCGACTCGGCTGTTGATGCTGATCAAGATTGTACATACCTTATGGGATCGCATACGTCCCCTTCTGCATGTTACGCACATTCGGACAAATGCAAATGGTAATGAATTTTTAAAATCCATGACCTAAAAATCTCAATTGAATTATCCAGGTTACTACCCGAAGAAAGCATTTTTAAAATGCGATAATTAGAGAACAATAGAATCAATACGGAGAGTTATCTGAGGCAGCTGGCAGTTACAAAAATTACTGAAAATAAGTTTCGTTTTAAAATTCGATATCTATATCACTACAAGTTCAGACTAGATATAAGCAAAGTTACCACTTGTAAGTCGGTAGAGCGACAGTTGATTAAAGAGAAGAGTAAAGAAAAGCTCAAGGTGAAAGAGAAGGAGAAAGACAAAGCTAAGGAGAAGGAGAGGGTAATGGCTGAACGGCAAGCGAACGCCCAAGAGCGACGCATTCACGAGCTTGACCAGAATGTTGAGCGATACTTTGAAGTTCGCAAGCGACTTGGCAAAGGTGCCTATGGCATTGTGTGGAAGGCTGTACCGGTTGGGCTTTACGGTCATGCACAGTATGCACCTGAGATTGAATAGCTTCCTGCGGTCTCTCCGTGTACAGCTGTGAAGTCGACGGTTGATGGTGAGGATGCTGATGCTGCTCTTGCTGCTGCAGTTTACGCTGCCGATAAAGACGGACTTTTCGCTTTTCCACCTCCACTTCTGAAATGGCAATGATGTTGTCAACAAATCCGGCAACTTTTTGCACGACGTGACGTCGCTTGGCTTCGTCCTGAGCGGGCGCCAGCTTGTGGCCGCACCAACACCTCGAATTGGTATGGCGCCTGCCGACTGTGAAGGATTGGGGCCAATAGTAAGCTTATAACTTGTATGATTCTAAACGAACTGTCCATCACTTTATTTCTTGGACTCCAGCTTAGCTCGATGTATAGAGAGTTTTACTTATATGCTATCATGTCTTCACGAGAACTATCGCAACCGACATCCTGTCAAAGTTCTGAGTTGGCTTAATGTGGGCTGTGAAGTGTTTCTTCGAACCGAATCGTTAATACTCTGTAAGGGGAATTCGGTAACGACTCCCCCCTGGAATGAAGAGAGTGCCACGTCGAATGTATGGTAGGAACTCAAATCGATGGAGGCTGATCTGGGATGACTGAATGACAGGATGCATCCTGCGGCTATGACCAATCTCATAACAAGTACAGAGTATGACGAGGTGCTTTGTAGTTACCGTCTTCATAATAATTAGGTTGTCTAGGCTTGATAAGGACTGTAGGTGAAGTTTATGCAAGTAAATGTCTTCGAACATGTTGTTTATGTTAATTTGTTTAAACGATTCAATGGAGAGTTCCGTTCAGGGTTAGAACTCCATAACAGTGTCATCGTAAGATAGGTTATTAATTCTGGGCCTACAGTTGTCGAGCGTTAATATGGCTAATCCACTGATTGAGAACCGTTCCCGGCATGAAGATCAGAAGTTGTTATTCACGGCGTTAAAAATGAAGATATGGCGTTGTTCTACTTCCTAATCTTTTGCTGGCCGATGTCCTTGATTTCTGAGTTGTGCTCTCGCAAATATAAGTTTGATGGATTTTAGGACTTAATTTCTCAAAAGGTAAAATTTGACCGTTTTGTTCGTATGAGGAATTTGGCTTGCTGTAGTGGTAGGTGCTGTAGTGCAAGTTCGTACATTTGTGTGTTCAATATTGGTATTTTAACAAGAAAGATAATGTGAAAATCGTTAATATTGGTTTCAAAATTTGACAATCTCTATAAGTGTTCGTCGGATTCTAGTATTATATTTTGGTTGGATAGGAATTCGTTTATCAATTTGATACTCTCTGCTATGTTATTTATATCATTATATAGAACATCTATATTGATAACTTAATCTAGTAATGTATGAGAGCAAATGTATTTCATTGGAATGTTCATTTCATGCGCGCCCCCACTCCCACTCCCTCTACGCCACTTTGTATAAAGCTTCCTCAAACACAATATTTTTTATAACTTTCTTTCAATTCAATTTTAATGTCTGCTCCATCTCTTCCTCCACCTCCACCTCCATCTTCTCTATCTCCATCTCCTCCATCTCCATCTCCTCCGTCTCCATCTCCATCTTCTATAAAAGTTGAAGGTGAAGTCCGGCCTAACCTGGTTTATTTCTGCTATTTTCCTTCCTGAAAACAGTTTTTCCCTCTTCAAGAGCCTCAGGTGGTTTCCTATTTTTGATATTCTATCTTTCATTCTATCGTATCTACCGCATCGTTGGCCTTGCTTTCGATTTTCTGCTGATGATTATGTCTAGGGTATACTTATAATTGTTCGAATTTGTTGGTTGCGGACTCAGGATACCTACCGCCTTCCAGTTTCATTTAGACTTTCCACGGTACGCGGGCTATGCAGTGGATGACCTTCCCTTTAGAGAAGGTTGATGCGACTTCGATAGTATCATCCATGGGCGATGCCTTCACGGCTGCCAGTGGGCTGCTGGCTTCCACCCCCAATACTACGGGTATCGACTCTAGTATTTTAGGGGCACAGGATAGGCCGGGAACTCCTTAGGACACAGGGTTAGTCCTGACCTTCCGTCCAATAGCGGTTCAGACCGGTAGCTGACGATGCTTCCGTGGCCTCTCAGAGCCCAGGCCTCACGGAAGCAGGCTCTCAAATCCAGTTGGCTCTATACCCCAAAACGAGTGGATGCTTCTGGTGTGCCAGGATAACAGCACTGTTAATTGGGTCAGGGGAGCTGTTGGACACATCAGGTCCATCAGCCCCCTTGAAGTAAAACAGCTGGAGGGAACAGACTTTCCCAAGGCTCACCTCATAAGAGGTTACTTCCCCAGTAGGGCTGATTTTACTCCCGCGACTACAGGGCTCTGACGGAGTGCCAAGAGAGGATGTTTCGAGGAGATGCTGTTTTGCATCACCTTTCGCCGACATTAATACGTGATGTAAATCTGAATATACTTGCTTAGTATTAGAAATAGAATAGAGAGAGAGTTGTGCAGCGAGGCGGCTATTTATATACATATGTTTAGATCAGCTGGAAGTACTGAAATATCGTATCGCATTATATCAACAGTGGTAACAGTGGTAGTGGTGACATGATTTAATACTATGTTTGAAACGGCGATTAAGTTGATGTCTGCTGCGAACATCCTCCCCCCGTTGGGAGTTTAAGGCTTCCAACAGATGTGGTCTCGATGGGCAGAACAGCGACATTGGAAATGACTCTCTTCACCAATCCGTTGGTCGTTCGTACCATCACGACCCTGACGACTCCATCTGCTCCAGGTATGGCGCTCTCGATGCGTCTAAGGGCCCATTTTAGCAGCTGGTTGTCATTTTTCAGCAACACCATGACTCCGGTCTGCAGATTGGGACGCAATGAATGCCAATTGCCTCGCTCCAGTAACGATGATAGATATCTGGTGCTCACTTTCGCCAAAATGCTTGTTACAGCTAACAAACGTGGTGTCAATGATTCAGGCGGCCGACGTTCAGATAAGTCACATCAGGCTCGTCGATAGTGACGCTAGCTTTGCCCCAAAGAAAATGAACAGGAGTGAGTACTTCCAGGTCAGCTGGATTTTCTGAAATGGAACAAATAGGTCGTGAGTTCAACATTGCAGAGATGTGGCAGACGAGAGTTCGAATCTGCTGGAATGAAATTGTAGATTTTCCAACAACGAGATAGAATTGATACTTCGCCGCCTTGACTGCGGCTTACCATAGTCCGCCAAAGTAAGAAGACCGTGGCGGAATGCAACGCCTGTTTATGCCTAGGGCGACACAATCCTCGGGTATTTGGTTGCGGGTAGGGTCGCTTAAAAATAGATGTGATAGTTCTGCCAACTAATTTTTAGCTTCAACGAAGTTGGTTCCATTATCAGACCAGATTGTATGCGGTTTTCCATGCCGTCTGACGAATCTCTTTAATGATGCCATAAATGATGCTGTTGAAAGGTCTTCTACTAACTCCACATACGTTGCCTTGGTGGCAAAGTAAACAAATATGCAGATGTAAGCCTTGACGGGTGGTCTACTCTTAACATCAGGCTTGTAGTAGAATGGCCCACAGAAATCCACTCCTGTAACGTAAAAAGCAGAGTTTGGCTGCACTCGCTTGGAGGGAAGAGGACCCATAATGGTAAAACATGATTATTGCATCAGTGACTGAGTGCCGCTTAGGCAACGGATGCTTTGCCTCGTAGTCGAACGATGCGTTTTGAAGCCGTCCTCCGACACGCATCAAGCCGTTCACATCTATAAAGGGCATCAAAGAACGAAGCTCGCTTTTTGCCGCAATCGTCAGTTGAGTTCCACGCTTAATGTCCTCGACGGTTAGCGGGCCCCCTGTTGCGAACGAATCCCTTTTAGCACTTTCTTATGAAGCTTTCCAAGAGTGCGAAAACGCTCTGAAGCCTTCCGAACGATTTCTGAAATTTGCAATTTGATGAGAAATCGACTTGTGAGGATGAGATTAAGACAATGTGACGGCGCTCGGGTAGATCCATCGGCAATGCGGCTGCTTGAGGCCACGCCGAATTGTTGCGTTGCAGGAAGTCCGAACCTTGACTCCTGTAGACTCCCGCGACAGAATATCGGTTGAATTCATTTACGTTGGAACATGGTGCCAAAAACATCCCCTTGATCATCTCTTGAATCTGTGAGACCCTATTAGAGACAAAAACGTTAAAGTTAGTGGGTGTGTCCCGTATCCAAGCCAAAGCCACAGTTGAATCGCTCCAGCCATGAAATGTGTATTCGAACGTAATGGTTTTGGCGATATTGGCGACAAGCTCCGTTAATAGTAGTGCAGCCGAGAGCTCCAATTTCGGAATTGGCAATAATTTTAACGGCGCAACCCTAGGCTTTGAACAAAGAAGCGTCGAGGCATATGAATTTCCTAGCTCAGAGCGAAGGTATATGCAATCACCATAAGCGACCATGCTTGCATCACAAAATGCATTTATTTCCCATTTCGCAAAAGAACGCAATGCGTAGCGTGGAAGTCTCAAACTACTGGCCAATGATAGTTGCGAAGTTAGCTCTTCCCCAACAGAGTGGAGTCCCAATTTAGCTGCTCCTTTCTCAACACTTGCATGAATATCTTCATCCTTGTGAGGACAGGCGCGATCAATCGCAGGGGGTCGAAAAGTTTGGCAATTGTAGACAAAATGCTTCCCTTGGTACCTTGCTTCTCGGTAGCTATATAAGAAAATGCTGGATCCCATGCTAATCCAAGCGCCTTAGTGATGTCGATTCGCCACGGATTCGCCGCCAATTGCTGCTGGCTCATTTGAGCACCATTGGCGAATTGGAAACCCTCCTCTCCATTAGTAGATCCTTGACTTGATTCCGTAGTTTAATAAAAATCTCGTCGAATGATTTCGGAAGCGTGCGAGAAGCTTACCTCCTCATCGTTCGCTGGCTGATGCATTGCGCGAATGGTAAGAATTGCGGCAGGTCTTGTTTCATGTGTTTTTTTTTTTTTTCCTATGTTTATTCCACTTGGAACTTGGGGCTTGTACCAGAGATTTCCATCGAACTCTGTTTTGTGCTGTCTGTTTCGCTATATCCCATGTTGTTCGAATTTGGGTCAGTTCTAGAAGGGCTGTCCGTCTCCAGGTTGCCTTTGGCCGTCCAACTCTTCTACTTCGTTGGGGTTCCAGTCCAGTGCCATCCGGGTTATGCTGCTTGGGTTCCTTCTGAGAGCATGGCCAATCCACGACCATTTTCACTTCCTGATGTGGAGATGTATAGGAGACTCACCAGTAACGCGCCACAGCTCTGCATTGGATATTCTGGCTGGCCAGAATATACCGCATATTATTTGCAGACACATGTTAATGAATACTTGCAGCTTCTGCGTTATTTTCTTGGTGGTCAGCCATGTCTCACTACCATATAGCAGAATGGACTTTACACATGCGTTGAATATCCGGAGTTTAGTTCGCAGACTTATCTGCCGGTTTCTCCATATGCGGTAGAGTGTGATTTGGAATTTACTGAATCGAATGCCTTCTTGAAATCAATGAACAGTAGATACAGCGGGG
Source organism: Drosophila pruinosa (assembly GCA_018150935.1). Lineage (NCBI taxonomy): Eukaryota > Metazoa > Arthropoda > Insecta > Diptera > Drosophilidae > Drosophila > Drosophila pruinosa. The sequence goes on from JAECWR010000095.1 coordinate 124,454, forward strand.
CACGCCATTCCACCGCTTGTTCGGATATTATGCGTAGTGTGTTTGCCTGGTTAACGCAACTCCTGTGTGGTCTGAAGCCTGTCTGCTCATCACGTATTGTCGGTTCAATTTTTTCCTGAAGACGCTCGTTCAGTAGTGTGGTCAGAATCTTGTAACTCGTGGTGAGCAGCGTGATTGCTCTCCAGTTATTGTAGTCACTAAGGTCACCCTTCTTAGCAAGCTTCACTGTGATTCCGCCTTTCCAAGAGTCTGGGACCATCTCGTCCCAGTATGAGATGGAGGAGGAGGAGGAGGAGCAGAAAACTAATATATTGTAGAGTATTCAAATACCTACATTAACATGTTCAAAGAATACCTAATAAACGAGCGCATATTGGCGACTCAAGATGTACATGTACACAAATACATGTGCATCATTTCATAAAGAACAATGAGCGCAATATAAGCGACTCATAGCATGAGTAACAATGTACATATATATATTGTACATATATACATTGAAGTGCCTTCTGCACAACTCATGTTCTAAACATATGAATATGCATATATATACACAAGCACAACAACATTGTCGTTGCATAAATATACAACGGCAATGTCGCGAATAAAGTAATTTGAGCCTGCGCTTTAAGTCTTCTGCTTGAACGCGGCGTACATACATACGTATGTACATGCATGCATACATACAGTTATGCAGACCGCGCGTTTCGCACGCAGCGTTCACCCGCTTATGAATATATACACATATTCAAATATATATGAACATTCCTCTTAGTACATAAGTACATAATTACAAACATACGTGTTAGATATAAGAATCAGAGCTTGCACGCTCACATTTTGACTTTAATAAAATATTCTAAAAACTGTAATCAATCGGCACGGATGTGCCTCGTCTATCAAGATCTATTCAACTTGTAATAATCATATCACATGGCGACCGTGACGTTGGTCCAGGAGGACCTAGGATAGGATACAATAATACAAAATCGTCAACAACAACCAATGGATATATGGATATGGAGGATAATAAAGTGGAAGAAACAAGTCCGTCGACAAACGTTGAAAGCGACCTAGAAGAGGCGCTTGGAATAATATCCACGGAAGATTGGGATTATTTAGAAAAAGTGTTGGAAGAACACAGAATTCAGAGCGACCAAAAAAGGCGCTCAATGGAATCATCGAAAATATGGATGCACGAGAGTGCACAGAGTTATTGAGGTTACTAAAAACCCTCTAACTAAAAAACCAAAACAAAAGCCACTGAAACAACAACAACAACAGCCAAACAATGCATCATCTTCAATAAATCTGAGTGAGTACAAGTGAGGCTTGCGAGTAGCATGGTGAGAAAGCGCAAACACGGTGGCGTCAAAGAAAAATTAAGACAAAGGAAAATCGAAATTAAAAAAGTCTTATACGCCAAAATCCCACCTCATTGGGATACCGCGCAAAAATTACAGAACGAACTAGATTATCTAGATTCGATTCTGGAAAAAAGATTACAAGCGCAAACCAAAAGCTACTGCAGAGCAGCTCACTTGCTCATAAAATATTACATAAGATAAATTTACCACAAATCAGATACCAAAACTAATGAAGACGTGCCAGCGGACTGCGAGGGACCATTGTACTCGCCCCATTGCGAGCACACCTGCCGTCACACGGCAGCATCATCAGCAACAACAGCCAGTGCAGCCAGCACCAGCAACGCCCGCCGTACCAAGGCGGGCCACCAGACGGAGAAGTCGCAGCGGACCGGCAGCGCTCCACAGTGCGCACCTCGATAATAATTTTATGATAATTCAAAAAAAAAAAATATTTTAACTTTACATAAAATAAAACATGTAAAAACTTAGCGTTGATAACGACGCTTGGCAGCAGTCTGTCCCGAAAAGCCAGGCGACAATTAGGCAGGAATCTGTACAAAATTGAGTGAATAATTTTCAATTTTAAAATGTTAAATTTTCAAATTTAAAAAACAAAACTATTAAATTAAGTAACGTAAAATACAATTATAATACAAATAGTACACACATAATACAAATAGTACACACCTTGGGTGTGTATATATATATATAAATATATTCACTCAAATAGACATTTCTTTGGCACTTGCAGCTAAATGCGCAAGATGCAAAGATCAGACCATTTTTAAAACAAACAAAAAAAAAAAATTTCATATCGGCAATTAAGAATAATAAACACATTCTGCATGAGAATGCAAATCACAATTTTAAAAAAAAAGCCACAATTGAAATTTTAATCAAATGAAAATTCTAATTAGACATTTTAATATATATTGAACTTTAACATTTCAAGATGGGTAAAACCCAATCTAAAGTTGAAAATCCGACGGCCAACGTTGTGAATAAAATAGAGACAGGTCATTCAGAGCTTTTGAGCTCTATTGAAACTTTATTGCTTGTAACAATAGCAATGTTAGCGGCTGCAATCCTGTATAAACTTTACTCAATGCATTATAAGCAATTGAAAAAGAAGTATTTAACAAGATCAACAAGCCAGGAGCTGGTTTAACAAACAAAATAAAATACAGCCAATAATTGAGAGTTTCCTTTACAAATTCTCAATTAACAATTTTAATAACAATCAGTAATTACAAATTTATTTTTCAACTAGGCTGGTTCGGTTCTGACGACAGTCAGAACTAAAAAAACAGCAACTAGATGAGTTTCATAAGTGAAACAATCAACAAAGACCCTTTATTCATATTAAGAGCGTTAAGTGTATTGAGACAATTTCATACGTTCATAAGCGTGAGTGAGTTTGAAACGGCGTACATGGATACGCACGAAACAACATTCTCACCTCTCATACACTGCTCTAAAATAGAAAAGGGGATAGTGCTAGAAACATTACCCTACGTAAAAATAGTAGAGGTAACAGAGGACAACCTATACCTGGGTCACATAGTAAACATAAAAGTTCGTCTGCACCGCTAATTCTATATTGTGAATAACGATATTAATGGAGTGGCGGACAATAAAGTCACAACTCATAGAAATAAAGACGACATTCGATAAGTCGTACAAGTGCGTAAGTCAAAACAGAGACATCCTAGAAGGAACTCTCAACAGACACGTACAAATATTGGTAGAATGCTTTAATGAAGCACGCCAACTATTAAATAGTAATAAAGGGTTGTTGATCAGGGAACAGTTGACTCAGGCATCAACACTCCTAAATAGGTTTCGTGATAACTTGTTGTCTGCTAAACGCAGGCACAACCTAAGCCTAACAGTACCAACTATATTCGATATACCAGTAACAATTGATACTGGTTACACACTATCAGATAAAGAGGATACTGAAATAGAACTTAAGGAAGAAGATCTTCACGATCTCACAATTCCTGCGGTAATAGACTTACCTGCTGAAGTTCCAGAAGAATCTAGTAAACCAATCATGACAGACACAGTGGCAGCTTCACGGGATTACGTGCGACAGATTTCGTCCACGATACCCGAATTTGATGGCAAAAAGATGAACTTACACAGGTTCATCACCGCACTGAAATTGACAAATTTAACGAAAGGCAATCAAGAAGAGTTGGGCGTAGAGGTGATCAAAACTAAGGTTATTGGTCCCTTGGCTTACAAATTTGATAATGCCACTACAATTTCCGGAATAATTAATATTCTGAAGACATCAGTTAAAGGCGAATCGCCTGATGTATTAAAAGCAAAACTACTAAATACACAACAGCGCGGAAAAACCGCAGCTCAGTATACGGCCGAAGTCGAAAATCTTCGTAGGTCACTTGAAGCAGCCTACATGAACGACGGCCTTGATGTAGACAATGCAGAGAAATTCGCCACGAAAGAGGCTATATCTGCAATGACCAAGAATTGTGAACATGAAAAATTAAAACAATTCTTGAAGCAGGCAACTTCAGAGACATGAATAGTGTCACTGAATAGTATATACACTGTTGCACCGAAATGACCGGCAACTCTAACACTGTTTTGTTCTATAACAATAGAGGACGAAATAACTACAGAGGTAATAATAATAGAGGCAATTACCAGAACAGAGGTAATGGTCAGAACAATTATTACAACAATAATAGAGGCCGAGGTGGTTACCGCGGAGGAAATCGTTCACGCGGCGGTAACCAAGGAAACAACAATGGTCGAGGTTCCTACAGAGGCAACCAAAACTAAAATAACAATACCAACAACAACAATAATAATAACCGCAATGCAAGACATATACAAGCGGAAACCAATCAACCCCCTTAAGCAGCCAACAGTAAGGCTTTATAAAATCAATCTCAATTTAAGTATTTTTGTCCGATTTCAAAATATGCAAACATCTTCGCATATTAATCTCCTAGTAGATACAGGTGCAGACATTTCGTTGCTCAAATGCAGCCACAACAATACAAATTTAATAAATAGAAATAATTTAACAAATATATCAGGAATTGGGCAAGGAACAATACAGTCAATAGGTACACTTGATTTGGACATACGTGTTGAAGATATATTGATACCGTATGATTTCCATGTAGTACCAGATGATTTTCCTACACCAGGTGATGGTATAATCGGATTGGATTTCATCAAGAAATACAATTGTATTTTGGAATTCCAAAACGAACAAGACTGGTTCACAATAAGACCCACAACATGTCGACACGTTAGTGTCCCAATACTACACTCACTCAGCTAGATCTGAAGTTATACGAAAGGTACGACTAACGACTAGTGAGAAATATGCTTTAATTCCAAACCAAGAGTTACACTCTGGAATTATAGTAGCAAGCGCTTTAGTAGACTCAAAAAACGCGCTGATTCGCATAATAAATACAAATAGTGAAGACGCTATAATTGATAGCGCAAAAACATATTGCGAATCAGTAGACGACTATGAGATCTATGAAGCAGAACAAGAAAATGGTAACAGAGTTGAGGAGGTATTAAAACAATTAAATTTCCAAATTTGTTTAAAAAGAATTTAACCAAACTATGCACCGAATATAGCGATATTTTCGGTCTCGAAACAGAGACCATATCTGCAAATAACTTTTATAGGCAAAAATTGAGATTGAATGACAAAACGCCTGTATACATTAAGAATTACAGAATGCCAGAAAGCCAAAAAACAGAAATAGAAAAACAGGTCAAGAAACTGATATTGGATGGAATCGTAGGACCATCTATATCAGAATATAACTGCCCACTTCTCTTGGTTCCCAAGAAATCATTGTCTAACTCGGCAGAAAAGAGATGGCGATTGGTAGTTGACTATCGTCAGATCAATAAAAAATTGCTAGCTGATAAATTTCCACTTCCAAGAATAGAAGATAACCTTGATCAATTAGATCGAGCCAAATATTTCTCATGTCTCGATTTAATGTCTGGATTCCGCCAGATTGAACTAGATGAAAAATCTAGAAATATAACTTCATTTCAGCCACCGGCTCATATTGTTACACGCGATTACCATTTGGGTTAAAAATAGCCCCTAATTCTTTTCAAGGCATGATGACTATTGCATTTTCAGGCTTACAGCCTTCACAAGCTTTCTTATATATGGATGATTTAGTAGTTTTCGGATGCTCTGAGAAGCATATGTTTAAAACTTAACCGATATTTTCAAGCTGTGCAGACAACTTTAATTTAAAATTGAAAATTACATCCAGAGAAATGCACATTTTTCATGACAGAAGTCACATATCTAGGTCACAAATGCACTGATAGAGGTATATTGCCTGATGATTCTAAATATGAGGTGATAGAAAAATACCATATTCCAACAAATGCGGACGAATCTAGACGTTTTGTTGCATTTTGCAATTACTATCGCTTTACTTTATTCTCAATGAAGAATCCAAGCTCAAAGTTAACACGAATGAGATTGGACCTTGAGGAATATGATTTTACTGTTGAATACCTTAAGGAAAAATAACTATGTCGCAGATGCTCTATCCCGAATAACTATCGGAGAGCTTAAATCAATGAATAGAAAAGTGCTGAAGGTCACAAAGAAAAGGGCAACAAAATATTAAAAAATCTTAAAGTAGCGCTACTAAATAAAGTGACAAAGATAGATAAAAATGATACTGTTCAAATAAATGCAATCTTGTCTAAATATCATGATGACCCCGCAGAGGGAGGCCACTCAGGAATTTCTAGAACCTTAAGAAAATTTAAAAATTTTTACTATTGGCCTAACTACTGACTAAGATAATTACCAGATATGTAAAGACTTGTTTGAAATGTCAGCAAGCTAAAACAATGAGGCATACAAAAACGCCCGTGACTATAACAGATACACCAGCAACAGCATTTGACACAGTTCTGATTGATACCATTGGTCCACTTCCTAGAACAGAAGAAGGAAATGAGTATGCAGTCACAATCATTTGCGATTTGACTAAACATTTGGTGACAATACCGATCCCAAATAAAAGCTAAAAACAGTTGCAAAAGCTATCTTCGAAAATTTTATACTCAAGTACGGTCCAATGAAGACGTTCATTACGGACATGGGAACAAAGTATAAAAATCAATTGATTATTGACTTGTGCAAGTACATGAAAATTGAAAACATTACATCTACTGCACACCATCACCAGACTTTGGGGACAATAGAACGTAGTCACAGAACCTTCAATGAATACATTCGTTCATACATTTCTGTTGATAAAACCGACTGGGATGTTTGGATTCAATATTTTACTTATTGTTTCAATACCACACCCTCGGTAATACATGACTATTGTCCATACGAATTAGTCTTTGGAAGATTACCAAGACAATTCATTGATTTTAACACACCTTTATATAACATAGACGATTATGCTAAAGAAGTAAGATTTAGATTAGAAGTATCATATAAACGAGCAAGAGAAATGCTAGAAAGAGAAATGCTTCATAGGAAGTTAAAATACAATAAAAATATTAATAATTTTGATTTAAAGATAGGAGATAAAGTATTTTTTAAAGAATGAAGTAGGTCATAAATTGGAAAATAATTATTTGGGACCCTACACAGTTAAGGAAATAGGACGTAACGAAAATATAGTTATCACTAAAAATAAGGAAAAAAACCCAGGTAGTTCATAAAGATAGGTTAAAAATGTTTAACGAATAAAATTTCAATTTTAAATAAAACAATATATAAATTTAATTAAACGTATATTTACGAAAAAGAATTGCATTTGCATTAAGAATGTTCTCATAACAATTTTTACTAACATATTAATAAAATATAAATTACTTAAAAAAAAAAGGTCTGATCAACCAAAAAAAAAATAAAATACATATATATGTAACAATATATTAATAAATAGAAAATAATCATTAAAATTGGAATAACTACGCAAATACTGCGTTATTCTTTTAAAAGGGAGGTGTAGAGTATTCAAATACCTATATTAACATGTTCAAAGAATACCTAATAAACGAGCGCATATTGGCGACTCAAGATGTACATGTACATAAATATATGTGCCTCATTTCATAAAGAACAATGAGCGCAATATAAGCGACTCATAGCATGAGTATATATTGTACATATATACATTGAAGTGCTTTCTGCACAACTCAAGATCTATTCAACTTGTAATAATCATATCACAATATATAATAGAGAGATAACTTTTGCGTTTCCAAGGTTAATTTTTGTTTCTCAAGTTGATGTAATTTGATAAACTGCGCTGTAACACAGCAAAATCTGGAAAATATTACTATAATTACTATTGTGTTCTTTTCTTGATTTTTGATTTAAGAATCTATTTATTCCTGTGGGATATAAAAGTTGAACCTTTGTCCGGCCTAACCTGGTAGGCCCGGTAGCCTAGGAGAAACAACTCCTATTTTACTTTCTGAAAACTGTTTTTCCCTCTTCAAGAGTCTCAGGTGGTTTCCTATTTTTGATATTCTATCTTTCATTCTATCGTATCTACCGCATCGTTGGCCTTGCTTTCGATTTTCTGCTGATGATTATGTCTAGGGTATACTTATAATTGTTCGAATTTGTTGGTTGCGGACTCAGGATACCTGCCGCCTTCCAGTTTCATTTAGACTTTCCACGGTACGCGGGCTATGCAGTGGATGACCTTCCCTTTCCCCCTACTTGTGGGATCAATTTTATGGATCAATTAAATAATTTAGAGAAGGTTGATGCGACTTCGATAGTATCATCCATGGGCGATGCCTTCACGGCTGCCAGTGGGCTGCTGGCTTCCACCCCCAATACTACGGGTATCGACTCTAGTATTTTAGGGGCACAGGATAGGCCGGGAACTCCTTAGGACACAGGGTTAGTGCTGACCTTCCGTCCAATAGCGGTTCAGACCGGTAGCTGACGATGCTTCCGTGGCCTCTCAGAGCCCAGGCCTCACGGAAGCAGGCTCTCAAATCCAGTTGGCTCTATACCCCAAAACGAGTGGATGCTTCTGGTGTGCCAGGATAACAGCACTGTTAATTGGGTCAGGGGAGCTGTTGGACACATCAGGTCCATCAGCCCCCTTGAAGTAAAACAGCTGGAGGGAACAGACTTTCCCAAGGCTCACCTCATAAGAGGTTACTTCCCCAGTAGGGCTGATTTTACTCCCGCGACTATCCTGGAATACATTGGGCTTCAAAACGCCAGCAGCTTCTCCACGAAGCTGTGGCGGTTGGCGCAACATAACCTGAACGGCACTGCAATTCACCTCGCAATGTTGGTTGACGAGGAGTCGTACAGGGCTCTGACGGAGTGCCAATAGAGGATGTTTCGAGGAGATGCTGTGTTGCATCACCTTTCGCCGACATTAATACGTGATGTAAATCTGAATATACTTGCTTAGTATTAGAAATAGAATAGAGAGAGAGTTGTGCAGTGAGGCGGAAGTACTGAAATATCGTATCGCATTATATCAACAGTGGTATTATTATTGGGAGTTTAAGACTTCCAACAGATGTGGTCTCGATGGGCAGAACAGCGACATTGGAAATGACTCTCTTCACCAATCCGTTGGTCGTTCGTACCATCACGACCCTGACGACTCCATCTGCTCCAGGTATGGCGCTCGATGCGTCTAAGGGCCCATTTTAGCAGCTGGTTGTCATTTTTCAGCAACACCATGACTCCGGTCTGCAGATTGGGACGCAATGAATGCCAATTGCCTCGCTCCAGTAACGATGATAGATATCTGGTGCTCCACTTTCGCCAAAATGCTTGTTACAGCTAACAAACGTGGTGTCAATGATTCAGGCGGCCGACGTTCAGATAAGTCACATCAGGCTCGTCGATAGTGACGCTAGCTTTTGCCCCAAAGAAAATGACCAGGAGTGAGTACTTCCAGGTCAGCTGGATTTTCTGAAGTGGAACAAATAGGTCGTGAGTTCAACATTGCAGAGATGTGGCAGACGAGAGTTCGAATCTGCTGGAATGAAATTGTAGATTTTCCAACAACGAGATAGAATTGATACTTCGCCGCCTTGACTGCGGCTTACCATAGTCCGCCAAAGTAAGAAGACCGTGGCGGAATGCAACGCCTGTTTATGCCTAGGGCGACACAATCCTCGGGTATTTGGTTGCGGGTAGGGTCGCTTAAAAATAGATGTGATAGTTCTGCCAACTAATTTTTAGCTTCAACGAAGTTGGTTCCATTATCAGACCAGATTGTATGCGGTTTTCCATGCCGTCTGACGAATCTCTTTAATGATGCCATAAATGATGCTGTTGAAAGGTCTTCTACTAACTCCACATACGTTGCCTTGGTGGCAAAGTAAACAAATATGCAGATGTAAGCCTTGACGGGTGGTCTACTCTTAACATCAGGCTTGTAGTAGAATGGCCCACAGAAATCCACTCCTGTAACGTAAAAAAGCAGAGTTTGGCTGCACTCGCTTGGAGGGAAGAGGACCCATAATGGTAAAACATGATTATTGCATCAGTGACTGAGTGCCGCTTAGGCAACGGATGCTTTGCCTCGTAGTCGAACGATGCGTTTTGAAGCCGTCCTCCGACACGCATCAAGCCGTTCACATCTATAAAGGGCATCAAAGAACGAAGCTCGCTTTTTTGCCGCAATCGTCAGTTGAGTTCCACGCTTAATGTCCTCGACGGTTAGCGGGCCCCCTGTTGCGAACGAATCCTTTTTGCACTTTCTTATGAAGCTTTCCAAGAGTGCGAAAACGCTCTGAAGCCTTCCGAACGATTTCTGAAATTTGCAATTTGATGAGAAATCGACTTGTGAGGATGAGATTAAGACAATGTGACGGCGCTCGGGTAGATCCATCGGCAATGCGGCTGCTTGAGGCCACGCCGAATTGTTGCGTTGCAGGAAGTCCGAACCTTGACTCCTGTAGACTCCCGCGACAGAATATCGGTTGAATTCATTTACGTTGGAACATGGTGCCAAAAACATCCCCTTGATCATCTCTTGAATCTGTGAGACCCTATTAGAGACAAAAACGTTAAAGTTAGTGGGTGTGTCCCGTATCCAAGCCAAAGCCACAGTTGAATCGCTCCAGCCATGAAATGTGTATTCGAACGTAATGGTTTTGGCGATATTGGCGACAAGCTCCGTTAATAGTAGTGCAGCCGAGAGCTCCAATTTCGGAATTGGCAATAATTTTAACGGCGCAACCCTAGGCTTTGAACAAAGAAGCGTCGAGGAAGGTCGAAGGTATATGCAATCACCATAAGCGACCATGCTTGCATCACAAAATGCATTTATTTCCCATTTCGCAAAAGGACGCATTGCGTAGCGTGGAAGTCTCAAACTACTGACCAATGATAGTTGCGAAGTTAGTTCTTCCCCAACAGAGTGGAGTCCCAATTTAGCTGCTCCTTTCTCAACACTTGCATGAATATCTTCATCCTTGTGAGGACAGGCACGATCAATCGCAGGGGGTCGAAAAGTTTGGCAATTGTAGACAAAATGCTTCCCTTGGTACGTTGCTTCTCGGTAGCTATATAAGTAAAGTTAAACTGCAGATCATGCGATGCTGGATCCCATGCTAATCCAAGCGCCTTAGTGATGTCGATTCGCCACGGATTCGCCGCCAATTGCTGCTGGCTCATTTGAGCACCATTGGCGAATTGGAAACCCTCCTCTCATTAGTAGATCCTTGACTTGATTCCGTAGTTTAATAAAAATCTCGTCGAATGATTTCGGAAGCGTGCGAGAAGCTTGCCTCCTCATCGTTCACTAGCTGATGCATTACGCGAATGGTAAGAATTGCGGCAGGTTTTGTTCCATCTTTTTTTTTTTTTTTTCCTATGTTTATTCCACTTGGAACTTGGGGCTTGTACCAGAGCTTTCCATCGAACTCTGTTTTGTGCTGTCTGTTTCGCTATATCCCATGTTGTTCGAATTTGGGTCAGTTCTAGAAGGGCTGTCCGTCTCCAGGTTGCCTTTGGCCGTCCAACTACTTCGTTGGGGGTTCCAGTCCAGTGCCATCCGGGTTATGCTGCTTGGGTTCCTTCTGAGAGCATGGCCTATCCACGACCATTTTCACTTCCTGATTTGGAGATGTATAGGAGACTCACCAGTAACGCGCCACAGCTCTGCATTGGATATTCTGGCTGGCCAGAATATACCGCATATTATTCGCAGACACATGTTAATGAATACTTGCAGCTTCTGCGTTATTTTCTTGGTGGTCAGCCATGTCTCACTACCATATAGCAGAATGGACTTTACGCACGCGTTGAATATCCGGAGTTTAGTACGCTGACTTATCTGCCGGTTTCTCCATATGCGGTAGAGTCTCCCAAATGCTGAACGGGCTTTAGCAAGTCGGCTCGAGACATCTTCATCCACTCCTCCATTGCTGGAGATAATGGTGCCAAGGTATGGGAAACTGTTGACATAATTGATTTGTTTCCCATATATGTATTCGCATTCGCATTCGGACGTGTTTTTTTTGCTGTCAACTAACATTTGTTATTTTACCCTTCCTGCGCCTTGTTATTAAATAATTTTGTTTGCAAACTAACAATACCTGTGCTATACGTCGGAGTGTTTAGTGTAATAATATTTAATAATTTACAATTAATTCTGTGTTTTAATATATCAACAATTTGTGAGGCCTAATTTTCTGTTTGTGAGAGCTTACAGTTAATTTGTGTTTTGTTTTGAACTGCTACAGCACATTGTTGGTATATCATTGCATATCGCGCTCTTTCCGATCTCGGGCACTTTCCGCTCTCGCGCTCTTTGTGCTGTGTTTTGTTGTTGGCCGTTTTGGCTATTCTTTTCTCTGCTTTCGTCGCGCCCGCGATTGTGATTTTGTGCTTGCTGTTTTTTCTGTAAGTAGATATCAGCGTACTAATACCCTGTTATTAACACAAATTTTTTTTTATTCTTATTTCAATTTTTGGTTTCATTAAATTTTTATTTGCATCAAAAACCTGCAGTATGTTTGTCTGCTATAATAAAAAATGCCGTGTACCAGCAAGCGCAAAAATGGGTTTCGTTTGCTGCTGGCTCTGTGACAATGTTTCACATGAAAAATGTGCTGGCTTCACCGGCCGTATAGTCGACCTAATTGGCTCAAAATCTGGTTTAAGATGGACATGTGAGTCATGCAGGGATGTTGAAAGGGATGTTGCGGGATTCATACGTCAGACGAAGCAAGGCTTTGGTGATCTATTCGCAGGTTTCAAAAAACTTGCGGATAGTTTCGCAACTTTGGACTCTGGGTTTAAGGGCATGAAGCTTTTAACTGAGTCTCCAAAGCGTAAAAAAGCTAATACTCGTTTGTCCATTGGACCAAACGAACTTGATGTCCCTGAACTGGTCAACAACTCGTCTGTTCCGAATAATCTAATGTTATTTACGTCTCCCACCCCTCGACACTCGTCATCGTCAATGATTACCAACAATGACATTGTTCCCATGGATGTCATTTGTTCTGATCCCGTTTCAGTCTCGGTACCTGCAGTAGTTGTTAATGTTGCAGAAACTCAACATGATCAACCTTCTGCTGTACCTAACGTTCTACCAGCTAGTACAGATGCTCCTATCCCGAGTTCTGCTACAGTTGCTCAGAACACTATAGTAGGTGTCCCACCTATGAAACAAATTTTTGTTTCCAGGCTTGCCCCTAATACGTCATCTGACGACATTAGGACCTTTATTCGGTCCAAAATTCAAGCATCATTAAAGGTGGAAAAATTTAACTTCTCATATGAACGGGAAATCGCATCATTCAAAATAAGTGTTCCTGCCTAGCATTTTAGTAAAGTTTGCTCAAAAGACTTCTGGCCGGAATACTGAATTATTAAAGAGTATATAAATAAAAAGAAAAATCGGCCACCGATTTTACTTCCAAATGTTACCACTAATTCCTCTAAGCCTCAAACTCCATCTGATAGCTCAAAAAACTAACTTCTCTCCTGCTTGGCTATCAAAATGTAAGAGGCCTTTGTAGTAAACTTAATAATGTTTATTTAGATAGCTTAAATTTTCCTTTACATGTCATTGCCTTCACTAAAACTTGGTTAAGGCATGATATTCTGAATACTGAAATCTTTACTAACAAATTTTCTGTCTATAGACGTGATCGCATGCAGCGTCGTGGTGGTGGTGTACTTATTGCTGTCGATGCTGATATCTCTTCTGAGCATGTAGATTTAGGTAGTGATTTAGATATCGAATTTGTAGCTGTAAAACTAATTTATTGTAGTTTTAGTATTTTTATCACCTGCTCATATATACCTCCTGCCTCAGATAACTCTCTGTATTTATCCCATTTTTCTGTAATCAATAGTATTTCTGAAAAGCTTTCCGATCGTGATTTCTTAATAGTTCTTGGAGATTTTAATATTTCTGGAATTTCGTGGCTTTCGTCATGTGAGTCCAACGTATTGAATCCTTCGTCAACTCATGTCTTTGTTGATAGCCTTTTTGATATAGCTTTGTCTCAAACCAATTCTATACCAAATTGTCTAGGCAAAATGCTTGATCTGATTTTTGTTTTGGATCCCAATACCTGCACGGTGTCCAGATTAAATCCTATTTCCTCACCTGAGGATCCCTACCACCCCTACTCTGGAGGTGCTGATTGACTTACCAGCAAGTGTTTCGGTTGCAGGTGTTTTACCGGAGAAGCGAGTTCGTTGTTTTCGGAAGACCGATTTTAAAAAACTTTCTTTGCTTCTTTCACGTACTGACTGGTCCCAACTTTCTTCGTGTATTGACCTGGACAAGGCAGAAATTTTTTATTCTACATTAAACTCTCTGTTTGATGCTTGTGTTCCCTTTGGTACTCCACAATTGTCTAATAGACCGTTATGGTTTACCAAAGAACTAACAAAGTTAAAGAATAAAAAATCAAAGCTTTATAAAAAATATAAGGAAACTGGCTCTCTCTTATATTTTTCTCGCTACACTGTTGCTCGTTCCGATTTCTCCACGCTAAATAATCTTTGCTACAAGGATTATTTGAGAAAGTGCAGACTTACATTTCAGCGTGACCCGAAACGCTTCTATGACTTCGTTAATTCGAAGCGAAAGACGTCAACACTTCCAACAACATTATTTTATGAAAAAAGACAGCTTTTAATGATCGTGGCATTGCCGATCTGTTTGCTGATTTTTTCAAACGACCTATTCCACATCAACTTTTTATAGAGCCCAGTCTTATCCGTATCAAGTAAATCAAGCGAATTGCATTTTTGGTCCCTTACTGTCTGAAAGTTTACTCTTACGTGAACTTAAGTCATGTAAACCAGTTTTCTCTCCTGGCCCTGACGGCGTTCCTAGTTGCATGCTTAGGTTCTGTGCAGAGGGACTTTGTAAACCACTTTTAAAATTATTTGAATTGTCTGTAGAGTTGTGCTCTTTCCTAATCTTTGGAAAGAGTCTTACATTATTCCTCTCTTGAAAAAAGGAAATAAATCCAACGTTCAAAACTATAGAGGTATCTCCAAGTTGTCTGCTATTCCCAAAGCATTTGAGAAACTAATAACTTCTCAACTGCAACACTGCTGTAAATCTATAATTTCACCCTACCAGCATGGGTTTGTGAAATGTAGGTCTACTACCACTAACTTATTAGAATTCTCATCAATTGTTATTGAAGGGTTCCAATCAAAAATGCAAACGGATGTCATTTACACTGATTTCAGTAAGGCTTTTGATTCTGTCAACCATAGTCTCTTATTATACAAGCTCAATCTTCTTGGATTTCCACAGAACTTAATTTTGTGGATATCTTCATATCTTTCATTTAGAATTCAAAGAGTATTTTACAAGGGCTCTGTTTCCAAGACTGTCCAAGTCACTTCCGGCGTACCCCAAGGAAGTCATTTAGGCCCATTACTGTTTACATTATTTATAAATGATCTACCGTCCGTTATATCATACTCTCGCATACTTATGTATGCAGATGATGTTAAGATTTGTCTGACTTTTAATGATCCCATAAATAGCCTCAGATTGCAATCTGACCTTGATTGTTTTCAATCGTGGTGTGCTATAAATTTATTAAATCTTAATTGCAATAAATGTAAACTTATGACATTTTTTAGGGGTATTCTCCATTTAAATAATTATCATCTTAATGATACTCCACTTGAGCGAATAGAGTCAGTAACTGATTTAGGTATCCTTCTTGATTCAAAATTAAAGTTTGATAAACATATTTTGGCTGCTTCTAATAGAGCCATGGGTGTCCTTGGATTCATTAAACGTTGGTCAAAAGAATTTAACGATCCCTACATTACTAAACACTTGTACATCTCACTGGTTCGTCCTATTCTTGAGTATGGATCTAATATCTGGTTCCCCCAGTATAGGGTTCATCAAGATAGGCTTGAATCAGTGCAGAATCAATTTCTTCTTTTTGCTCTTCGTAGTCTTAGCTGGAATCCCACAATTAGATTGCCTTCTTATCGTAGTAGACTTTTATTACTAAACCTTCCTTCTCTTTCTGACCGTAGAACTATGCTTGGTGTAGTGTTTCTACATAGACTAATCATTGGCGAAATTGACTCATTGCAGTTGACAAGTCAGATTAGCTTTGCCGTTCCGGTCAGAACGACTAGAAATTTCCTTCCCTCTCACTTTCCCGTTGTAGTACTAACTATGCCAGTCACAATCCTTTCCGTATTTTATGTGTAAATTATAATAACTTTTCTAGTCTAGTTAATAATACTAACAGTACCTTAGAAATTAAAACATTACTCCTAGATACATTAGCTCGTATTTAAAAATAGTTCTAATTATTATTATTAGTAGTAATAGTATTATTATTATTATTTTATTCTTTTTGTTATTACAATTTGGTTGTTTTGTCTGTGTTAAGTGTTCGCGACCTCCGTTCCCGCACGTTATGCGGTTGCCCCTCGGTCGGATGGGCGGGTGGTCGTGTCTACCTAGGTCCGCGCGTTAACAAGCCCGAGCTTGGTGTCGCTGGGCCACTTGATCGTACTGCCGTTAGTACGTCAACGTCCAAGATATATATGGAGATGTTTCCTTGGTTGGAGAAGTTGTAGCGCATTGCTTTTGTTTTGGCTACATTTATCTCGAGTCCGACTCTGCTGGCTAGTGTGGCGAGATTATCTGATTTATGCTGGATATCTGAGAATCTATGAGAGACTAGACAGATGTCCTATGCATAGTCCAAGTCCTCAAGGTGTCTAGTGAGGCTCCACGTGATTCCACGCTTGGACTTGCACACGTCACTCATTATCTCGTCGACCACGATGTTGAAGAGCAGTGGTGATAGGGTGCAGCCTTACCTGATCCCGGTGTTGGTTTGGAAAGGTGCACTTGTTTTTCCGTTGTGCAGTACAGCCATGTTGGCGTCATCATACATTGCTTTGATGATTGCATTGATGTTGACAGGTACTCCTTTCCTAGCAAGTGCTCGCCATATCGCCGCTCTGTTTACTGAATCGAATGCCTTCTTGAAATCAATGAACAGGAAATACAGCGAGGCATGCCATTCCACCGCTTGTTCTGATATTATGCGTAGTGTGTTTGCCTGGTCAACGCAACTCCTGTGTGGTCTGAAGCCTGTCTGCTCATCACGTATTGTCGGTTCAATTTTTTCCTGAAGACGCTCGTTCAGTAGTGTGGTCAGAATCTTTTTGAGCAGCGTGATTCCTCTCCAGTTATTGCAGTCACTAAGGTCACCCTTCTTAGCAAGCTTCACTATGATTCCGCCTTTCCAAGAGTCTGGGACCATCTCGTCTTCCCATATGCGATAGAAGTGTGGGTGCAATATTTCGGCCATCAGGTGGGTGTCAACTTGGAGAAGTTTAGCTGGAATATTGTCCTCGCCTGCTGCCCTGTTGAGTTTCAGCTTCTTTATTGCACTTCTGATTTCCATTACAGATGGGGGCGCGGACGAAATATGGAGACTCCCATTCGTAGGCGCAATATTTCTGTATTCATCAGTACCACTTGTTGAAGTAGTGTGGCTGAATTCCATGAAATTTTGCCGCCATCTTTGGATTTGTGCTTCTTCATTTGTGAGAAGGTTGCCAGCTAAATCCCTGACTGGCTGGGACTGCCTGTGGTATGCACCGGAAATACGTGCAACTTGCTGGTATAGTGAGCGCATGTTATTCTCGCCTGCTGCTCGTTCCGCATTTTCTGCAAATCTATCCAGAAGTGCTCTCTTATCATTTTTAACAGACTTCTTCATAGCTCTACATAGCTCACGATATTCATTGTGGTTATGTGAAAGCTGGTCTGCCAGAGACTTCAGAATGTTTATCCGTCTGATCAGATCCCAGGTCCTATCAGATATTCAGTTGACCCTGCCGCGCTGTCGCGTACCCAGGATTTGTTCGGCTGTGGTCCTAAGTGTCCTGCATGTGTATCCCCATAAGTGATGGTGCTCCTATTGTGGCATCAGTTGGTCACGTAACGTGGATGCCATGCCCGCCGTCATGTTAGGGGCACTAAGGAGGTGCAGGTTTAGAGGGGGCGCTCGTCTTTATTGAGCGGTTGCGGTTTAACTTTATTGAAAGTTCTCCAATGACCAATTCATGATCACTATCAATAGACGCACCCCTCTTATTTCGCACGTTTAATAGTGACTACCTTCATTTCCGGCTTATGCAAATATGGTCAATTTGATTGCGTGTGTTCCCATTTGGGGATGTCCACGAGTATTTGTGGACCTCTTTGTGTGGAAACAGCGTGCCGCCAATGACAAGTTGGAACAATTGGCAGAGTTCAATTAGCCTCTCCCCATTGTCGTTGCGAGTCCCAAGACCATGTTGGCCCATGACTGATCTTAGTCCGATGCTGTTTGGGCCTATTTTTGCGTTGAAGTCACCCATGAGGATAGTAATATCGCCCTGATGAAGTTTGTTTAGGACTGCTGTAAGTGCAGTATAGAAGTCGTCTTTGGTGTCATCTGTAGCGTCTTCTGTCGGTGCATAGCATTGCACGATGTTGATGTGTCTCGCTCTACAACGAAACCTGGCCGTTATGATCCTGTCAGATATGGGTTCCCAGGAATGGAGTGTCGCCTTCATCTTCCAGGACACATAGATTCCAACTCCATATCTGCCTTCATTATCGTTTCCACTGTGCAGAACTAAGTTGCTATTTGATGTTGTTGTTTCCCCACTGCCAGCCCACCTCATCTCACTGATTCCAGCTATGGCTACCTGGAGTTTGTCGATTTCTTTTTCGAACTGAGCTAATCTAGAAGCTTTTTTCAGAGTTCTAACGTTCCATTATCCAATCCGTGTCCATTTTGAGATGCCTATGGTCATCAACAAATTTGGGGAGCCGTTTATGTTTAAAATTCTTGGACTTGATTCGTTAATCGGTGACTTTTTCAATCGAACTGGTGATTGGCCAGATGCGACTTATCCCTGTGGTGGCGCTGCCACCTGACGTCAGCGGGGAATGGCGTCTACAAGTTGGTTATGTAGATTTTGGTTACGAACAGGAATGTTTGGATGATCATTTGACAAGGACATATGCCCCAAATCGATGTACTCCTGTAAGAATGCTGCACATTGATCCTTCGTGCATAGGTTTCTTTTAAGTTTGGCCTCCAATGACTTGAAGCGAGACGATATGAGTCACCCAACGCTTCATAATTGGATCTAGCCGGAACGCGCACCGAATAGTGCCCATTCTGTAGCCGAGTGCATGCTTCTACGAAGAGTTTCTGGCATAGTTCATCGTCATCTGTCCAAACCAGAGAACATTCAGTACATCTGCCGATTTCCCAGAAACGCCTCACAATGGGGACTAATGACTTATTAACCGAAGTTGGTTCGGGTTGGTTCATGGCAGCTAGCGACGAGAATTTGGATGCATGCGATAAGCCGCCGCAAACGACCCAACCAAGCCTTGGTTTACTATACGGATTTGACCTACGCACATTAACTCGAAGAATAATCAGGCACCAAGCAAAAGATCGATGCGCTGTGACTTGAAAAACGAAGGATCAGCCAATTTAATGTTTTTTGGAATATTCCATCCGGCAACGTCCAGATTGATAGTCAGAGATTGATAGTCAGTTATTGAGCGAGTAACAATTGATGAGAATAAGGTGCTGTAATACTTGTCGTGAGACTAAGCTGCTATTTCAACCAAATCGTCTGCAGACAGTGAAGATTCACCAATGCCCGAAATAGAAATGCTCTATCTGTGAAGCTTGATCTGAAGTTGATTTGCAAAACGCGTAGTGATGAAATTTAGTTGCGATGCGGAGTTCAACAATACTCGACATGGCACAAAGATTCCAGATCGTGTCTTTACTAGAATTATGGCAGTTGGCAACAACACATAATCCATAGGCTTATGATTCAAGACTTTACAAGAAAGGCTGAGCTTGAGATGGCTGGATCGCAGCCATGTGGAGCAGCGAGTAGAAATGTAAGAGTTGGTATCAAATCGTGACAAAAGCAAGCTTAGTGCAGCCCCATCCAAACATAAACGCAAGTGCTGGAATTTTTCGAGCTTACTAAAAGTCGGATCTTGCGCTGGCTGCAAGCTCATCTAGGTCCAACTTCTCAGGGTTGGATTGCGATATCTCGAAATGCCACTGGAACTAGCACCAAGTGTGCAGCTATGCTGGGCTGAAACGGGCAGCGAGCCGGCTATTTCTCTCTATCTCTCTATTATATATACAAGTTCTTTGCTCCTCCGGGAGCAGATCATTTTAAAATATACTAAAAAATACCAAAGAGATGAGCGAGCGAAGCATACTATTTCCGTACTATTTAACCTTAACCTTAGCTCTTAGCCCTTTAGCCTTTACCCTTTACCCTTTACCCTTTACCCTTTACCCTTTACCCTTTACCCTTTACCCTTTACCCTTTACCCTTTACCCTTTACCCTTTACCCTTTACCCTTTACCCTTTACCCTTTACCCTTTACCCTTTACCCTTTACCCTTTACCCTTTACCCTTTACCCTTTACCCTTTACCCTTTACCTTACCCTTACCCTTTAGCCTTTAGCCGTTAGCCTTTTAGCCTTTAGCCTTTAGCCTTTAGCCTTTAGCCTTTAGCCTTTAACCTTTATCCTTTAACCTTTAACCTTTAGCCTTTAACCTTTAACCTTTAACCTTTAACCTGTAACCTTTAACCTTTTCCATTGGTCCAGTCGAACTTGATGTCCCTGAACTGGTCAACAATTTGTTCGTTCCAAATAATCTAATGTCATTTACGTCTCTCACCTCTCGACACTCCTCAGCGTCAATGATTGCCGACAGTCGTTGCTTTTGTTGGTACGGTTGATCTTTGATTTATTACCAAGCGTGTTTAGTGGACTAAGCTTACGCTTAATCTGGATGTAGCGATCCATACGGGTCTGTATAGCCGGGACCGCTTGTTGCTTATCGAAGCTTACGGTTTTTGTTGACATTGGTTTATGCTCTGCGGCAGTTTGCCCCGAATTCGCAATATTGGTAGTTGGCTCAGAAATTGTAGCGCTGCTTGTTAGTGGAACTTCTCCAACAGAAGCCGGCAGTGGTGGGGTTTGATATTGGTAGCTCCATGATGTAGGAGTTGGGGTGAGAAGAGAGGGTGAGCAAGAGCTCGCTCGGTCAGTAGAGCCGGATTGCACTTTGTTGACTTGCTTTCTTCAACGATATCGCGTGTTAAGAAGTAAGAGTAACAAGCGTTTCTCTTTGGATCGCTGCTCATTTTTCGAGCTTATCACGGGTGGCACTTATTAATTAAAGTCAAATATGCACTTGCACTATCATAACACCAGTTATAAATATGCGCGTTACTTCGCGCAAGCTGCCTGTCAATTGTTACTCATGTAGTTTAGATTTGTTAGTTCTTATTTTTCACCGACGAGAGACGGAGAACACCGACCGACGTCGCCTCGCACTAAAAAACGCGTCCAACTCGTACAACGGTTAAAGAGCAATAATTGACACGAAAGTCATTTTCTGCGTACGAGACCTTATATAATTGCATCATAGCTGCGCGTTTGTCCGAATGTGCATAACAGTCAGAAGGAGGCGTCTGCGACCCCATGAACTAAATATATTCTTGATCTGTCTGTCCGTCTGTCTGTATGAACATCGAGATCTCCGAGACTATAAAAGCTAGAGCTACCAAATTTGGAGACAACATGTAAAAGCTCGATGGTCAGATGAAGTTAGATGTTGCCACGCCTCTTCGGCCCCCGTAAATCGAAAAAAACGATTTCCAATACTAATTATCATATTAAGGATCTCTAATGATTTGGTCTGATGATTGGGTTACAATCGGACAAAAAACACAGAAGTTATTAACGAATTACTTGTATAAGCCTGTACAGCTAGTTGTACAGCTAGTTGTCACTCAGTGACATAATAATGGTGTTCAATAAACATAATGAAGTGCTACCAAGCTAATCATTTTGAACAAAATTTATTTCGGTATATTTTTAAAACAATTTTTAAAATATTTTTTTGTATATTTTCAGTATATTTTTGAAAAATATAATATTTAGGCGATCGCTGTTAATTATTCTTCCATTCAGTAAAATTGAGTGACGGGTATCTCACAGTTGAGCAAACTCGACAATAGTTTTCTTACTTGTTTTACCCAATAATTATTATAATTTTCATAATTTTTTAATATTATTAAATGCTGCGTTTCAAGAATATCTTCTTTTTTGCTCTAACTTCCGCATGTACGAGGTGTGTTCAAAAAGTAAGGTGACTTTTCAAATTTCGCGGTCAATGTACTTTCGATTATAGATTTTTTTGTTTTGTTATGTTGTTACACTCTTCCCGAACATCTGTTCCAAGATTCAAGTGAATGGCACTTTTTGTTTGGTTGTGAGAGGCGATTTTTTGCTAAAAATTGCTAAATTTTGACCAAAAGAATCGTAGCATGAGCATCACTCAAGAAGTGGTGAATGACGTCAATGATAACCCAGATTTACTCAAAAGGGTCATAATTGGTGACGAATCATGGGTATATGGTTATGATATCGAAACGAAAGCCCAGTCGTCCCAATGGACGAGTCCAGGTGAGCCAAGACCGTCAAGTTCGATCAAATGTCAAAGTTTCGCTCACTGTTTTCTTCGATTACCATGGCGTGGTGCATCAGGAGTTCTTACCATATGGTCGTACGGTCAATAAACAGTATTATTTTGAAGTTATGCGCCGTTTGCGAGAAGCCATACGAAGAAAACACCAGAATTGTGGAAAAACAATTCATGGCTTTTGCATCACGATAATGCCCGTGCTCACTTATCTTTGCTTGTGAGATATTTTTTGGACAAAAACAACACCACAATCATGCCTCAGCTAACATATTCACCCATATGACTATTTCTTATTCCCAAAACTAAAGAGACTTATGAAAGGAAGAAGATTTGCAACGATTGAAAAGATAAACACTGCATCGCTGGAAGAGCTCAAGGCTATACCGAAAAGTGCTTATGAGAAGTGCTTTGAGGATTGGCATAAGTGTATTTTGTATCTGAGGGAATTACTTTGAAGGGGACAACATAAATATTTTTTCATAAAAATACAAAGTCACATTACTTTTTGAACACACCTCGTACACTTAAAATCCATGACCTCATACAGTCAAACCTTGACTGTAGCCGTTCCTACTTGTTGCGTATAAAATCCACCATCGAAAGCAAGGAAAAACATAATAAATACTATGAGGATTCTACACCATCAATTTCAATGGTTAGGTCGTACCAGTTTAACTGACGTCGAACGTTCAGATCGCCGAAAAGAGATGGTCACGCCATGAAAAAGCAATCCGCGCGATTCGTGCTGCAATTGCTGACATACGACCATAAGCTTAACCCATCACAGGAAGCAAAGGGATCAACATGTAATCCCCGCTGATGGATGCGCGGCCGAGGGGTAGCCCGATCTCTAGTATGCGGACTCTGGATACCTGTCGCCCTCCAGTTTCATTTATTGTAGACTTTCCACGGTACGCGGGCTATGCAGTGGATGAATTTCCCTTCCCGCCTACTCGTCGAATCAATTTTTATGGATCAAATAACAAATTTAGAAGTTTGATACGACTTCAACAGTATCATCCATGGGCGATACCTTTACGGCTGACCCCTACACCAGCACTGCAGCCAGTGGGCTGCTGGCTTCCACCCCCCAAAACTACGTGTCTCGACTCTAGTAATTTAGGGGACCCGGATAAGCCACGAACTCCCTTGGACACAGGGTTCGCTTGTGCTGAACTTCCGTCCAGTAGCGGTTCAGTCCGGCAGCAACCCGTCGAGGTATTGTCCTTCGACGAGCAAGCTGACTACGACCGGATCAGCTTTGCTTCTCAGAGGTCAGACCTCACGGAAGCAGGCTCTCAGATCCAGTTGCTGTGGCTGGAATCGAAGGACGCCTTTGGAAAACAGAAAAGCCGCGAGAAGAAGCTTTTCAAAGTTGCCCTCGCGAAGTGTTTGAACCGAGCGGAAGCTCTTGCTATCGCCACTGCGCCCCCCGTTTTCACCAAGACAAATCGAACGCGTGCTAACGATACCATCGCCGAGCCCACTAGCTCTTCAAAGATGCCCAAAAAGACTCATATGGAGTCCACGAAGCCACTCTTCAGCCAACACTTCACACACTTCATCACTTCATCACCTCTCAGCGGAGCAGTTGGCTACGTTGAAGTCCAGCATATTAAAAGCGGTGGTGTTGCACTCCACACCAGGTGTTAGCCCAGGTTTTGAGGGTTTTTTATCCCGAAATGAGTGGCTGCTTCTGGTGTGCGAGGATAACAGCACTGCCAATTGGGTCAGGGAAGCTGTTGGACACATCAGGTCCATCAGCGCCCTTGACGTAAAACTGCTGAAACGGAGTTTCCCAAGGCTCACCTCATTAGAGGTTACTTCCCCAGTAGCGCTAAGTTCACTCCCGCGCCTATCCTGGACTATATTGAGATCCAGAACGCCACCAGCTTCTCCACGAAGCTATGGCGGGTGGTACAACGTAGCCTAAACGGCACTACGACTCACCTCGCAATGTTGGTTGACCAGGAGTCTTATAGGGATCTGACGGAGTGTCTGACCCTGTGGCCTCCACCAGCGCTGCGGCCGGAAAGGTACCCAAGGTTCCTTTTCCTACCCCACTGGCCATCGTGGTCAAGGCCCCGAAGGTCGCAACAAGGCGTGCCTCGGTCAGGCCCACTACCAGCACCTCGGGACGCAACCCACCCGCAAGGGTGCCTCCCGTGAGCGAGGTCGCAAGGCGACCTCCCCGAGTGGCTCAACCAGAGTACCGAAGAGCATTCGTGGGAATGATTCTCGGTGGGCAAAGCAAGTGGCCTTGTCATTAGGGGGGAAAATGAGCAAAATTAAAGTGCACCAGGCGAACCTGCATCACTCCAAAAGAGCGTCGGCTACACTGTGCAGGGTCGTCTGTGATGATGAAATCAACCTGGCTCTCGTCAAGGAACCATGGTTGATTGCTGGCCATATACATGGACTATCACGTGGATCATGAAAGTTGACCATATAGGGAGGCGCGCCTCGAACTACTCTACCTATAGATAGCAATTTAGGACATTTCCCATAACCAACTTCATCCCCTGAGACCTGGTGGCAACCGCTATTGAGGTAGCCACTCCGGACGGTGTCCGGGAAGTTGTGATCGCCTCTGTATACTTCCCGGGTGACGTGGATGATGTGGATGATGTCGCAACAACATGCTGCTCGTGATCGGTTATGATTCTACTGCACATCATACGACCTGGGGGAGCAGCGACATCAACAAACGTGGTGAGTCCCTCTTAGACTACTTATTACATCAATTAGATGTAGCTAACATAGGGTGTAAATCCAGTTTTAGTTTTAGATCTAATCTAGTAACTCGATAACGAGTTTGTTTGTCAACTGGCGAGTTACAGACGAAGCCACCTTGTCAGACCATCGGCACATCAGCTTTGACCTTCCTGGCCAAGTCGGAATTGGCCAAGTCCGAATTCGCCAAAACTCCTTCTGTCCCAAAAAGACAAATTGGGAACTTTTCAAAGCCTCGTTAGCTTTCAAAGCAGACTTATTGGTTAGCAATAAGAAATAGCTACCAATCTGCTCAAAGATGTGTTCATCTCATCTTTCGAGTACAGTACGGAAGTCGTTAAAGATCAACCGTGAAATTCCATGGTGGAATGAGGAACTGGCAGTACTTAGAAGGAGGGTTAGAAGCCTATTTAATAATGCTAAATCTAACCGTGATAGTTGGGACGTCTATAGGACGCTCTCACCAACTACAACAAAAGCATTAGACGAGCTAAACGCGATACATGGCGCAGCTAATGTGGTAGCGTAGAATCGTTGCCAGATGCAGCGAGACTTCATAAAGTATTGGCCAAAGGATCGTCTGATGGAATAGGGCTTCTTAAAAGAGCAGTCGCGATGACGCCATTTTGTTACCGGTCTCACGCGGGTTCAGCCTATCTGCATCCATTTTGGACCCCGAAAAAGTCAAATGGGCTGTAGATTCTTTCGCTCCCAAAAAAAGCCCCGGAGGTGACAAAATCTTCCCAGCCCTTATTCAAAACAGTCTGGCTGTATGATCCACTTAGTCCACTAGTCGGCCTTCTTAGAGCTAGTTTTACTTGACGATACATACCCATCTCTTGGTTGTGATATTCATTCCCAAGCAAGGGAATCGTCCGTCTTGACCAGCCTAAGTCATATCGGCCGATCAGTCTTACTTCCTTCTGCTTAAGACGGCGGTAAGTTTGATAGATATGCACATTTGGTGCTCTCTGCAGACGTCGACACCTCTGCATCCCACGCAGTTTGCGTACATAGCCGGCACATCGACGGAGGGCGCTCTCCACAGCTAAGTGGGGAAAATTGAAAGAGCCTTCGTATCCAAGAACATTGCTTTATGCTGTTTTCTGCATATAGAAGGTGCTTTTAATAATACCGGCTACAGATCCATCTCTACTGCTCTAGAGCGCAGACGAACTGCCCATCCCTTGATCCGGTGGATGGATGCTATGCTCAAACCCCGGATAATCGCTTTCACTCTGGACTCCACGACTGCATGCATTAATGCAGTCAAAGTCCCCAGGGAGGGGTTCTCTGGGGTACTCTGATCCCTAGTAGTTGACGAACTACTAGTCTTATTCTCCGAGCAGGGCGTTGAAGCGTTCGGCTATGCTGACGATCTGGCTCTAATAGTGACCGGGAACTATGCCAGCACCGTGACAGAGTTGATGCAATCAGCTCTGAAGACGATAAGTAGATGATGCGCAGGTCTTAGCATTAATCCACAAAAAGCTATTATAGTTCCCTTCACGAGGCGGTATTCCGTTGACATTGGTCAACTTTATATCAGCGGCTCCCCTGTGAGGCTATCAATAAAAGTGTAAGGTGTGACCCAGATCATCAAGTCCCACTCTATGCGTGATTGATTATACACAGTGTACACTCTATGCGCTATTGAGATCATAAGAAATGTACACTCTATGCATTATTGAGATCATATGAGATGTATTCTCTATGCGTTAGTCAGATCGTATGAAATGTACACTCTATGCGTTTTTGAGATCATATGATATGTATACTCTACAAATTATGAGTAGCGATAGTGCAATCGATGCTGCCCTGTTAGGTTAGCTTCGATCGAAGGATCATATTTCCAGTCACTTTGCGCCTATCCTTCTAAGAGGCAACACATCGACCGCATTAAATCCAGATATATACATATTTAATAATTACTATCGGCCTATAAATACTTGTAAAAACATCAATATCCGCAATCCCAACGTAGTTACAGAAAGTGATATTTCAATATAAAAGGTATGAAAGACTATCGTTAGTGTTAAGAGAGAGTCATTCGTCCCTACAGCTTCATCGATAAACATTGCAGTCAGTAAGGCATAGCCGCATACAACAAACCAAATGACAGTTTATTTTCGCGAACCCGATCTCGTAAGAAACGTACATATAACCGCGAGTGTATATTAATACATGTTTCGATTACCGACATTTCTAATAAAATTAAAGCCATCTGCTTACGAATGTTATATAGATACATTTAGACCAAGAAACTGTGAAATATAATGAGGCATCTCATAGTCCTTAAAGCCTCTATTTGGCATCCTAAATATAGTCCAGCTTTAAACACGAATGAATTAGGCTTAGTGGTCTGTGAAATCATTATATCCCGTAGGCTCTGTCTGATTTTCATGTCCAGCAACGCATACGTAGAGAGAGCTAGAACGCACCCCGCTGCCCTGAGCATACTCGGTATTTTAGACATCACGTAACTTCCAGAATGACACCCCACTAGAGGGCCCGATAAACAGCAGATCACCTTCTATGAGACGAAGCTTACAGAATGGCGTTCAACTATTTTGGGTTTTCGCAATTTCTCATAGAGACAGACTTTTCTGGGTTTTATGAGTAGACGTGGGCATTCGTTCCATGTAACCTGGTACTTGCGTTTTTGCTTATCGGATATTTTATAGTATTTCATGTCATATCGAAGGTCCATAATACACAGATCAGGTTCACAGTCTTCGACCTTCCACATGGACACCAGTGGAGGCGTAGCTTACAGAATAGCGCCCAACGAAAAGGCCAAAACCATAGGTGATCAAGTAAAGGTATCATACGAAAATAAACGATAGAACTACTTTGATTACACCCAGTGCTTCGCAAGGCCGCTTAATAATTTCCTCCCCACAACCACTCGAAGAATTTATCATTCGAATTATCTGATCTGGATATACTGCTCTTCTGAATTAATGCGTGGAAGACAGACCGACAGATAATCCGAAGGACGATAAATATTATACACATCCAATAGAGAATTTGTATATCTGATTGAAACATATTATTTAATAATTAACGAATCTTTTAGGAGACAAATATCGAAGCTAGATGGTGAATTTTATTCAAATATAAATGTACATTTCTCTCAATTTGAATTTTGAGATTGTTCATGATGGAATCATAACCGTCATGTTCCTCTTGAAATTGTGAAAACATATAATACAGATGCAGTTACCTCAATTTGAATTTTGAGATTGTTCATGATGAAGTCATACCCGTCATGTCCCTCTTCAAATTGAGAAAACGTATAATACAGATGCAGCTCATTTAATTTGCATTTTGAGACTGTTCATGGTGGAATCATTACTGTTATGTTCAGTTTTATTCACGACCATAGAATGAGATGCATGTCAGAATCAAGGAGTAAGCCCCAAGAAAGTTGATCAGGAAATTTATACCGCAAATTATATAGGAATATCTCGTTACCATATCGTTAGTCTATCAGGATCGTTGGATCCAATCGAATATATCATGGAGTATATCATGGCGGTACGCAGAAGCCAAGAATATTTGAATTTAAATTCACTTCCAACAGCGGTGTGTCCAATCTGCAACGAAACGCTTAAAGAAGGAGAAATCGTTCAGACACACTGTAACCATCACTTTCATTGTTTATGCCTTACTACATGGCTAAACAATGACGAAACATGTCCCATTTGTAGGCAAAATATAACACGCGAGAAATTGGAAACTCGATAAGTAATGAGTGTTGAGCATAACATTCCTCCTCCACGAGCTATCCGCCTAGTGGTACTTGTACTCTCTCCAGGTTCTATTTCAAAAAGCAGCCCAGGTGCTAAAACGTATGTACAAAACGCTTTAGTGTCCAGAAATGGACGTCAAGCTACGGCAAATGCTCCAAAGCCTCTAAATGAAAGCTACGATGGATTTCTGGACGCGATTATGACGACTGCTGACAAATTGCACGAACCTCTGACGGACATAGACTTAATTACAATGGTAAAACGGAATCTCAAAGCGGAGTTCAAATTTGAATAACTCCATATACCCAGTCCAACCTTAGCGTCATTACGTCGTGAATGCTCTTCCGTCGAATATCAGGCGGTTTGTAAATGAAATTACGCATGCAAACCCCTTCTGTGAAAGGTGAAGAAGAGGCGGTCATGACAGACGTTAACGCGATTCGTTTAATAGAAAGATTCAAATGTTGGAATTGCGATGCAGAAGGTCATCGTTATCACGATTACCTAAAACCAATCGTTCACAAAACGAACGACATTCGCCCGTTTACAATTGACCGTTCTGGAAAACGAATATCTTGCTTTGTTGGACAGCGAGCAAATAAAAGTGTCACTGGAGGCAGTTTAGCAATATACTCTCACTACTGACACCAAATTTAGTCGCTTAAAGGGAGAAGTGCGCACTGCTGATGGGCAAAAGCAAAATGTTGATGGTATTATTTTCTTATCCATCACCAAATACATCGATCAGCAAATCGTTCGAAATTCTTAATATACATTCAATAAAACAGGAATTTATTTGTGGTATGGACTTCTGGAAAAAATTCGGCATTACAATATCACACTCCTACATGATAAATGCGATCCCGAAAGCAGATAGTCTAGACACCGTTGAAATGACCCAAATTCAAAAAGCCAAATTGAGATCAATTATCGAACTTTTTCTATCTTTTAAGAGAGACGGTCTTGGGAAGACAACTTTAGTAGAGCATGTTATTGACACTAAAGAAGCTAAACCCATTAAACAAAGGTTTTATCCTTTGTTACCTGCCCGAGAGCTACTTCTTTGCAAGGAAATATAATATACTGGATGCTAAAGCTCGGAGGAAGCTCCATCCTCTGCTTGGGCATCTCCCGCAGTTCTAATAGTTAAACCAGGAAAAGTTAGATTTTGCTTAGATTCTCGACAAGTTAATGAAGTGACCGTGAAAGAAGCTTACCCAATCCCAAAATCTGGAAGGTCTGTTAAGTCGACTGCCTCTGGTTCGATGCATCAAACATTTAGATATTTTAGATTTGCGTATGTACGCATCACTTCGCTTCAGGCCTTCAAGTAACGGATTATCATTAACGGAGTATTCGTTGAGAATCAGGCGCTGCTTAACTCATCGAAAGAGAGCTCGCTATAGAACGTCTGTCATTTCTTGTGCCAATAGAATATATATGACCAGGCCAATGCTATACGTTGTCTTATCAAGCATAGCCTTCATGCGCTTGAAATTAGTCTCTATGCAGAATACATTTTCACAGTTTGGCTGACAAAATGGTTACGTACCAAGCTATGACACTAACGATCATTCAAGTCTTCGATGGTTAATGACCCATAAATATCTAAGTGGAAGACAAGCAGTTTTACTGGCAAAATATGGTAATCGAAGTACGCGATTATATTCGCAACTGCGAGTTATGCGTAACATCAAAAGTTCCAACTAAACTCCTTCGACCTATCATGGGAAAACAAGTTGTCAGCGAACGTCCATTTCAACGTCTGTACATCGACTTCATTGGTCCCTTACCAAGTACTAAACAAGGCCACGTGCCACGTAGGCTTGTTCATTATCCTGGATCATTACACCAAGTTCACATTTCTCCGACCTGCAAAGCGAAATTTGACTGTTTTGGGGCACCCGAAATAATAGTTAGCGACAACGGTCGAGAGTTCGAGAGTTCTCCTCACAATTGTCCAAATACGACATAGGACACATGTTCACTGGAGCTTATTCGCCACAGGCAAACGCTGCCGAACGTGTGAATGGTTCCATCAATGCCGCGCTACGCTCTTATGTACACACTAAATGGGATCTGTATATATGCAGCATCAATAGTGCATTGCGAAACCATTTGCATAAATCCATTAGAGTTTCTCCGTATTTCGCTGTCTTCGGTCAGCATATGATCCGGCTACAAACTGCTTAGAGATCTCTTACAGCTTAAAGAAGGTGAAACTACTCTGCATTGATGTGACGAATTTCAGATGATACGCTCTGATATACAGAATCACATGAATATAACGAAAATCGTCGCACCTATGATCTGCGGACTCGCCCTAGGAAGTTTTCACTAAGACAAGAATTGGTAAAACGCAATTTCACACTTAGCAACCCGGCTGCAAATTATAATGCTAAACTTGCTCCAGTGGGTGTAAAAGCACTTGCGACACTGATCGTAGGTAATTCCTCATACCTACTCGAAGATATGAACGGTAAGGAATTAAGTACATTTCACACCGATGATATTTGATAAAGGTAGTCCACACTTTTTTCAACTTTTATTATAGCCTTAGTAAAGACTACAATTAAACTTGTGATGTAAGGTGTGACCCACTCTATGCGTTATTGAGATCTTATGAAATGTACACTCTAAGCGTTATTGAGATCATATGAAAACACTCTGCGTTATTGAGATTTAATGAAATGTATACTTTATGCGTTAGTGAGATCATATGAAATGTACACTCTATGCTTTATCAAAATTAGGAGTAGCGATAGTGCAATCGATGCTGCCCTGTTAGGATAGCTTCAACCGAAGGATCATATTTCCGGTCACTTTGCGCTTATCCTTCTAAGAGGTAACACATCGACCGCATCAAACCCAGTTAAAAACATATATAATAAGTGCTATCGGTCCATAAATACTTGTAAAAACATTAATAACAACTGCGAGAAATCACCACGATCCATAGTTATCGTGTATAAGACAGACTTGCAGTTACGTCTTAACAGGTGGTTGTACCATTCAAGTGAGGCATCAGCTTGCCTGCTCCTCAAGTGCAGCATCAGCTTGCTTGCTCCTTAAGAATCGCGAGCGCAGCGTGGGCCCCATATAACATACACCAGGTTTTGCAGCACGAGTTCATCATACACTGATACCCCATCTCTCCCGGATTACGTCCTATTGCTCCCTTGTGGGTAACACAAATTTGATCGTCGCGGGATTTCTTTCCTAATTCTGTAGTATTAAATTGACATTCTTGTATATAATTACTAAGTTGTTATACACATTGGGTGTGCAAAAGGTTGTTTGTTGCAATTATTTAAATTCGTCTCTACAGCTTCATCGTTCAACAGGCCTGCCGACACTGAAAGACACAGTAATTACAGGATAGCCGCGTGCAACCAACCAAGTAGCAGTTGATTTCCGCGAACGCTATCTCGTAAGAAAAGTACATATAACCTCTAGTCCATATTAATTCATGTTTCGATTAACAACAGTTCCAAGAAAACTAGAGCTATCTGATCACGAATGTTATATAATTATATTTAGACCAAAAGACTGTGAAATATAATGAAGCATTCCATAGTTCTTAACAACGATGAATAACAATAAAGAAATGTAAAGCCTCCATTGGGCATCCTTGACCCTTACATAGCATCGCGTCTGATTTATTAAATATGGTCCAGCTTTAAACACGAAACCTTTATATCCCAAATGCTCTGTCTGATTTTCATGTCAAGCAACGCATACGTAGAGAGAGATAGAACCCACCTCGCTGTCCTGAGCATACTATGTATTTTAGACAGAGCGATCTCCCTGACCGTGTTCTCGCGTAACTTCCAGAATGACACCCCACTAGAGGGCCTGATAAACAGCAGATCGCAATCTATGAGATGAGGCTCACAGAATGGCGTTCAACTAGGGGACCGGAAAAGCGAAAAAGTGGGTTATCTTTTGCAAGGTGTAGCTTACAAAAGACTGAATTGGAATTCCACCCTCATTATGTGGGCCTGGAGGAGATTCTTTGATAGAATCTAGGGTCTCAAATCGTGCACCATACGGTGGCTTTTTGCCATGATGGTCAGACCCCTCGTCACCTACGCTGCTATTGTGTGGTGGCCAAAGGTTACGCAGGTCACTGTCAATCAGAAAATGCATTTAATTGCATGGGCTGCTGTGCCTCTCACTGACTGGTGCACTTCGTACCTGCCCCACTGCAGCAATGGAATCGATACTGAATATGAATCCGCCGCATATCCAGATTAAAGAAGTCGCAGCTATGAGCCTTCTTAGAATCAAGCTCCAATCAGCGCTTCTGGCTACCGAATCAGGACATGCTAGTCTGATCAAAGACATTCCTGGCACAGATATCTGCACTAGATCATATACTAGGACAAAGGAACTTTTCTTTGGTGCTAAACTCAGAACCCTCATCCCGGACCGGAAGGACTGGGACACTGCAAACCCATCTGCGACCCCCACGGTATCCACTGGTATACCGACGGGTCAAAAACTGCTCAAGGGGTTGGAGCTGGGATCCTTGGGCCCAATTCCAAAACCTCAATTACCTCAATACCTGGAAACTCTGGTATCCAAGGTAATGAGCCTGCGGACGAACTTGCGAGGGACGGCTCGTGAGGCACTATTTCCGGCCCTGAGCCCTTCTGTGGCGTGGGTTTGTCAACCATCTCAACTATTGTGAAAACCTGGCCATTCACCCATTCACCCATGGTGGCTCGTACCGACCGACGAAGGGCATTCGCGGTAACGACTCTCGGGGGGCAAGGCAAGTGGCCTTGTCTCAACCGCCATCAGGAGGGAAGATGAGCAAGCTTAAAGTGCTCCAGGCGAACCTGCACCACGCTAGAGGAGCGTCGGCCACACTGTGCAGGGTCGTCTGTGAAGATCAAATCAACCTGGCTCTCGTCCAAGAACCATGGTTGATCGGTGGCCAAATACCTGGACATTCATGTGGATCATTTAAGTTGTTATATGACCGTATGGGAGGTGCCCCGCGCACTGCTATACTTATATAACTGCTATACACTAACCAACTTCATCCACAGAGACCTGGTAGCAACGGCTATTGAGGTTGCCACTGCAGACGGTGTCCGGGAAGTTGTGATCGCCTCCGCATACTTCCCCGGCGATGTGGATGATGTACCCCCAGCAGAGGTCCAGCGGCTGGTGGAATTCTGTCGCCGCAACAACAAGCCGCTCGTGATCGGTTGTGATGCCAATGGACATCACACGATCTGGGGGAGCAGCGATATCAATAAACGTGGTGAGTCCCTCTTAGACTACTTATTGTATTGTCAATTAGATGTAGCTAACATAGGGCGCAAACCCACTTTTATCAATGCTATTAGGGAAGAGGTTTTAGATCTCACCCTAATCAGCACCTCGATAGCGAGTTCGCTTGTTAATTGGCGGGTTACAGACGAAGCCACTTTGTCAGACCATCAGCACATCAGGTTTGACCTTCCTGGCCAAGTCGAAATTCGTCTGTAGCTTTCAAAGCACACCTATTGGTCAGCAATCCTATCTCTATCAGTGAGATAGAACTCGCTGCCAATCTGCTCCAAGATGTGCTTATCTCATCCTTCGAGGGCAGCTCAGTCCAGAAGACCCTAAGGGTCAATCGGAAAATTCCGTGGTGGCTGTCCTTAAAAGGAGGGTTAGAAGCCTTTTTAATAAGGCTAAATCTAACCGTGCTAGTTGGGACGTCTATAGGGACGCTCTTACCAACTACAACAAAAGCATTAGACGAGCTAAACGCGATACATGGCGCAGCTACTGTGGTAGCTTAGAATCGTTGCAAGAGGCAGCGAGGCTTCATAAAGTATTTGCTAAAGGGTCGTCTAATGGAATAGGGCTTCTTAAAAGAGCAGATGGCTCTTTCACGCAAGATCGCAGGGAAACACTTGAGCTTCTACTGCAAGTCCACTTCCCGGGTTCTGTGGCGAATCCAGATCTCTCCGGTCGCGATGACGCCACTTTGTCACCGGACTCACTCGGATTCAGCCTATCTGGATCCATCTTCGACCCCGAAAAGGTCAGATGGGCTGTAGATTCCCAGGGGGTGACAAAATCTTCCCAGCCCTTATTCAAAACAGCATGGCTCATATTCTTGATCCACTGGTCGGCCTTCTTAGAGCTAGTTTTACTTGGCAATACATACCCATCTCTTGGTGGAGAGTTAATGTAGTATTCATCCCCAAGCAAGGGAATCGTCCGCTTGACCAGCCTAAGTCCTATCGGCCGATCACTCTTACCTCTTTTTTGTTTAAAACGGCGGAAAGGCTTATATATATTCGCATTCGGTACTCTCTGCATCCCACTCAGTTTCCGTACATAGCCGGCAGATCGACGGAGGTCGCTCTCCACAGGTTAGTGGGAAAAATTGAAAGAGCCTTTGTATCCAAGAACATTGCTTTATGCTCTTTTTTGAATATAGAAGGTGCTTTTGCTCTATAACGCAGAGGAACTGCCCATCCATTGATCCAGTGGATTGAAGCTATGCTTAAACACCGGATTATCACTTCCACCCTGGACTCCACGACTGCGTGCATTAATGCAGTCAAAGGCTGTCCCCAGGGAGGGGTTCTATCCCCCCTACTCTGGTCCCTAGTATTTGACGAACTACTAGTCTTATACTCCGAACAGGGCGTTGAAGCTATCGGCTATGCTGACGACCTGGCTCTAATAGTGACCGGGAACTATACCAGCACCGTGACAGAGTTGATGCAATCAGCTCTGAACACGGTAAGTAGATGGTGCGCAGATGTTGGTCTTAGCATCAATCCACAAAAAACCTCCAGTGGTTCTTTTAATTAGGCGCTATTCCGTTGACATTGGCAACTTTATATCAGCGGCTCCCCTGTGGGGCTATCCAACGAATTCAAATATCTAGACCCTCGATAAAAGACTAAATTGGAACTCCCACCTCAGCAACACCCTCATTAAGGCGACCCATGCCATGTGGACCTGCAGCAGATTCTTTGGTAGAATCTGGGGTCTTAAATCCTGCACTATCCTGTGGCTTTTTGCCATGATGGTCAGACCCATCGTCACCTACGCTGCTATTGTGTGGTGGCCAAAGGTTACGCAGGTCACTGCCATCAGCAAATGCAATAAATTGCACAGGCTGCTGTGCCTCTCACTTGTGCTTTTCGTACCTGTCCCACCGCAGCAATGGAATTGATACTGAATCTGACTCCGCTGCATACCCAAATTAAGGAAGTCACTGCTATGAGTCTTCTTAGAATCAAGCTCCAATCAGGGCTTCTAGCTATCGAATTAGGACATGCTAGCCTGATCAAAGACATTCCTGGCATAGATATCTGCACTAGATCATATACTAGGACAAAGGAACTTTTTTTTGGTGCTAAATTCAGAACCCTCAAACTGATCAAGGGGTTGGAGCTGGGATCTTTGGACCCAACTCTAAAACCTCAATTGCTATGGGCAAATGGCCCACAGTCTTTCAATCTGAGGTTCATGCCTTCGAGTTCTGCTGTCGTCTGATCCTAGAGAACGGGATTAGAGGAGTGAACATCTACATCTTCTCTGACAGTCAAGCAGCCATCTTAGCCCTCTCTGTAAAAGAGTAAGCTCTCGATTTGTTGGCCGATTACTGGATCTGCCTTCAGAGACTGTCTCTAATTAACAAAGTCTCCCTTCTATGGGTACCTGGAAACTCTGGTATCCAAGGCAATGAGCTTGCGGACGAACTTGGGAGGGCCGTGAGGCACTATTTGCGGCCCTGAGCCCTTCTATGGCGTGGGTTTGTCAACCATCTCAACTATTGTGAAAACCTGGGCTGTTAGGTTGACTGATCGCTACTGGGTCTGTTCAGGGATGCGGCAAGCCAAGGAGCTTATCAATCCCGTGGTCGACCGAGTCTCGGAGACTCCCTTATTATTACAATTATTATTATTATTAGTGAAAACATGTAGGGACGGCTACAGTCAAGCTTAGACTGTACGAGGTCATGGATTTTAAGTGTATATGCGTAAGTTAGAGCATAAAAGAAAATATTAAATTAAAAAAAATTATAAAAATTAAGGGGTGTTGTACAACAACACATAATAAATATTTGGAGCAATGAAAAAAATTACCAGTCTCGAATTTTTCCCGAGAGGCAACCAATCATGCCACCATCTCATTTTGATGACCGTGAGTAAAAATGGACTATGAGACAATTTTAATTACGAGTATGTTATCTTAAAATTATAGCCGTCTAAATTCGATCAACTCTCTGCTATTGTTGTCTCCAAATTTGGTAGCTCTAGCTTTTTTAGTCTGTGAGATCGCCATTTTCATACAGACAGACAGACAGACGGACTCGGCTGTTGATGCTGATCAAGAATATATATACTTTATGGGATCGCAGGCGTCTCTTTCTGCCTGTTACGCACATTCGGATAAACGCAAAATGTCATGCAATATCCATGACTTAAAAATGTTCTGTTCCATCAAAAGTCAATTGAAAGCTGCACAGGTGTGTAGTCATTATTGCACACTGGGCCAGATTCAATTTTTTTTTGCATAAGGTCTAATCATTAAGCTAGAGAGCTGAATTTTTGTAGAATTAGTGCATTTGACATTTAAAATACATGCGTTAAATTTCAAGTCAATCGGACCACGCCTACCCATACCGTCCATATAAGGATTTAAAGGTAATGAGTAGATTTGGTGATGATTATTTCTTTTTAATATAATGCATTTAAACTGAGTTTTTTCTTATGTAAGTATATAATATATCATTATACTATTATATTAATCATAATTTTCTACGTCCAAATGCATAGAAAATGGATCATCGTGATCCGATCATTATTAATATGTTCTACATTTGGTGCATCTAAAGGATTAATGACTTCTTCCGGCAAGGCGATTTTTTTATTTTGAGATGACCTTTTGTTTATATTTAGGCTTCAAAGTAAAGGATCCGATGAATCCATGGATCAGTGAAATACGTCCGTTGAATTGTTAACGTTAATTGTTAAGAATTTATTAAGTGCTTCAGATGCGTTCTCTCCAAAGCAACCGATAGGTAAAACCGAGAATGCTATTATCTGAGGACCGTAAATCAGAACTTTGTGGACAGTTGCTGACATCGGATACTATTTATAGTTATCCATATACAATGATACAGTTCGTTGTCAGAATTGTTTGAATTTGGAAATATTTATGCGAAATTCACAAGATATAGCTACTAAAACAATATAAAACCTGTGCAAAATATAATAATTTAATCCTAATATTGATGAAAGTTGCCTTGTGCTTTTAAATGCTCTTCTTGCGGTGTTCCATCATTCGTATTTCCACTTCCGTTTTGTTTTGGCTTATCGACATGTAATCCCATTTGAGTCAAAAATAATTCTTGTAGCTCTTGTTTACGGCATGTTATCATGTCTCTTTCTTCTTTATCCTGAGTTTGCCACTTTTCCAATACAAGTTTGTATGAGATTTTAAGTACAAACTCGAAAAATCAGATCCATGCGTGCAGAGGACTGATCCCATAATTTAGATTTTCTAAATTAGCCTTAAAGTTTGATATTGCGGCGGTTTTATAAAATCCTTTGTACTGGCTCCACAGCTAGGACACACCTTGCAAGATTTCGTTCCAGTTATTATATTCAATACCTTTCCGTCAATTAATGTGAGATGGTGGGAAAAAGTGATAACTATTTTTCTGTTGACTGAAAAATTGAAAGTAAAATCTGTGAGGTTTTGTATTTGTGACTCTAAATTCGACTTTTATTTATCCATAACGTAGCCCAATTTATTAATTTTTGCAATGCACACTAGGCCAGATTTCCTATTTTTTGGCATAAAGTCGAAAAATTTTGTAAATTCTATTTTGAATTTAACTATATATTATGAAAGAGCATACATTAGGGACACCAAAACTATATTGCAACACTGCATTTTTTATCCGATTACAGTTTTGAGTAAACACATCAGTTATTAGTTTTTGGCACAAGTTGGCACAAATTACTTCTCACTCCACAATAGACGAACACGTTGGTTAGATTTTGCCTAAACTAAGACGTAAACAAAGACAACAACAATTACAACATGGAACACATAATTCTAAATCAGCAAGTTATATATATATATTAAGCAGCATACCTTGACCTTTATGTTCCATTTTATTTGCAAATATTTGGGCACGTGGTGTTTTTTTAACAGAAGCACAAAGTTATATAAAAGCTTCCGCCAATTTTGCTAGAACGAACAAACAGCTGATCAAGGATAGGAATTTGTTATCGGATACAAAATGCATTGTTGCAACTTAAATGTTTTTAAATATAGTTTTGGTGTCCCTAATGTATGCTCTTTCATAATATATAGTTAAATTCAAAATAGAATTTACAAAATTTTTCGACTTTATGCCAAAAAATAGGAAATCTGGCTAGTGTGTATTGCAAAAATTAATAAATTGGGCTACGAATTGCAACCTTATCCACATTTAGCCCCGTGCGACTATTTCTTGTTTCCTGAACCTGAAGAGGTCATCACAGAAACAAACACCTATTCTAACCTATTATTTGGAAGGAATAAAAAAATTGGAAAAATGCTGGACTAAATGTATAGAGCCAAAAGGAGATTATGATGAGTAATAAAACGCTGCCATTGTCTTATCAAGACCACAACCACATGCGATCACAACGTACAATTTCTTAGTGGCGATTCAGTATTAATGGAAAGGAAAAGATAATCTATATAAATAAGGATTGTTTATTATTATTTTTATTTACATTCTCTTTAATTAAATGTAATAAAAATACTCAGCAGGATAACTATAGTGTTCTGAGCAACTATGACAGAACTCGAAATTTGAGCATCTGCACTATCTGGTAATACATTAAGTCCAAGAGATTAAGGTTGATAATGTTGAATTTCTTCAACAGTAACAACATTATCGCTTTTTAATACTCGGTTAATAGCATTAAAACTATGAATCCATTTTTCTGTTGCTTACTCTGAGTCCCCGTTGATTTGAAGATCAATGCCTTCAAAGATTACTACAACGATAACGGCAATTTCAAAAATTTCTTGGCACATATTAGGATATTCTAATAATTATTCTAGGTTTGTTGCCAGTGGGTGTCAATTAGTAAGTATTTACAGGTTGTCTCATCACGCGGTTTCACCCGACCCGCTAAAGAGATACTAGTTCATAGTGTTAGCGGTTCTCACAACGTGAAATAGCAGAAATGGGCAATACTTAAAAAAAGTGGTCCCTAAAAAAATTCTTTTCGTCGTCAACCTACTCGGATGCATAATTAGGAGTATCTTGCTTTGAGATTCATGTATTTACATATATGTACAGATGGACGGACAGAGAGCATGACTAAATCGAACGACTGTTGATGCTGAGCAAGAATATATATACTTTGTAGGATCGGCGACACCTCCTCCTGCTGCTTCAAATACATTGCACATTTTTAATGGACCATGCATATAAAAATATTCGTATACAATTAATTAATTTTATAAGTGCCATAAAACAGTGTTTTTGGTATATATTTTATAAAACAGTTTGTTATTCATCTCCACGGAACAAATTGATTTTAATACTTACGGATATTGAAAGTATGGAATCATCATATCAACCATTTCAGCATTAATAAGATCAGTTGGGTATTCGACGATTTTCCTAAGGAAGCTTGTGTCGGACATGACTTTTAATGACTCATCCCAGGAACTTTGAATAAATGATTTTTCAATATCTGGGCGAATTGGTTTAATTTGCCGACGAAAAAGAATACAAACACAATCCATAATAAGAGTAATTAGGTAAGGTGGCTTTCCAAGTTTTCGAACAGTAGCAATGTCCGCCGCTCGAATGGTCTTTAAGGCAGCTTCGGCTTCTTCTAATGCAGGTAGTGCTTTCTCTAACTTGGCTTCTGCAACTTGTTTCACAGCAGATATATTTTTAACAAGTATCTCCGCTGAACCTTTTTTCTGGGCAACCTCCACTTTCACTATTTCTGCTGCTGCTTTAGAGAGTTCCACAGTAGCTAAAACATCTTCAGCCTCTGCAGTAGCCAATGCAATAATTTTATTCATTTCGATTAAATCTTTTTAAGCACTGAGACTGATGCACCTGCCTCATCTAGTTTATATAACCCTGAACTCATACGCTCGGACATAACAACAATATGAATTTGTTTTTGCTTGTAAAGTATTTTGTAGCTTTCCAAGAAGCATATTAGAGACTTAGGTGTCACAAACGTAACTCGACGATAACGATCATAATAACTAGAGCAAGCATCATGGACAGACTCGTGAATCCAACTCATTATATCGACTACGTTGTTCTTCACTTTTTCACTACATACCACTTCCAGGTCATCAAGATAATGACGAGAAACAGCAGTACATGCTTCAATTGGCCACTTTTGAAACCAATCAATTATACAACCCGAAATAAGACCAGGAAATTTAAGTGAACGCATGCGGAATTTTTCTCCAACCTTTAAGATAATTATTAATTTTTATTTTGCAAATATATAAAGAATATTTAACTCACCGGTGAAAAACATAAGGCAATGTGCAAATTTGACCGGGCGCGACTTATAAAAAAATCATATAAATTCTCTTGAGTTGGCGGTCTTCGAGGTTGAAACTTTTTCATAACTGGAATCAACTCATTGTAAATTTCATCCATCTCGTCCTTGGCAAAAAGATTGGCTATTTCACCTGAACTTAAAATATTATTTATAAATTCTAAAAATCCCTCTTCTTTTATTTCATTGTCTGTGAAGATAAAAGTCATTCCACTACCTTCCAATCCGGCAGTTCGATACAAATACTTGAGGTCTTCGGTGAGATTTCCAGTATTATATGATCGTGTAAGAGTAATCTGGAAAAACTTATATCCAGCTATAAACGAAGCCAGTCTGGTTAAGCTCTGTTTACCTGATCCACCTACTCCAACAAGCAGAGCATTACCACGGGGATTACTTAGTATACGAGAAATTATCATTAAATGTTTTAGTGCATCTGAGAAAAATACGAGATCCATATTGAATCCACGAGTACACTCATTAAATTGAGCCATGAAAAACATAACTTTTTTCATTACGATCTCAAAACTAATGATTAAGATATAAATAAATTAAATTGAAAGATATGGAATCGCTTACCTCGGTATTTCTTCATAAATCTTTGGGGGTTCAATTGAAATATCCTCATCGTCATCATCCCCTACTTCAGGGGCATCCCGTAAGAAGTCAACCCAATATGTCGGTTTTTCAGGAAAATACTCAAAATCCTCAGCAAGTATTAATTCTGCATCAATTCGCATGCGAGCCAAGAACCAAACTTTATCCTGTTCCTGAGTGAAGCGATCCGCTATAACTCGTATACACTCATGACACCATAACTTTAATACTTGTTCTAATGTTTTACATTCTTCAAATTTAACCTTTATAATGCCTTCCCATATTCTTGAGAGATCACGTAAATTAAATACATAATGAAAGTTAGCTGGTGTTGGTAAAATTTTTGTTTTAATATTTTGCCAGAAAATTCGAGTTAGCGGGACAAGAAGAGGTATTATCCGCACAACGGACTCGTCGAATCGATTCGGAGAAAAATATCCAACACCAATGCTCTTAAAAATTTGATCTATTGAACTATTACTAGGTAAAGTACAATTCAAGATAGTTAAGTGGCGCTTCAGACGATTTGGAATATCATTTCGACCTCCACCAGGATGAATCATAGCCAAAAGTATTTGAATATCCATTATAGTGGAAAAATCTCCTGGTCGGTCTAGTGAATAGAACCCGCGTTGCTCGACCATTTGCCTTACAATCTCATTTGTAATTTGATCCCCCCACTCATTTATAACGGGCATATTAACATCATCAATAAATACAGTCATTGAGCGCTGATTTGGAGGACCATACGTT
Source organism: Drosophila pruinosa (assembly GCA_018150935.1). NCBI lineage: Eukaryota > Metazoa > Arthropoda > Insecta > Diptera > Drosophilidae > Drosophila > Drosophila pruinosa. The sequence continues at coordinate 167,310 of JAECWR010000095.1, forward strand.
GTACCCTGTCGTTTTTCAAGATATGATTCTATAATCCGCTGAAAAACAAATTTTCTAGATTATATTAAGTTTAAAACACCCGTAGCCACGCAGCTCAAGCAGCCCCTACCTACCCCTCCTTTTGCTTTGGTAGCAATTCTCGGTTTCGACTATATGTACGAAAATCTGGGTTTCATAGTAAGAGCAACCAATTTTGGTGGCAATACGCAAGAATCTAGCCCCGCACTCCCAAAATTGATTAAAACCTTTTTATAGAGTAACTACTAGAGAGTAAATTCTTGGTGGAAAGAATCCTAATCACTCTGATTTCTGTAAGTGTAGTTACGATCGGCTAAAAAGCACAGTATTATTCAACAAATAAGTACCTGCTACACCTGTTCAACGGCCATGTAACTGAAGTGAAGTCCAGCCATTAATTTTAAAACAGGTATCCTATGCTATATATAATTAATTTTTTTGGTGATTGATTTAATAAAAAAATATTAATATATTTTTTTTTATATTCTTTATTAGATAAGTTTTTGTTGAATATATCGCCTTAAACAAAAATAACATTTACTTAACATTAATCGATAATTATGTTTGGTATTATGCATACTCTGAAGTATGGTCACATTTCATTTACTCGATCTCTTTTTCTGCTGTGCTTGTGGAGTTAGCGTGAGTAATTTAAAAGAGCTCCTAGAGCTTTAAATATAAAACGAATATAAATCAAATTAATATAAATCAGTGTTTCTAATTTAATAGTTAGCTTTTTATTTGAGTTTTTCCAACAGGTTATGGGCCCAGTCCATGCCTATAGAGAAATTTTATAAATCGTATAATTAAATTGTAAAATTATTCGTAGGAAACTGTTCTCCGCATACTAGTGTGTGTGTGAACACGAGGAAATATGGGAAAAGCAAAACGCAATATAAAGCCGTTCGACGGCGAAAAGTATTCCGTTTGGAAATTCAGAATTCTCGCAGTGTTTCCAGAATTAAATATATTAAATGTAATTGATGAAAGTTTGCCTGATGAGGTGGATGAAACCTAGAATAGAGCAGATCGGTGCGCGAAGAGTATTATAGTAGAGTTTATTAGTAGTAGTTTGAGTGACACGTTCTTGAATTTCGCAGAAAGCGACATAACGGCTCGGCAAATTCTTAGGAATTTAGACGCCGTGTATGAGCGGAAAAGTCTGGCTTCGCAGTTAGCGGTACGCAAACGTTTGCTCTCGCTTAAACTAAATAGTGACTGTGCACTGTTGAACCATTTTAATATTTTCGACGAACTTATAAGTGAATTATAAGCGTCTGGAGCAAAAATTGATGAAATGGATAAAGTGTCACATTTGTTGTTAACCTTACCCTCGTCATATAATGGTGTGATTACAGCAATTGAAACATTGTCAGAGGATAATTTAACTCTAGTTTTTGAAAAGAATAGGCTGCTAGATCAAGAAATAAAAATTAAAAATGACACAAACGATACAAGGGGAAAAGTTTTGAAAGCAGTTGTTGAAAGAATAAGAATATTAAGACTTCATTTAAAAATAGGGTAGTTAAGCAGAAGATGTTTAAAGGTAAACCAAAATTGAACAATATTTGTCATTATTGTGGCAAGGCAGGCCACATTAAAAAGGATTGCTATATTTTTAAAAGAAAATCAAATATAAATAAAAATAAAGAAAATAAAACAGTACAGCATGGTTTCGCGTTTATGGTAAATTCCAAATTTGTTAATGATTCCGGTGCAACGGATCATATAATAAATGACGAGAACCTGTATGCTGATTGTGTGGAGTTGGAGCATCCACTTAAAATATCTGTGGCCAAGCAAGGCGCTTTTATCCTTGTTACTAAACGTGGTACTGTGCGGCTGCACAATGACAACCAGATAATGCTGGAGGATGTCCTTTACTGCAAGGAGGCTGCAGGAAATTTAATATCTGTAAAGCGCCTACAAGAGGCGGAGATGAAAATCGAATTTGATAAGGACGGCGTAAAGATATCCAAAAATGGAGTTGTGGTAGCCGAAAGTTCAGGTATGTTGAACAATATACCGATTATTAAATTTTATGCATATGCAGTGAATGCACAAAATAAAAATAAATATAAATTATGGCATGAGAGATTGGGTCATATTAGCAGTGGTAAATTGTTAGAAATTAAAAGGAAGAATTTATTTATCGATAATGGTCTACTAAATGGTATTGAGTTGTCGGATGAAATATGTGAGCCTAGCTTAAATGGTAAACAAGCTAGACTGCCATTCAAGCATTGTAAAGATAAAAGCTATGTTAATAGACCCCTTTTTCATAATACATTCAGATGTTTGTGGACCGATTTCACCAGCAACTATAAAAGATCAAAATTACTATGTAATTTATATTGATCAATTTACACACTACTGTGTAACTTATCTTATGAAACACAAATCAGATGTGTTCAATATGTTTAAAGATTTTGTACCAAAATGTGAAGCACATTTTAATCTAAAAATTGTTAATATTTGTCTAATGAGATGCGTGAGTTTTGTGTTCAGAGAGGAATAACATATCATTTAACTGTGCCTCATATACCTCAGTTAAATGGTGTATCTGAGCGAATGGTAAGAACCATTACTGAAAAAGCGCGAGCCATGATTAGTGGTTCAAAATTAGAAAAATGTTCTGGGGTGAAGCAGTGTTAACTGCAACATATTTAATAAATAGAATCCCAAGTAAAGCGCTTGGGGATAGGTCCACAACGCCATACGAGATGTGGCACAACAGAAAACCAAGTTTAAAACATTTAAGAGTGTTTGGATCTACTGTTTATGTGCAAAAATAAAACTAAGAAAGGGAAATTTGACGATAAGTCATTCAAGAGTATTCTTATTGGGTATGAACCCAATGGTTATAAATTATGGGATGAAGTTTATGAAAAATTTATCGTTGCAAGAGATGTGGTTGTTGACGAAACCAATATGGTTGATTCCAGAGATGTATTATATGATAAAAAGTTTCCTGAATGAAAGTAAGGAAAGTGAAAATACAGAATTCCTGAATGATAGTAAGGAAAGCGAAAATACAGAATTCCTGAATGATAGTAAGGAAAGTAAAAAAAAATTTCCGAACGAGAGTAAGGAAAGTAAAACAAAGTTTTCTGGAAGTAAGAAAAGAAAGTTGGCTGATGTCCTGAACGAAAGTAAGGCATCAGATATCCTGAACGAGAGTACGGAATTTAAACCAACTGAAAAGCCTAATAAAATTGGTTTTAGTAATAATCCAATTATAATATTGGACGACAACAACAGTAGTAATGAAACAGTAAACAGAAGAAGTGAAAGGTTAAAAATTAAGCAACAAATATCTTGTAACGAAGATAAAGATAATTTGAATAAATTTATTCTGAACGCACATACTATATTTAATGATATTCCAAATACATTTGATGAAATCAAAGATAGAAGTGATAAAACACTTTGGAACGAAGCCATTAAAATAGAATTAGATGCTCATGAAATGAACAACACTTGGACTATAGTAAAAGAAGCCAGAAAACAAAAATATTGTTGATAATATATGGGTATTTTCACTGAAGTATAATGAATTTGGGAACCCTGTTAAATACAAAGCAAGATTAGTTGCGAGAGGCTTCACTCAAAAGTTCCAAGTTGATTATGAAGAAACATTTGCACCCATTGCCAGGATTTCAATATGATTTGAAAGTTCATCAAATGGATGTCAAAACGGCATTTCTTAATGGTATATTGAACGAAGAAATATATATGCGACTACCTCAAGGTGTACCTTGCAGTGGTGAGAATGTATGTAAATTAAACAAAGCGATTTACGGGCTCAAACAAGCAGCTAGATGCTAGAATGCTAGATGCTAGAAGCACTAATAGAATGTGGTTTTGTAAACTCACCGGTAGATCGCTGTATATATATACTTGACAAAGGAGATGTCATGGAAAGCATATATGTACTTTTATATGTTGATGATGTTGTTATAGCAACAGGAAACATAAATAGAATGATAACTTTTAAACAGTACTTAATGAAAAAGCTTAAAATGACTGACCTTAATGAAATAAAATATTTTATTGGTATAAAATTGAAATATCTGAAGGCAAAATTTGTTTAAGTCAATCTGCTCATGCTAAAAGAGTTTTGAGATACTTGAATGGAAGCATTGATATGAAATTGATATATAAGAAAAACGCTCAATGTGAAAATATATTAGTAGGTGAAGTGGCGCTGGTCACTGGTTGTTGTCGATTTTTATTGTTTCTAATAAATCCCACATTTGAACCTAACGTTCCCTTGTAACCCCTTTAAGTATGCACCATTTCGGCATTGACTCAGTGACCGAGCTTTTGGGGCTCAGCTGAGTGCAATCAAAATGCATCAATGGGTATTGCTTCGTTAAGTAGGTCAGCTGAGTGCACTCAAAATGCATCAATGAGTGTTGCTTCGTTAAGTAGGTCAAGGCTAGCGATCTAGCTGGTGACTTGGGTCGGCTCGTTCTTTTTCATTGGAGCGGCCGAAGAACCCAGACGTGGCTAATATTTCTGTTCCCTGGTGCCAACCACTAAGAGATTTTTCTTGTTGGAATTATTAAATATAATAATATTTAATATATTATAGAAATAATAAGTGAGTAGTGCAGCCAAACCGCGTTCAACAAAATTCTAATTGGTGAATTTTACCAATGCCTTAGGATTGCTGAGATTTTTGAAGATTAAAACAAACGCGTGGAGTGGCTGAAAACCCAACTGGTGCCAGATTCAGGTAACTTTGGAAGTCCAACTAAGTCTCCTGCAGAGTCTAATTAATAATATATTTATACAGATTCTGGCACCTTGCGCTACCTTGCGTCACCTTGCGTTATCTTGCGTTACCTTGCGTTACCTTGCGTTACCTTGCGTCACCTTCCGATACCTTGCGTTACCTTGCGTCACCTTGCGTTACCTGGCGTTACCTTGCGTTACCTTGCGTTACCTTGCGTTACCTTGTGCTACGCCAATTTTGGGAGCACCACCTTCGTCACCTGGTGCTACGCAAAGTTTGGAGCACCTCCTTCTTCACCTGGTGCTACGCAAAGTTTGGAGCACCTCCTTCTTCACCTGGTGCTACGCAAAGTTTGGAGCATCTCCTTCTTCACCTGGTGCTACGCAAAGTTTGGAGCATCTCCTTCTTCACCTCGTGCTACCCCAAATTTTGGATAACCGCAGCCTTCAAGCTGATTTGCCCGGGGAGCCCTATAGCCGAAGAGGAAGCATTGCCGCGCATTTTGCTTCTACTAAACTGTAGACAGCAACTTGCGAAGAGTGTATGTGCAGTGAGCGGCATATAACCAGACACCATCAGCAGCTAATGTTATTCGCTTTAAATTGCGATCCAAACGAAGTGTGTGACTTACAAAAGTGTGTGTGAAAAAACGTGGATTGCAGGCTTTTAAGCTCATTCAAACTCGGCTGATGCCAAGAATCCCTAAGTGCTAAGTTCTAAAGTATAGTGTAAACGTCTCCAAATTAATTGATAAATACTAGGGTCAATGGTGCGAATAAATACATAGATATAAAAATAGCTAGTTACCAATAATTTTTTTTTAAATTTTTGTTTGCACTGTTTGCAAAAGACCATAAAAGATTAATTAAAAAAAAAAATAAGACACACGTGAGCTAAAGAAATACCCATAGAAATCAAAAAGCCAACAAGCCAATCATCAGCGACAAACAAAATAAACTCAATATAATGCAAACCTTACACACACACACACAAAATGATACCAAACCACGGAAGATCTTTCGTCGATGAAACAACAACAAAACAGTGAGTGATTTCTTTTATTAATTATTTGTTTGACCATTATTGCTTTATTTTGTTTTGTTTCACCTTTGGTTAATTTTGAGAGTTACTGCTCTTCCAGCATGGACTCTTCTTTTATTTTTTTTTTCTTTTCATTTTTGTTGGATATTTATGCCACTAGTAGATTTCTTCTAAATCTATCTTTGGTTTTATGATTTTGATATCAATCATATTTTCATTTTGTTGAGCTTAATTATTTATTTTTGATTTTGATATGAATTTAATTTCTTAATCTTTGTACTATCATTGCTAAAGCTTTAATTGGATATTAGTTCGAAAATTTTTTTTTGTTTATTCGGATAATTTGCCTTCTTTGGTCGATTTAATTTGGCATGAGTTTTCAACTTTGATTTACAGCTACCATTAATACGTATATTATAACTGCGCCTATGTATATATGTATATCTATTCGCAACCAAACGACCACCGAATGAAATGAATATATAAATAATGAAAGGGGATACCGCTTGTTATAAATAAAAGTTAAGAACTAATACTAAGATACACTAGAATCGAAATAGCTAGTATTCGCAATAAAAATTATTCCGAATATATCTGAAATAAATACTAGGTTAATGAGATGGTTAGTAAAAGCACTAATGTTATAAGAAATAAATTGTTTTGAAATGAATTTAGCTTAAAGAACTATTGCTTTCGGGAGTCATGGAGGAAGGATATGAGGCAACTATGCCTTGAAAAATAGTGGCCTAAAGGGATCGCCGATATTTAAGTCTAGCAACCGGCGATCATGGAAGGGTGGGGGTACAGCCGCTTCAGTAAGCGAGGCGTGCTCAAAAGGCTGCTGTAAAGTTTCATTAGGTCCGAACTACTGCTCTCTTCCTCTTCCCCTTCGGTAGTGGGTTCAGGCCTTCGACTGGAGTTCCTGTTCCCTCCGACCGATTCTGTTCCCGATTCCTAATCCTATTTTGCGATCGTCGTAAGGCAATATAGCACGCGATTTTTTTTTTATTTATATTCTTATTATTTGAGCCTGAGTTGAAACGGTTGTTTCATTTACCCACCCCATTGCCGACACACTTGAGCCGGAGACCAGCGCGTGCTTACGTACCGTCAACCACATACCATCGGCTCACTCGTTATACGTTGTATGCTACAGATAAATAATAAATATAAATAAATTGGCGCCCAACTTAGGGGCCCGATCCGACAGGGTCCGAATTAAATAAAATAAATAGTCGTTTCCATCTTTGACTAGTGCGACATCGATAGAATCTGAAATTTTCCCTATGTGTTAAAAATATTTGAAGTTTTCAAATTAACTACCAGTAAAAAAAACTTTCAGGTGTTATATATATTTCTAGTAGTTGGATCTGGTGTGCTGGAGTTTATAGCTATAACTTGCCACTACTGAAGAAAAAAAAAAATATTACACTGAAAAGTTTAAAAAGGGTTGGTTGGATTTAGCAAAGCAAAGAGTATATTGCACAGCTAACCACTAATCTAGCGTATTGGTGAAGTCTCTCTGAAATGTCATTTTGGATAAGTGATTGATTGAATCGATATCACTTCCAGGACAATTCAAAATCCCTTCTTATTCCGTTTCTTATGATTAATTAAAGCGTTGGAGTCCTATCCATAGTTGAATTAACTAAGTTAATTACTATATGGTTTGCCCGCTTATCAAGAAATTATTTTGTGCTCGTGTTGTCGTCCCAATGTCCTATAAATAACGGAGAGAAGAGAGTTTTAAATAGGTCGTAATGTTAAACAATTCTTGTTGCACCTCTCTCATAACTGGAATTCATGACTCCTGAAATTTTTTTCTTATGATTATATCTTTGAGTTACTTGTTTATTCTTTTGATTACTTTACTATTTTTTTTGCTGCGATTCTTTTCTTATATTACGCTTAAATCACGCTTACAAAGAGCGTATCATTTTACGAATCGTTTAAATTATGTTTTTGAGTCGAAGCTCCGAAAACATTGTAGATGTGACGTGCTTTATTTGCTTAAAGGAGATTGAATATACAGGTCAACTGCTGTCTACTAGTTGCGGTCACACCTTTCACTGGGTTTGCTTTAACACCAAAGTATCTAACCGCGAACGTTGTCCTGTGTGTAAATCTTCATTGCAGTCGTCACTGCTCAATTTAACAGTTAACTCCTACACCCATCAGTCTACGCAAAGTTTACCTAACGCTGCTATGCCACGCACACGTAATCAGCAAAGACTGGATGAGCAAGAGAGTGACAACATGGCTCAAGAAGAACCAACTGCTGGAGCCTCAGTGTCTTTAAATGCGTCTCATCAAGTTTTGATTGATGCCATAACTGCATCAGCTGCGAGACAAACTGAGATGTTGGCAGCGGTTTTTTCAAAGTAGCATTCAAGGGATGGTGACAGCCTTGACAAATAACCTCAGGCTGGACACTCCAGCTTTGCCCCCTTCGGTGGAAGTACCGCCTCAATTGACTAGAAGTCCAATTAGTCAAGCGAGGATCTCTCCCACAGACTCCGTTATTCGACTGGATAGAGTTAGTCAAATAATAGGCAATTGGAAACTGAAGTTTTCAGGAAGATCTGGGTTGAGCGTCGAAGATTTCCTTTATCGGGTGGAATCATTGACGAACCAGTCCTTAGAAGGAAATTTCGCTCTATTGATGAGCCAAATAAACACCTTATTTGAAGGCTGTGCCAGTGACTGGTATTGGCGTTACCATAGGAGAATGCCTAGTGTCACTTGGGCCGCCTTATGCGATGCATTGCGTACGCAGTTTAAAGAGGAACGCTCTGATGTAAGCATTAGAGGAGAAATACATCGGAGGAAGCAAAAAGAAAGCGTAGTTTTGCTCTCCGATAAACTCTCTGTGCCATTATCCGATTCAGCGTTACTAGAATCGATTCGATCGAATCTATTACCGGAGATACAGCATGAGTTGCTATATCAAGTGATAAGCACCGTTCCTCAGCTTCGACGTATAATTCGTACCAGAGAAGCCTTTATGCAAACTGTACGGCCTGGGTTACGAAAGCCTCAGCCGGCTCCGCGCCGTCTGGTGCATGAAGTGGCAGTGGCAGCCGAAAGTGAGTCAGAGGAAGACGAAGCAGAGTTAGCAGCCGTTAACATATCCTGCTGGAATTGTGGTACAGTTGGCCACCGCTACCAAGATTGTATGTCGGAGCGCAAAGTTTTCTGCTACGGTTGTGGCAAACCAGACACGTATCGGCCATCTTGTCCTCAGTGTTGCACTCCAAAAAACGGTCAAGCGCGTGCACCTTGGAAAGGAGCACGCAAACCGATGATTTCGAGGGCCACCAACACCGAATAACCGAGTGTTCTACTCAAACTCCACCTGATTATACTAATTTATCTGACATTCCCTTAGCACAGCCCATTGCTACGTCCACTAATTTTTCTTCTTCTAAAACGGTATCTCGTTCGGCTCAGGGCCTTAATACCTATTATGATCACATCCAGATTGAAAACAATCTGGCGGGGATTGGAGCGCTTGATATAAGACCGTACGCTAGAGTCTCCGTATTAGGTCGATCAGTATCCGGTCTCATGGATACTGGTGCGTCGATCAACTGCATTGGCGGAAGGCTAGCGGCCGATATTCTAGAGGAAGAAATCCATTTCCAACATATAACTTCGAACGTTCAGACGGCGGATGGCAAGTCCCAAGAAATTCTGGGGAAACTCAATACCTCCCTTGAGTATAACGGAGACACCAAACCGTTCACGTTCTTTATTGTGCCTTCACTGAAGCAATCGCTTTATTTAGGAATCGATTTCTGGACCGAATTTCAGTTGTTGCCTCAAGGTTTAGGGACAGATGGTGAGAATGAGCACCTTGCTACAATTGACCGCAACGTGTTCTGTTTGTTAACCGAAAATCAACAGAAATCGCTAGAAGACACCATAAAAATGTTCCCTTCTTGTACGGACAAAGGCTTAGGAAGGACTACTCTGCTGTTCCACTCGATCAATGTTGGCGATGCTGTGCCTATCAAGCAGAGACACTATCCAGTGTCACCTGCGATTGAACAGATGATGTTCGAAGAACTCGATCGAATGCTGGCTTTAGGAGTTATAGAGGAGTCTGATAGCTCATGGTCTTCTCCAGTGGTATTAGTACGAAAACCTGGAAAAGTCCGTCTGTGTCTAGATAGCCGCAAAGTAAATCATATTACGCGCAAGGATGCATATCCGATGCCAATTATTCATGGTCTCTTGAGTCGTCTCCCAAAAACCGAATATATAACAAGCCTGGACCTAAAAGATGCCTATTGGCAAATTCCTCTCGATCCTTCGTCCCGAGATAAAACGGCGTTCTCAGTACCTGGTAGGCCACTCTACCAATTTACAGCGACCGATTCTGTTCCCGATTCCTAATCCTATTTTGCGATCGTCGTAAGGCAATATAGCACCCGATTTTTTTTTTTTATTTATATTCTTATTATTTGAGCCTGAGTTGAAACGGTTGTTTCATTTACCCACCCCATTGCCGACACACTTGAGCCGGAGACCAGCGCGTGCTTACGTACCGTCAACCACATACCATCGGCTCACTCGTTATACGTTGTATGCTACAGATAAATAATAAATATAAATAAATTGGCGCCCAACTTAGGGGCCCGATCCGACAGGGTCCGAATTAAATAAAATAAATAGTCGTTTCCATCTTTGACTAGTGCGACATCGATGGAATCTGAAATTTTCCCTATGTGTTAAAAATATTTGAAGTTTTCAAATTAACTACCAGTAAAAAAACTTTCAGGTGTTATATATATTTCTAGTAGTTGGATCTGGTGTGCTGGAGTTTATAGCTATAACTTGCCACTACTGAAGAAAAAAAAATATTACACTGAAAAGTTTAAAAGGGTTGGTTGGATTTAGCAAAGCAAAGAGTATATTGCACAGCTAACCACTAATCTAGCGTATTGGTGAAGTCTCTCTGAAATGTCATTTTGGATAAGTGATTGATTGAATCGATATCACTTCCAGGACAATTCAAAATCCCTTCTTATTCCGTTTCTTATGATTAATTAAAGCGTTGGAGTCCTATCCATAGTTGAATTAACTAAGTTAATTACTATATGGTTTGCCCGCTTATCAAGAAATTATTTTGTGCTCGTGTTGTCGTCCCAATGTCCTATAAATAACGGAGAGAAGAGAGTTTTAAATAGGTCGTAATGTTAAACAATTCTTGTTGCACCTCTCTCATAACTGGAATTCATGACTCCTGAAATTTTTTTCTTATGATTATATCTTTGAGTTACTTGTTTATTCTTTTGATTACTTTACTATTTTTTTTTGCTGCGATTCTTTTCTTATATTACGCTTAAATCACGCTTACAAAGAGCGTATCATTTTACGAATCGTTTAAATTATGTTTTTGAGTCGAAGCTCCGAAAACATTGTAGATGTGACGTGCTTTATTTGCTTAAAGGAGATTGAATATACAGGTCAACTGCTGTCTACTAGTTGCGGTCACACCTTTCACTGGGTTTGCTTTAACACCAAAGTATCTAACCGCGAACGTTGTCCTGTGTGTAAATCTTCATTGCAGTCGTCACTGCTCAATTTAACAGTTAACTCCTACACCCATCAGTCTACGCAAAGTTTACCTAACGCTGCTATGCCACGCACTCGTAATCAGCAAAGACTGGATGAGCAAGAGAGTGACAACATGGCTCAAGAAGAACCAACTGCTGGAGCCTCAGTGTCTTTAAATGCGTCTCATCAAGTTTTGATTGATGCCATAACTGCATCAGCTGCGAGACAAACTGAGATGTTGGCAGCGGTTTTTCAAAGTAGCATTCAAGGGATGGTGACAGCCTTGACAAATAACCTCAGGCTGGACACTCCAGCTTTGCCCCCTTCGGTGGAAGTACCGCCTCAATTGACTAGAAGTCCAATTAGTCAAGCGAGGATCTCTCCCACAGACTCCGTTATTCGACTGGATAGAGTTAGTCAAATAATAGGCAATTGGAAACTGAAGTTTTCAGGAAGATCTGGGTTGAGCGTCGAAGATTTCCTTTATCGGGTGGAATCATTGACGAACCAGTCCTTAGAAGGAAATTTCGCTCTATTGATGAGCCAAATAAACACCTTATTTGAAGGCTGTGCCAGTGACTGGTATTGGCGTTACCATAGGAGAATGCCTAGTGTCACTTGGGCCGCCTTATGCGATGCATTGCGTACGCAGTTTAAAGAGGAACGCTCTGATGTAAGCATTAGAGGAGAAATACATCGGAGGAAGCAAAAAGAAAGCGTAGTTTTGCTCTCCGATAAACTCTCTGTGCCATTATCCGATTCAGCGTTACTAGAATCGATTCGATCGAATCTATTACCGGAGATACAGCATGAGTTGCTATATCAAGTGATAAGCACCGTTCCTCAGCTTCGACGTATAATTCGTACCAGAGAAGCCTTTATGCAAACTGTACGGCCTGGGTTACGAAAGCCTCAGCCGGCTCCGCGCCGTCTGGTGCATGAAGTGGCAGTGGCAGCCGAAAGTGAGTCAGAGGAAGACGAAGCAGAGTTAGCAGCCGTTAACATATCCTGCTGGAATTGTGGTACAGTTGGCCACCGCTACCAAGATTGTATGTCGGAGCGCAAAGTTTTCTGCTACGGTTGTGGCAAACCAGACACGTATCGGCCATCTTGTCCTCAGTGTTGCACTCCAAAAAACGGTCAAGCGCGTGCACCTTGGAAAGGAGCACGCAAACCGATGATTTCGAGGGCCACCAACACCGAATAACCGAGTGTTCTACTCAAACTCCACCTGATTATACTAATTTATCTGACATTCCCTTAGCACAGCCCATTGCTACGTCCACTAATTTTTCTTCTTCTAAAACGGTATCTCGTTCGGCTCAGGGCCTTAATACCTATTATGATCACATCCAGATTGAAAACAATCTGGCGGGGATTGGAGCGCTTGATATAAGACCGTACGCTAGAGTCTCCGTATTAGGTCGATCAGTATCCGGTCTCATGGATACTGGTGCGTCGATCAGCTGCATTGGCGGAAGGCTAGCGGCCGATATTCTAGAGGAAGAAATCCATTTCCAACATATAACTTCGAACGTTCAGACGGCGGATGGCAAGTCCCAATAAATTCTGGGGAAACTCAATACCTCCCTTGAGTATAACGGAGACACCAAACCGTTCACGTTCTTTATTGTGCCTTCACTGAAGCAATCGCTTTATTTAGGAATCGATTTCTGGACCGAATTTCAGTTGTTGCCTCAAGGTTTAGGGACAGATGGTGAGAATGAGCACCTTGCTACAATTGACCGCAACGTGTTCTGTTTGTTAACCGAAAATCAACAGAAATCGCTAGAAGACACCATAAAAATGTTCCCTTCTTGTACGGACAAAGGCTTAGGAAGGACTACTCTGCTGTTCCACTCGATCAATGTTGGCGATGCTGTGCCTATCAAGCAGAGACACTATCCAGTGTCACCTGCGATTGAACAGATGATGTTCGAAGAACTCGATCGAATGCTGGCTTTAGGAGTTATAGAGGAGTCTGATAGCTCATGGTCTTCTCCAGTGGTATTAGTACGAAAACCTGGAAAAGTCCGTCTGTGTCTAGATAGCCGCAAAGTAAATCATATTACGCGCAAGGATGCATATCCGATGCCAATTATTCATGGTCTCTTGAGTCGTCTCCCAAAAACCGAATATATAACAAGCCTGGACCTAAAAGATGCCTATTGGCAAATTCCTCTCGATCCTTCGTCCCGAGATAAAACGGCGTTCTCAGTACCTGGTAGGCCACTCTACCAATTTACAGTAATGCCTTTTGGCCTCACCAATGCTCCTTCGACCATGTCCAAGCTAATGGACCGTACAATTCCTGCTTGCTTCAAACATGAAGTGTTTATTTACCTCGACGATCTTTTGATAGTTTCAGACACGTTTGAACGACATCTGGCGGTTTTAAAGGATATAGCCTTATGTTTAGAACACGCTGGTCTTACTATCAACGTGGAAAAAGCAAGTTTTGCATGAGAGAGGTAGGGTACTTAGGGCATATTATTGGAAACGGCACCATTGCAATGGATCCCGATAAAATATCGGCAATTATAGAATATCCACCGCCACGGTCCGTTAAACAACTACGCAGATTCCTTGGTATGACTGGGTGGTACCAAAAGTTTATTAAAACTATGCTTCCCTTGCTACACCCTTAACGGATGCTCTGAAGGGAAAACAAAAGTTTCTATGGTCTGAAGTAGCCAACGAAGCGTTCAATGAGCTAAAGCAGGCGATGATTACTGCACCAGTGTTGCACACACCGGATTTTTCGCGTTCCTTTTATATACACTGTGATGCAAGTCATACTGGTGTTGGCGGCGTGCTGATCCAGTTGACGGATAGGAGGAAGTTCCGATTTCCTATATGTCAAAGAAACTTAACCCGTGTCAGCGTAACTACTCAGTAACAGAAAAGGAATGTCTGGCAGCTATTTTGTGCATCCAGAAATTCCGTGCTTATGTCGAAGGACAGTCGTTCACGGTCATTACAGATCACGCGTCCTTAAAGTGGCTTATGTCCCAATCGGACCTTAGTAGTCGATTGGCTAGGTGGGCCTTAAAACTACAAAGATATGACTTTCATATTCAACATCGAAAAGGCCAACAGAATATTGTGCCTGATGCTCTGTCCCGTGTCTTCACGGAGGACCTTTCCGCACTTGACCATGGTATGGGCGTTGACCTGCAGTTGCCTCAATTTCACTCACAAGAGTATCAAACTCTTAAAGAAGAGGTCGAACGAAGCCTGTCTACGTCGTCTGAAATTAAAGTTATTGATGGGTACCTTTTTTCGACGAGCCGAACATGCGTCAAAAGACCAATTAGCGGATGACACTAGTTGGAAGCTGTGGATTCCTACGGAACTCATTCCTGTCGTTTTGCAAGGGGCACATACAAATAAGTTAGCGGCACATGGCGGGATTAATAAAACATTAGAACGTATCCGTCGACATTACTTTTGGCCGAACTTAGTGGCAGATGTGAGAAGGTACGTGAATCAGTGCGAAATTTGTAAAAGCACGAAACATCCGAACCAAACTCTCCGGCCACCATTATCTAGGACAACAGAGAGCCATAGGTTTTTTCAAAAACTTTATGTCGATTATCTGGGATCATATCCACGCTCTAAAACCGGTAATATTGGTATTTTTATTGTCCTCGACCACTTCACCAAATTTCCGTTCCTAAAAGCCGTGAAAAAGTTTTCCGTCGATGCAATTTTGCCTTATCTAGAGGAGGAGCTGTTTCATTGTTTTGGGGTACCGGAAACGGTTGTTTCGGACAATGGGGTACAATTTAAATCGAATGCCTTCAATACCTTATTACAAAAAATATGGCGTTCATCATGCCTACACGGCATCGGTAAATAATACCCCTTATCGTTTGGTGTTTGGGCAGCATATGCTGACCAACGGTTCTCAATATGAGTTGTTACGGCGATTACACAGTTTAGAAGATCGGGCGATATCTTTTAATCGGGAAGATTCCACGAATATCATGCGAGACCAGGCTGCACGTAGTATGCAAAAGCAGCATATGCGCAACGAAAGAACATATAACATGCGCAGTCGGGAGATAACGTTCGTGGAAGGGCAAGAAATTTTCCGTCGAAATTTTCAGCAAAGTAACTTTGCAAAAGGTTTCTGTGCTAAATTAGCTCCTTCGTTCATAAAAGCTCGTATAAGAAAGAAGCTTTGATCTGCATATTATGAAGTTGAGGACATGCAAGGAAATTTTGTTGGGAAATTTCACGACAAGGATCTTAAGCAGTAACAACCAGCTCCAAGCATGTATCATCCTTGTTGACCCCACCAAGTCTGATTTTAGCCGGGGGGAGTTGAAGTGGCGCTGGTCACTGGTTGTTGTCGATTTTTGTTGTTTCTAATAAATCCCACATTTGAACCTAACGTTCCCTTGTAACCCCTTTAAGTATGCACCATTTCGGCATTGACTCAGTGACCGAGCTTTTGGGGCTCAGCTGAGTGCAATCAAAATGCATCAATGGGTATTGCTTCGTTAAGTAGGTCAGCTGAGTGCACTCAAAATGCATCAATGAGTGTTGCTTCGTTAAGTAGGTCAAGGCTAGCGATCTAGCAGGTGACTTGGGTCGGCTCGTTCTTTTTCATTAGAGCGGCCGAAGAACCCAGACGTGGCTAATATTTCTGTTCCCTGGTGCCAACCACTAAGAGATTTTTCTTGTTGGAATTATTAAATATAATAATATTTAATATATTCTAGAAATAATAAGTGAGTAGTGCAGCCAAACCGCGTTTAACAAAATTCTAATTGGTGAATTTTACCAATGCCTTAGGATTGCTGAGATTTTTGAAGATTAAAACAACCGCGTGGAGTGGCTGAAAACCCAACTGGTGCCAGATTCAGGTAACTTTGGAAGACCAACTAAGTCTCCTGCAGAGTCTAATTAATAATATATTTATACAGATTCTGGCACCTTGCGTCACCTTGCGTCACCTTGCGTTACCTTGCGTTACCTTGCGTCACCTTGCGTTACCTGGCGTTACCTTGCGTTACCTTGCACCACCTTCGTCACCTGGTGCTACGCAAAGTTTGGAGCACCTCCTTCTTCACCTGGTGCTACCCCAAATTTTGGATAACCGCAGCCTTCAAGCTGATTTGCCCGGGGAGCCCTATAGCCGAAGAGGAAGCATTGCCGCGCATTTTGCTTCTACTAAACTGTAGACAGCAACTTGCGAAGAGTGTATGTGCAGTGAGCGGCATATAACCAGACACCATCAGCAGCTAATGTTATTCGCTTTAAATTGCGATCCAAACGAAGTGTGTGACTTACAAAAGTGTGTGTGAAAAACGTGGATTGCAGGCTTTTAAGCTCATTCAAGCTCGGCTGATGCCAAGAATCCCCTAAGTGCTAAGTTCTAAAGTATAGTGTAAACGTCACCAAATTAATTGATAAATACTAGGGTCAATGGTGCGAATAAATACATAGATATAAAAATAGCTAGTTACCAATAATTTTTTTTTGTAAATTTTTTGTTTGCACTGTTTGCAAAAGACCATAAAAGATTAATTAAAAAAAAAAAAGACACACGTGAGCTAAAGAAATACCCATAGAAATCAAAAAGCCAACAAGCCAATCATCAGTGACAAACAAAATAAACTCAATATAATGCAAACCTTACACACACACAAAATGATACCAAACCACGGAAGATCTTTCGTCGATGGAACAACAACAAAACAGTGAGTGATTTCTTTTATTAATTATTTGTTTGACCATTATTGCTTTATTTTGTTTTGTTTCACCTTTGGTTAATTTTGAGAGTTACTGCTCTTCCAGCATGGACTCTTCTTTTTTATTTTTTTTTTTCATTTTTGTTGGATATTTATGCCACTAGTAGATTTCTTCTAAATCTAACTTTGGTTTTATGATTTTGATATCAATCATATTTTCATTTTGTTTACTCATGTTTTTGAGCTTAATTATTTATTTTTGATTTTGATTTGAATTTAATTTCCTAATCTTTGTACTATCATTGCTAAAGCTTTAATTGGATATTAGTTCGAAAATTTTTTTTTGTTTATTCGGATAATTTGCCTTCTTTGGTCGATTTAATTTGGCATGAGTTTTCAACTTTGATTTACAGCTACCATTAATACGTATATTATAACTGCGCCTATGTATATATGTATATCTATTCGCAACCAAATGACCACCGAATGAAATGAATATATAAATAATGAAAGGGATACCGCTTGTTATAAATAAAAGTTAAGAACTAATACTAAGATACACTAGAATCGAAATAGCTAGTATTCGCAATAAAAATTATTCCGAATATATCTGAAATAAATACTAGGTTAATGAGATGGTTAGTAAAAGCACTAATGTTATAAGAAATAAATTGTTTTGAAATGAATTTAGCTTAAAGAACTATTGCTTTCGGGAGTCATGGAGGAAGGATATGAGGCAACTATGCCTTGAAAAATAGTGGCCTAAAGGGATCACCGATATTTAAGTCTAGCAACCGGCGATCATGGAAGGGTGGGGTACAGCCGCTTCAGTAAGCGAGGCGTGCTCAAAAGGCTGCTGTAAAGTTTCATTAGGTCCGAACTACTGCTCTCTTCCTCTTCCCCTTCGGTAGTGGGTTCAGGCCTTCGACTGGAGTTCCTGTTCCCTCCGACCGATTCTGTTCCCGATTCCTAATCCTATTTTGCGATCGTCGTAAGGCAATATAGCAGCCGATTTTTTTTTTATTTATATTCTTATTATTTGAGCCTGAGTTGAAACGGTTGTTTCATTTACCCACCCCATTGCCGACACACTTGAGCCGGAGACCAGCGCGTGCTTACGTACCGTCAACCACATACCATCGGCTCACTCGTTATACGTTGTATGCTACATAGGCTATGTAGACTCTGATTGGGGTGGCAATGAAATAGACAGAACAAGTACAACAGGCTATTTATTTAAAATGTTTGATTTAAACCTTATTGGCTGGAATACCAAAAGGCAAATTTCAGTTGCAGCTTCGTCTACCGAAGCAGAGTATATGGCCCTATTTGAAACTATAAGGAAGCTCTTTGGCTAAAGTCACTTCTGAATAGTGTAAATATAAAGCTTGACAGACCCATTAAAATCTATGAGGATAACCAAGGTTGTATTAGCATAGCAAATAATCCCTCATGTCATAAAAGAATAAAACACACTGATATAAATATCATTTTTCAAGAGAGCAAGTTGAAAATAATATGATTTTTGTTGAGTATATATCCACAGAAAAACAACTTGCAGATATAATGACAAAGCCTCTACCTGCTGCAAGATTCATGGAACTGCGAACTAAGATGGGATTGCAACAGGATGCTGAAGACTGATGACATATAACTGAAAGGCTGAATAATACATGCAGTTATTACTATTTAAGTCATTGAATTTTGAAATTTGAAATTTGAAAGAATTCAATGTAGTTAAGTTTATTTTTGAAATGCTATCTGATCAGGTTTTTCTGGGTTTTCCCTGATCCTCGCAGTAAATGCTGGATAACACATTGTACACTCCCAGTAAGCACGCTAGCCACCCTAGAATAAGTTCATAATGTATATGATTTTTTTTTTTTTTTTAATATTGTTTTTGAGGGAGCGTGTTGAATATATCGCCTTAAACAAAAATAACATTTACTTAACATTAATCGATAATTATGTTTGGTATTATCACTAAGCAATGAACATAATAGAGTCCGCATATCCAAAAAATACGGGCACTATGCGCTTTTGGTTTTCATAACCCCCGTAGCAGAGGCCGGGCAGAGGCGCAGCGCTCTCTCGCGTTCGGCTCTCTCTCGAGAACTCGAGCTAGCCGTCGTGTCTTGAACTTTGAAAACAAAACCCCTGAGGCAGAGACGCAGCGCTCTGGCACGAAGAAGTGAACAGAGAGAACTCGAGCATCAATTCAGTCGTAGAACAACGCTGTTTTGATATGTGTGTATGTGTGTTTAGCGCACATACATATGAAGAAACTTAATGTGTATGCAGTTGCTGCTTGTCCGATTGCTTCAATTTTAAATTTTCAGATTTCAAACTGAGTTTCATTTCAGAAGTGTTTTGCTTGGATAGGGAAAAGTGAATACTCTTCTTTATTTGCATATATTGCTCTATCACTAATAACTAAGGAATTTTAGTCTAGGACATCAACGGTGCGGTGCGTGCATCACGAATTGAATTGTTGGTTTCTGCCTGTGACCTTGTTGTTGTCTTCTGTTCCGCTCGTTTGTTTCAATTGATTTTGTCGTCTTTGCGTTGATGTTGCTGTTTTTGATTTGCTTACTTTTTACTTTTGATTGCATGCAGAGACTGCACCTGTTGATCGACTTTTTATTATGTTATTATGTTTAAATAATTAGTATAGACATATTATATTTAAATTTCAGCATTTTTATTGCAAATTAATATAGGCACATATAAAGGAAGTATTTTGATTTTTATTTACATTCATATTTTTATTCATTTTCAGCAGTGTTTAAGCAAATTCATATATACATATTTTCATGCATATGTATGTACATATGAATGTACATACATATGTAAGATACTATCAATTTGCTAAATTTTAAACACTGCTGAAAATGAATAAAATATGAATGTAAATAAAAATCAAAATACTTCTTTTATGTGTGCCTATATTAATTTGCAATAAAAATGCTGAAATTTAAATATAATATGTCTATACTAATTATTTAAACATAATAACATAATAAAAGTCGATCAACAGGTGCAGTCTCTGCATGCAATCAAAAGTAAAAGTAAGCAAATCAAAAACAGCAACATCAACGCAAAGACGACAAAATCAATTGAAACAAACGAGCGGAACAGAAGACAACAACAAGGTCACAGGCAGAAACCAACAATTCAATTCGTGATGCACGCACCGCACCGTTGATGTCCTAGACTAAAATTCCTTAGTTATTAGTGATAGAGCAATATATGCAAATAAAGAAGAGTATTCACTTTTCCTATCCAAGCAAAACACTTCTGAAATGAAACTCAGTTTGAAATCTGAAAATTTAAAATTGAAGCAATCGGACAAGCAGCAACTGCATACACATTAAGTTTCTTCATATGTATGTGCGCTAAACACACATAACACATATCAAAACAGCGTTGTTCTACGACTGAATTGATGCTCGAGTTCTCTCTGTTCACTTCTTCGTGCCAGAGCGCTGCGTCTCTGCCTCAGGGGTTTTGTTTTCAAAGTTCAAGACACGACGGCTAGCTCGAGTTCTCGAGAGAGAGCCGAACGCAAGAGAGCGCTGCGCCTCTGGCGGCCTCTGCCACGGGGGTTATGAAAACCAAAAGCGCAAAGTGCCCGTATTTTTTGGATAGGCGGACTCTATTATGCTCATTGCTTAGTGGTATTATGCATACACTGAAGTATTTGATTTACTCGATCTCTTTTTCTGCTGTGCTTTAAAAGAGCTTCTAGAGCTTTAAATATAAAACGAATATAAATCAAATTAATATAAATCAGTGTTTCTAATTTAATACTTAGCTTTTTGAGTTTTTCCAACAGTTTTCAACAGAGGTCATTTATGAACTGTTTTACAAATGTATTCTTTCGGCCCAGCAAACCTTTTACAGAGGATTAACATAAGACTTTTAAGTTCTTTACATTTTTGTTTATCTGATCATTAAGCTTTTTACCGTTCAGCGGTTGTTGTCTTGGGAGAATGTTATCTATGAAGCTTTTTGAAGAGTGAAGCTTTTCAAAACATCGGCTTTAGCTTTTTATATGAAGAATGAATATGTCACTTCCCCACCTTTTAGATATTAGCTTGTCCTCAAGCGATTATTTCTGGATGTAATTGGTTCTGTTTTTTTTCAATATTTTTGTTAGCGGTTTTACTTGGTTTTAGGTAAGAGATAATAATATTGTGTGAAGCTGTTTTACATTTCATATAAAAGTAAAATATGTAAATTATAACTAAAGCAAATATGAATAGTATTAGTATGTTTCTGTAAATTGTGTTATTCTTATTTTTTAACAAAATCATTTCTTTAATTTCTATGTGTGACATTGGTTCGACTTTGGTTACATTGGGTTCAGTAAATATTAAATTTGTGTATTGTTGCATACTATTAGATATTGTAATTTGTTTTAATTCTGCTGGGCAGTTGGATATTTTTATAATTTTATTATTTTCAATATAAATCTCTTGTATATTTGGTTTAATGTATTGAATATAGGATTGTTTACGATATTTTTTGAAAAGTAAAAGTTGGTGTTTTGTGTTTTATTATATTAGCTATGCAATGGTCTTTGACAATATTCTTTGTTAGTGCATTTAGAACATAGTTGTTATGTAATTAGAATTTGCCTTCAATATTTTCCTTAATAATTTGGCCATTATGGTCGGGGTAAGGTTCAATTATGAAAGTTAGTTGTTCAATTGTATTCATAGAAATGTGGGACATTAGGAATATTTCATAAGTAGCTACGTTATACCAAGATTTTTGTAGTTTGGGACTAAATATTCCTTGATTGTTTTCAATTGGGTTGATTTCGAATGATCCTGCTGTAGTTTGTGTCGCAATACAAGTTATTATGGGAGGTGTCGGTTTGCTGCAAGTATTTGCTGTCATTAACTTTCTTTTCATACCCACCTACCCAAAGGGGGTAGTATAAAAAAACAAAAGTTATTAAGAAAATACTTTTATAAGGCGTTACCACGTGCAGCTGCACCTAGTTAGTCGCTATGACAGACCGTGACATAATAATGGTGTTCAATAAACCTACTTAAGTGCCGCAAAGCTAAAAATTTCGAACAAAGAAAATTTTGGTATATAATTTTAGTATATTTTTTCAGTATTTTTCAGTATATATTTGAAAAATATAATATTTTGATGGTGAAATTGGGTGGCGGGTATCTCACTTTCGAGAACACTCGAAGGCGTTCTATGTCTGCTATTCCTGTTTTACTTGTCGTAATATCTATTTGTATGTCTTCGTTGTTTAGCCAAATTTTTAAAGAAGTGCTTAAAAACGCGGAGTCTTTGTCTGCTTTAATTTTCTGTGGTTTTCCCATGTCGTTAAAAATTTAAGTAAGGGCTCGTTTTGCCTCTAACCATCTCTACTGTTTCTTTTAATAAGTGAAACAAGTTTTGAATATATGTCTATACAAGATAAATACTGTTCGTTGTCAATTGCATAAAAGTGGGTTATTTGTTCTGGAATTATTTCGAAAACTAGTTGGTCTATGTTCTGTCTTTGCAAGGTTACAGATTTCGCAATCATTGATAATGTTTTGAATTATTTTATTATAATCGAGAAAATAGTGAGTTTCTTTAAATAAACGTATCATTTTTTCAATACCAGGGTGTAAAAATTTAGAATGTTGAGTAATAATGAATTCTTTAAATTTAGGATAAGATTTTATGTCTTTTAACTTTATGATACTTTTCAGTATTTTCATTTCACTATGTGGGTTAATGGTTTCTTGATATGCTTTATCGTTTTCCATGTAAATAACACTGGTATTATTTAAGAATATTTAATGAGGACATCTGTTGCCTTTGTCTAGGTCATGTCAGTGTATTTGATAGTCAGTTTTGTTTTGGATATGTATTTCCTTGTCTCTACTTGCTCTACGGTATCTTTAATTAATTCAATTTGTCTTGCAAAATAGTTTATTGTTTTTTCTGTAATTTCAATGTGGATTTCGTTGCGTTCTGATGAACTGTGTATTGTTGCTGCTGTTGAAATATTTTCTTCTTCGCCTACCATGTTTTCGTCTGCTACATGATTAAGTTTACCTTCTAAATATTTGATTTTAAAATTATATTCACTTAGTCTAATTCGCTAACGTTGTAGTTTCATATTAGGTTCTTTAATATTATTTTGCTCAAAATCTGGTCGAAAATATTTGGTTGCCCAAACGATTGCTAGGAGTTCTTTTGCAATAGTGCTATAAATTTTCATGATCATTTAATGTTCTGGTTGCAAAGCTTACTCGTTTATTGTCTTGCGATAACACGGCTCCTATGGCGAAATTGCTAGCGTCAGTAGTGACTTGAAATGTTCTTGTGAAATCAGGGCAAATCAAAATTGGGTCGTTCATTATGCGTGTTTTAAATTTTTCAAATGATGTATTGTATTCTTCGTTTCTTGTTTCTATTTTAGCTCCTTTTTTTAGAAATATTGTCAGAGGTTTTGCAATCTTTCCAAAATCTTAAATGACGGTACTATACGCATAAGCCTAAGAAAGATTTGATTTCTTTTGGTGTCTTTGGAAGAGGAAATTTTACGATTACTTTGACTTTCTCTTCATTAGGTCGTATGCCTTTTGGAGTTATAATGTGACCTAAGAAATTTTGTTTGCTTTTTTAAAAATTCGCATTTGTCCAATTGGAGTTTAAGATTGGCCTCTTTAAGTTTCTCAAAAACCTTTCTCAGTGAGTCTAGGTGTTCGTTCAGAGATATTGAATAGATGATCACATCATATAAATAAACAAGGCATTGCTTGTTAATGACGTCTTTTAGGACGTAATTCATGCACCGTTGGAAGGTTGCAGGAGCATTTTTGAAGCTAAATCGCCTGCGAGTGTACTCATAGTGACCATGTTTGGTCGAAAACGACGTTTTGGGTATAGACTTAGGGTCCACTTCGATTTAGTGAAAGCGATTTGTTAATTCAATCGTAGTAAAATACTGGCATTTTTATAATTTGCCTAGTATTTTGTTTATATTAGGAATCCACGACCAACCTGAATTTCGGTTTGCCAGAGGCATCTATCTTTTTGGGAACAATCCATAATGCATTGCAGTAAGGAGAGTCGCTTTCGCGTATAATACCTTGTTCTAACATTTCCGCAATTTGCTTATTTACTTCTGCTCCGTAGGCAAATGGATACGAGTATGCTCTTTTGTAAACTGGGTTTTCGTGAACGGTTTTTATATCATGACGTATTATTCTTGTGAATGTAAGGTGTTCATTTTCGCAAAATTTAATGTCACTGAACTCTTTTAATAAATTTGTAAGTCTGTATTTTTCCTCACTATTTAAATCTTCTAGTCTGTATGTGTGTTCTGAGTCTATGTTATTGTCCATGGCATAGTTGTTTTCTTGTAAGAGTGCATTCAAATTTTTTGAAGAGTTCCTATCACATGGATCTATTTATTTGTGAACGAATGTTCTTTGGTCAATTATTGTTTCCTTCCGTTATTTTCCATTAGTACTTTTCTTCCTAATAGAATATCATAATAAGGTGAAAATGAATGAATATAGAATTTTTGTGATTGTTGAAAAAGACCGTTGGCCGAAGGTCTACATACTTATTTAATTTAGAATAGCTTTTCATACTTCGGACAGTATCGGACAGTTATCTTTAACTTGGAGGTTGAAAAAGTTTGAGCTCATCAAGTTTATTGAAGAGCCAGTGTCAACTATGCATCTATATCTGTGGTTATTGAAAATGATCTCTGTGTATTGGTGGGATCCCAGGCTTGTATTGGAAAATTTTTAGCTTGTTGATATTGCTGATCTGTAAACATTTCTGTCTGAGTATTCTGTGATAGATCTTCGTGGAAATGTTCGTCGTTCCTATTGTAGTGGTCAGTTTCGTTATCGTAATCTAATATGTACTGGCGATGACTTTCATCTGTCTGCATACGTGACTGTCCGCTGCATTCTTTAGAACGCTTATTCGGCACTTTTGATTGTTGGGGAGGCTGATAGTAGTTTCGGGTGTGGTTTTGACGGTCATGAAGTAAGTCTGTTCTGAATTCGTTGTATAAATTTCTGTTCTGATCAAATTGCTGTTGTCTGGTCGGAGGAGTTTGTTTAGAAGGGGTTTGATTGTTTACGTTAGTGTTTTGGGTCTGCGTGTGATTTGTTAATGGAATAAAGGGGCGAACGAATCGTTGGATGGAGTGTTTTTGTTTTGATTAATATTTGTAGTGTTATAGGTGTTAAGTCAATTTGAGTCTTGACTGACTATCAGATATTTTTGAAATTGGGTCGTCGTATAGACCTTCTTGTTGGGCGATTTGCTTGTAGAGAAGCTTCTAAGGCTGGGGTGCACTCAGCCATGCCCAGGGCCACTTACAATAATATTTGTAAAAGTGCATGGACTCTGGGGAGATTTGAATAGGTCCGACAGTGTCCGATTTGCCACTGCCTTGGTCTACTGACCGAAATTTGCCCTGGTGGTTATGGAATACACAGCCCCACGCTAGGACTCGTAACATGGTCTTTGGCGCTGGCCTGTTGGCTGTGACCCCACGGTTGGCTTTAGCAGATCGAGATAGACACAAAACGAACTGTCAATGCCTTGACCTACTGACAGAAACTTGTCTTGGTGGTTGTGAATTACACACTGGGACTCGTAACTTGGTCTTCGGCACAGGGTCTTATAGTTGGATCATTGTCGGCCTCGAGTTTGACATCACACTCAGTTTGGAAGGGATAAGAATGGGGTGTTGATGTTTCGTGTAAATAAATGTAAATGCTGGATAACACATTGTACACTCCCAGTAAGCACGCTAGCCACCCTAGAATAAGTTCATAATGTATATGATTTTTTATTTTTTTTAAAATGTTGTTTTTGAGGGGCGTGTTGAATATATCGCCTTAAACAAAAATAACATTTACTCAACATTAATCGATAATTATGTCTGGTATTATGCATACACTGAAGTATGGTCACATTTCATTTACTCGATCTCTTTTTCCGCAGTGCTTGTGGCGTTAGCGTGCGTAATTTAAAAGAACTCCTAGAGCTTTAAATATAAAACGAATATAAATAAAATTAATATAAAGCAGTGTTTCTAATTTAATAGTTAGCTTTTTATTTGAGTTTTTCCAACAGTTTTCAACAGAGGTCATTTATGAACTGTTTTACAAATGTATTCTTTCGGCCCAGCAAACCTTTTACAGAGGATTAACATAAGACTTTTAAGTTCTTTACATTTTTGTTTATCTGATCATTAAGCTTTTTACCGTTCAGCGGTTGTTGTCTTGGGAGAATGTTATCTATGAAGCTTTTGAAGAGTGAAGCTTTTCAAAACATCGGCTTTAGCTTTTATATGAAGAATGAATATGTCACTTCCCCACCTTTTAGATATTAGCTTGTCCTCAAGCGATTATTTCTGGATGTAATTGGTTCTGTTTTTTTTCAATATTTTTGTAAGCGGTTTTACTTGGTTTTAGGTAAGAGTTAAATATTGTGTGAAGCTGTTTTACATTTCATATAAAAGTAAAATATGTAAATTATAACTAAAGCAAACATGAATAGTATTAGTATGTTTCTGTAAATTGTGTTATTCTTATTTTTTAACAAAATCATTTCTTTAATTTCTATGTGTGACATTGGTTCGACTTTGGTTACATTGTGTTCAGTAAATATTAAATTTGTGTATTGTTGCATAGTATTAGATATTGTAATTTGTTTTAATTCTGCTGGGCAGTTGGATATTTTTATAATTTTATTATTTTCAATATAAATCTCTTGTATATTTGGTTTAATGTATTGAATATAGGATTGTTTACGATATTTTTGAAAAGTAAAAGTTGGTGTTTTGTGTTTTATTATGTTAGCTACGCAATGGTCTTTGACAATATTCTTTGTTAGTGCATTTAGAACATAGTTGTTATGTAATTAGAATTTGCCTTCAATATTTTCCTTAATAATTTGGCCATTATGGTCGGGGTAAGGTTCAATTATGAAAGTTAGTTGTTCAATTGTATTCATAGAAATGTGGGACATTAGGAATATTTCATAAGTAGCTACGTTATACCAAGATTTTTGTAGTTTGGGACTAAATATTCCTTGATTGTTTTCAATTGGGTTGATTTCGAATGATCCTGCTGTAGTTTGTGTCGCAATACAAGTTATTATGGGAGGTGTCGGTTTGCTGCAAGTATTTGCTGTCATTAACTTTATTTTTATACCCGCCTACCCAAAGGGTAGAAGGGTATTATGGCTTTGTGCCGACCGAAAATGTATGTAACAGGCAGAAGGAAGCATCTCCGACCCCATAAAGTATATATATTCTTGATCAGCGTCAACAGCCGAGACGATATAGCCATGTCGGTCTGTCCGTCTGTCCGTTCAGTTTTGACACGCACAATACTAATCACCATCTTAACGATCTCTGAAAATTTGATTTCAATCGGATAAAAAAACAAAAGTTATTAAGAAAATACTTTTATAAAGCGTTACTACGTGCAGCTGCACCTAGTTAGTTGCTATGACAGACCGTGACATAATAATGGTGTTCAATAAACCTACTAAAGTGCCGCAAAGCTAAAAATTTCGAACAAAGAAAATTTTGGTATATAATTTTGGTATATTTTTAGTATATTTTTTCAGTATTTTTAAGTATATTTTTGAAAAGTATAATATTTTGATGGTGAAATTGGGTGGCGGGTATCTCACAGTCGAGCAAACTCGACTGTAGCTCTCTTAATTGTTGGTATCGACTTAGGGTCCATTTCGATTTGGTGAAAGCCTTTTGCTAAGTCAACCGTAGTAAAATATTGGCATTTTCCTAATTTGTATTTTAGTATTTTGCCCATATAGGAATCGGAAACTTATCATTTATTGTTATTTCATTTAGATTTCGATAGTCCACGACTAACCTGAATTTCGGTTTGCCAGAGGCATCTATCTTTTTGGGAACAATCCATAATGCATTGCAGTAAGGGAGTCGCTTTCGCGTCTAATACCTTGTTGTAACATTTCCTCAATTTGCTTATTTACTTCTGCTCCGTAGGCAAATGGATACGAGTATGCTCTTTTGTAAACTGGGTTTTCGTGAACGGTTTTTATATCATGACGTATTATTCTTGTGAATGTAAGGTGTTCATTTTCGCAAAATTTAATGTCACTGAACTCTTTTAATAAATTTGTAAGTCTGTATTTTTCCTCACTATTTAAATCTTCTAGTCTGTATGTGTGTTCTGAGTCTATGTTATTGTCCATGGCATAGTTGTTTTCTTGTAAGAGTGCATTCAAATTTTTTGAAGAGTTCCTATCACATGGATCTATTTATTTGTGAACGAATGTTCTTTGGTCAATTATTGTTTCCTTCCGTTTTTTTCCATTAGTACTTTTCTTCCTAATAGAATATCATAATAAGGTGAAAATGAATCAATATAGAATTTTTGTGATTGTTGAAAAAGACCGTTGGCCGAAGGTCTACATATTTATTTAATTTAGAATAGCTTTTCATACTTCGGACAGTATCGGACAGTTATCTTTAACTTGGAGGTTGAAAAAGTTTGAGCTCATCAAGTTTATTGAAGAGCCAGTGTCAACTATATCTGTGGTTATTAAAAATGATCTCTGTGTTTTGGTGGGATCCCAGGTTTGTATTGGAAAATTTTCAGCTTGTTGATATTGCTGATCTGTAAACATTTCTGTCTGAGTATTCTGTGATATATCTTCGTGGAAATGTTCGTCGTTCCTATTGTAGTGGTCAGTTTCGTTATCGTAATCTAATATGTACTGGTGATGACTTTCATCTGTCTGCATACGTGACTGTCCGCTGCATTCTTTAGAACGCTTATTCGGCACTTT
This sequence comes from Drosophila pruinosa, assembly GCA_018150935.1. Taxonomy (NCBI): domain Eukaryota; kingdom Metazoa; phylum Arthropoda; class Insecta; order Diptera; family Drosophilidae; genus Drosophila; species Drosophila pruinosa. The sequence continues at coordinate 196,215 of JAECWR010000095.1, forward strand.
TGGTTGTTGGTGAGGCTGATAGTAGTTTCGGGTGTGGTTTTGACGGTCATGAAGTAAGTCTGTTCTGAATTCGTTGTATAAATTTCTGTTCTGATCAAATTGCTGTTGTCTGGTCGGAGGAGTTTGTTTAGAAGGGGTTTGATTGTTTACGTTAGTGTTTTGGGTCTGCGTGTGATTTGTTAATGGAATAAAGGGGCGAACGAATCGTTGGATGGGGTGAGTGTTTTTGTTTTGATTAATATTTGTAGTGTTATAGGTGTTAAGTCAATTTGAGTCTTGACTGACTATCAGATATTTTTGAAATTGGGTCGTCGTATAGACCTTCTTGTTGGGCGATTTGCTTGTAGAGAAGCTTCTAAGGCTGGGGTGCACTCAGCCATGCCCAGGGCCACTTACAATAATATTTGTAAAAGTGCATGGACTCTGGGGAGATTTGAATAGGTCCGACAGTGTCCGATTTGCCACTGCCTTGGTCTACTGACCGAAATTTGCCCTGGTGGTTATGGAATACACAGCCCCACGCTAGGACTCGTAACATGGTCTTTGGCGCTGGCCTGTTGGCTGTGACCCCACGGTTGGCTTTAGCAGATCGAGATAGACACAAAACGAACTGTCAATGCCTTGACCTACTGACCGAAACTTGTCTTGGTGATTTTGGATCACACACTGGGACTCGTAACTTGGTCTTCGGCACAGGGTCTTATAGTTGGATCACTGTCGGCCTCGAGTTTGACATCACGCTCAGTTTGGAAGGGATAAGAATGGGGTGTTGTTGTTTCGTGTTCTAGATATTTATGTCATATTTACAAAGAGGTTTTAACTCTACTATTTACAATATCGCTGTTGTTGTTGTTGCTGCTGGTGTTCGCCTTTGTTTTCTTTTTGTTCCGCTGGCGCTGACTGCTCCTCTTGGCTGCTGGGCTCCGACTTAATAACTCAATATTGTAGCTGCTTGCAGCTATTGATCTTCTTCGTTTTTGGGTGTGGTTTGCGTGCATTATCTCTCTAAGCGCGCTCTCTCCCTGCTTGCAATTCATGAACAGTCTATCGGGGAGTGGGCGTTGAATTGTATTTTTTATAGTAGTTGCCATTGCTTGTGTATAAACCGCTATATTATTTCGGTCATCTTCTAATGCTAACTTATTTATAATTATTTATAATAACTTATGTTCTGATTGTTCACAGAATAGACGTAAATTACCATTAAAAGGTGTGCAATACAATCTTCTTAGTAGTTCCAGTGGCGTCTGAGTCTTGAATTTCGTGATTAGGGCGTCTTTTAAAAATTGTCCATTTGTTGTGCATTCCAAATTGGGAGACTTTTTCCTTCGTTCGAAGGGTATAAATTCAACAGGTATTCGATACGTCTGATGAACGAGTTGAGACTGCATGGGTCTCCAGAGAATTGCGGTAATTGCGACCCCATAAAGTATATATATTCTTGATTAGCGTCAACAGCCGAGACGATATAGCCGTGTCCGTCTGTCCGTCCGTTCGTCTGTCCGTCTGTCTGTCCGTATGAACATCTAGATCTCAGAGACTATAAGAGATAGAGCAAGAAATTTTTCGGGACAGTGTGTCTTAGTGTTGCACCCAGATCAAGTTTGTTTTAGATTTTGCCACGCCCCCTTCCACCCACGTAAATCAAAAAAAAATTTCAAGCGTAATTTTAAACCTAGAACGTTCAAATTTGGTTACAATCGGATAAAAAACACAGAAGTTATTAAGAAATTACTTTTATAAGGCGTTACCACGTGCAACTGCTAGTGCTGCCTAGTTAGTTGCTATGACACTCCGCGATATAATAATTGTGTTCAATAAAACAACTAAAGTGCCCCCCAAGCTAATAATTTCGAACAAAGAAAATTTTGATATATTATTTTGGTATTTTTAGTATATTTTTTAAGTATTTTTTCAGTATATTTTTGAAAAATATAATATTCTGATGGTAAAATTGGGTGGCGCGTATCTCACAGCTCAACTGTGACTCGACTGTAGCTTTCTTACTTGTTTAGTTTCTGTTCTTGTTCACAGATTGCTTTAGTGGGCTAGTGTTTTTGTTTACCCCTAGGGGCGGTTTCACTTCACGAAGCGGGCCACAAAATTGTTTTACAAATGTATTTTTTCGGCCCAGCAAACCTTTTACAGAGGATTAACATAAGCCTTTTAAGTTATACTTAGCTTTACATTTTTGTTTATCGGATCATTAAGCTTTTTACCGTTCAGCGAGTGGTGTCTTGGGAGAATGTTATCTATGAAGCTTTTGATGAGTGAAGCTTTCCAAAAGATCGGCCTTAGCTTTTTATATGAAGAATGAATATGTCACTATATATTAGTATATTTTTTTACTGTATTCTCAAAAATAGTATATTTAGCTTCTAGCTCCTTAGGTTTGTTGCATTAAGCAAATTTGATGAAACCCACTCTTGCCCAATTGAGCAAGTAATCTGTCAATGTCTGGTATACCCTATTAGCTATTGTAGTGCTAAATATTTGTGTAGTCAATTACCATTCTGTATTTTTGTTATGTATGTGTGAGGCAACAAATTTCTTAGGAAAATCTACACAGTTAAATTGCATGTTGATTGAGATGGTGCCTCGTTATCTATTTGTTATACTATTTGTTTATTTACTGCATCCTTTCAAGTCATTAGGTAAAAGTTATATTTGGATATTGGCCTAGGTAGCAGACTAGTATAAGGAAACATAAATGTTAGCGCTAAGATGTGATGCCTTTGATTTCTATAAAACAAATAAATTTAATCACTTGGCTATTCGCTACCTTCATAAACTATGGAACGACAAATGCCCAGATGGCATGTTATTTAACGCAACAGCGAAAGCCTTATGTCGCCGTCGCATTATTTCTTCCACAGAGAAGATCCGTATATCGTACTATAGGGATCATGCGAATCAGATGTGGACTTGAAAATACACCGATCTCCAACCGGACTGAGCTGTCGGAGATAACCGAAACCGATCCCTTCAAATACATATATATAATTGAGTGCTGAAATTAGTCTACTGAAAAAAGCCGCCAATGACAAGCTCATAGAATACCTTATTTTGCTGGGCATTGTGCAAAACAAGGGTGAAAAAGGGGTTTATGCTTAAGATTAAGAGACTGAACATTACTCGACAAATTTTCAGGCAGCGAAGATAACAGCACTGCTAGTTGGATCAGGGGAGCTGTTGAACACATCAGGTCCATCAGTGCCCTTGATGTAAAACTGCTGGAGGAAACGGAGTTTCCCAAGGCTCACCTCATTAGAAGTTACTTCGACAGTAGCGCTGAGTTCACTCCCGCGCCTTTCCTAGATTCTCTACGAAGCTGTGGGGGGTTGTGAAACATAGCCAGAACGGCGCCCCGACTCACCTCGTAATGTTGGTTAACCAGGAGTCGTACAGGGCTCTGACGGAATGCCAAGGGAGGGTCAAGCTGATCCTCAAGAATTCAGCTCCCAAAGTCTCCTCCGCCACCCCTGTACCATCCCCATCCTCACCCGTTCCCTCTCCAGCCAGTGTCCCTACGGCAACGGTGCCAGTGGTTCCCTCCGGGGTGTTAGCAGTGGCCTCCACCAGCGCTGCGGTCGGATCGGTTCTCAAACTTCACCGGCCACGTGGTCACAGCCGCCAAGGGCCCGACTAGGCGTGTGACGTGTGGTCACCGTCCAACAACCGTCAGAGGTGCCTCGGTTAGGCCCACTGCCAGCATCTCGCCTCAACACACGCGCAAGTGTGGTTCCCGGGAGCGGGGTCGCAAGGACCTCCCCGAGCTGCTCATTCAGACCACCGAAGAGCTTTCGTGGGAATGACACTCGGGGGACAAGTCAAAAATTAAAGTGCTCCAAGCGAACCTGCACCACGCCAGAGTAGGGTCGTCCAAACTGTACAGGGTCGTCTGTGATGATCAAATTAACCTGGCTCTCGTCCAGGAACCATTGTTGATTGGTAGCCATATACGTGGACTACCATGTGGATCAGTTGTTATATGACCGTATGGGAGGTGCCCCTCGCACTGCTATACTTTTGGAAAACAGTGTAAGACATTTCCCATTAACCAACTTCATCCTCAGTGACCTGGTGGCAACAGCTATTGAGGTAACCACTGCGGACGGTGTCCGGGAACTTGTGATCGCCTCTGCATACTTCCGGGGCGATGTGGAGGAAGTAGCCCCAGCAGAGGTCCAGCGACTGGTAGATTTCTGTCGTCGCAACAAAAAGCCGCCCGTGATCGGCTGTGATGCCAATGCACATCATCGACAAACGTGGTGAGTCCCTCTTAGACTATTTATTGTGCTGTCAATTAGATGCAGCTAATATAGGGTGTAAACACACTTTTACTAATGCCATTAGAGTAGAGGTTTTAGATTTCACCCTAATCAGAAACTTGATTGCGGGCTCGAATTTCTTTGTCACTTAGGGTGCAAGAGGGAGTAATGGCTCGAGGTGGGCTATGCTACAATATTACTAACAGGGACATTGACAACAACACCTTGAATGACGCTTTGTCGTTGTATGTATGTATGTCGATTGAAAGGTCTTTATGACTATAAATGGAAGACGAGGAGAAATTAGTTGTTCCTCTAAGGGAGTTAGCCCCTTTGAGACATTCGGGCAAGTTTGGGAAATCTAAGCCTTTTGTAATTGAACATTTTGGCTTCCTGTCACCTTTATTATTGTGGCTACAAGTATTACAAAATTGGTATGTATCGTCAGGAGAACGGAACTGACTGAAAAGACTTAAATATCCGCACTAAACTCATTTCGACTCTCAATGAACGACCTACTCATTTTGCTCACCTGAAAGGGAAACCAAAGGCCTTTATAACAAAGACAAACTTGATCAGGACCCAGCTCACCATTCTATTAAAAATACTTATTTAAGTTTGTAATGATGTTAAGCTGGGTAAAATATCATCAAAGTTATTTGAACGCTTCTTTCTTATACTCCTATTTTGACTTACTCTCAAGCTCTGACCCTTTAAAAAATCTGAAATAGCTTGACGCTCAGTTTAAGTCTTCTAGTTGAGCACCTAATTCTATCCACAATTTGCTCAGCTTGCCTATACTCTGCATTTTCTCTGCGCTCTCGCTGAGCCGTGGTATTTTTCTTTGATTATACCTGGGAATACTCCACTTGTTCCCTATTTAATCCATTTCTGCGCCTGCGATTCGCCGAGCGGCAGTCCACTGTCTTTGGCGAAACATATCAAAAAACCCACTTAATAGTATCAACAATTCACATAGAATAAAGAATTCAGATTCACAAAAGAAGTCAAATCGCAAATCGCTTAGCCTACGAACATGCACATGCACAACCCCCTTTACGAAATACGTAACGAACGCAGAAGCCGATACCGAACTCGTAAAGCGTAACCGATTTGCATATGAATATGTATGTTCAGTGTTATGAAAAAGAATAGTAATGCAATTATCATTAAATAAATAGTTACAGTGGGAATATAGTAGTAATATTCTCAGCTCATTCTCATTTGGTGACTGGGAGTCTTATTTTGGAAGGACAAATCCCCCAACAATAAAAAGTCCTACTACTCAAGCTATATACAAAGCTTAACGGCTCATACGAGACGTTGTGTGGACAACTACTTTGTTGTCCGTTGCATCCTGACTCTTATGAATAGTTATAGCTTCGGCAGGTACAACAGGAAATTGGCTACGATCAATTTAAATTTGCTGATTAGAACGAAACTGGAAAGTTTTTGTAGTTTTGAAAATAGAAAATAGAGTGCGAAAGCCTGATCATCTCGCTTTCGCATTATTTCAGTATTTCGCACTTTAGGTATCATGCGAATCAGATGTGGACTTGAAAAAGGACTGAGCTGTCCAACAGGACTGAGTTGTCGGAGATCCGCGAAAACGATAACAGCGATCCCTCTAAATAATGTGTCTCTGTTATCTAAAATTTGTTTAAGTCGGCAATCTAAATAGGAAAACACTTTTAAACCAACTATTAAACATTTTATCTATATGCCGGACAATTGGTAGCATTATTTGAATTTAGTACAGCAACATGAATATTGTATGTGTCAAAATTGTAATAAAGAAGAATAGAGAAAACAGAACAACTGTCATTGCTGTCTTGTGTTCTTTATATCACTGAGAGTCGGTGAGAGGACTAACTGCAAATTCTCTCACTGAGTGTGACCCGTGCCTACGTGTTCGGTGTGTTGCCTTTTCCGTTGGTTCGTCCTGCGTACGTCACTTGAAGAATAGTGTGAGCAAGACTGGACTGGCTATTTGCTGTATGTGCGAATGAGCAGGATGGCAAGTGTGTCATAAGCACGCGGCGCAATAGATTTTGGCGACGAGCGAGCAAGGATGAAAAGAGAGAAGTCAGTCTTGCTAGAATATTCGTGGTACACAGACGATATTATTTTGTGAAACGACGACAAGTGGAACGATGGCGCCGACGAAGGGAACGGGGCTCACTGCTCGAGGTGCTAAGAATACTGAAGCATTAGACGCTTCGACATCAGAAGTGGGATTCGACCCTCCTAACTCTGAGTTGCGCCAAATTTTGGAGCAACAAAATAGAAATTTTATGGAGATGCTGCGAACAATGCAAGCTAGCGCAGCGCCTCGTGAGCCAAAGACGGTGTTTTTACCAAAATACAATCCCGAAGCTGCTGGCGCCGATCCATGTGTTTGGAGTATTACGGCCGACATGATTTTTATTGAAAACCCACTTGAGGGTAGTGCACTTGTGATTGCTCCTAGCAAAGCTTTGGAGGGCAGTGTATCGCAATGGCTTTCACAGATCTGTTTTCCTGGCATGATTTTGGTTGAATTCAAGCAACTATTTAAGCAAAGATTTGTCGGTGTAGAAACAGCTGCAGCAACACTTCTCAAGCTGCTAGAAGGACGCCCAGGGATTGGAGAGTGCATGTCGTCGTACGCAAGCCGACTCGTCACTTCGCTAATGACGAAAATGAGAAATATGGAGCGCGAGGAATTGTTGGTGTCAGTTGTACTTCGCGTAGCGAATTGCAGCCACAGTTGCAGGTATACGAAATCGGGCAGCGTCAAGAGACTTCGAAGGCAGACACAACTTTGGGGCCAGAAAGGAAGAAGCAGAAATTTTCAAACGTCATTTGCCATTATTGTGGAAAGTCAGGGCACAAAATCGCAGACTGCCGCCAAAAGAAAAATCGGGAGTCACAATCATCGGGAAGCGGGCATGCTGGAGGCGTTGGTATGAAGCCCAAAGAGCAAAAGTCGAACGTAATATGCTATAAGTGTGGACGGGCTGGACACATTTCTACTGGATGGAGAGTTAACATATGTTCAGTAATGGAACCAAAAGGTGTGCTCGTTCATTTTGGTGAGTTCGTTGATTTTTGCTTTGATTCCGGGGCCGAGTGTTCACTTATTAAGGAAAGCGCTGCTGGAAAATTCTCTGGAAAATACTTCATAATGTAGTGATGCTTAAGGGTATTGGAAACGATTCTGTATGTAGCTCTACGCAAATTTTGACCAATGTTACCATTAATGACTTTATACTGGAAATGTTATTTCATGTCATTATGGACAAGTACTTGAAACACGATATCATGATAGGCAGGGAGATTTTAAGACAAGGTTTCGGAGTGACGATTGAGTCAGACAGATTCTGCATTTATAAAGTAAAACTGATTAATGTTGTAACTGAACCAAAAACATATGAAGAATGTATTAACGAAAATGTAGAGTTGAATGAAGCTGACAAGAGCCGTTTAATAAACGTCTTGAAACCATACATGGAACACTTTATCTCAGGAGTTCCAAAGGCACAAGTTAACACAGGTCAGTTAGAAATTCGCTTAATAGATCCAAATAAAACGGTACAAAGGCGACCATATAGGCTTAGTGTAGATGAGAAGCAAACTGTTCGTGCAAAGATTGACGAATTGTTGGCGGCAAATATTATAAGACCGAGCTGTTCTCCATTTGCGAGTCCAATTTTATTGGTAAGAAAGAAAAACGGAACTGATCGCTTTTGCGTCGACTATAGAGAGCTAAATGCTAATACAGTGTCGGATAAATTCCCATTGCCTCTTATCTCGGATCAAATTGCAAGGTTGCGTGGGGAAGGTATTTTTCTTGTCTAGTATTTTGTTGCTAGCGGATTCTACCAAATACCTATTCACCCAGATTCAGTAGAGCGTACGGCATTTGTTACACCGGAAGGGCAGTTTCTGGCAATGCCGTTTGGTTTAAAGAATGCTCCGTCAGTGTTTCAGCGGGCAATAATAAAAGCGTTGAGGCCTCTTTCGTATTCGTATGTTGTGGTTTACATAGATGATGTATTGGTTGTGGCCGAAACTAAAATGGAGGCAATTTCAAGATTACAGACAGTCATAGAAACTCTCATTCAAGCTGGATTCTCATTTAATTTCGAAAAATGTACATTTTTAAAATCAAAAATTGAGTATCTCGGTTACGAAGTAGAGGCAGGTGAGCTTAGACCTAATCGCCGAAAGTTGCATGCATTAGTTGAATTGTCGCCTCCGCAAACGGTCACGGAGCTAAGACAGTTTATTGGATTAGCATCATACTTTCGACAATTCGTGCCAAAATTCTCTGAAACGTTAAAGCCTCTATTTTGTCTTACTTCTAAAGACAATAATAGTTTTGATTGGAAGGAAAATCATGAAGCAGTGAGAAAGGAGATAATCTTTGCATTGACCCGTAGCCCGGTGTTAACAATTTTCGATCCACAGATGCTAGCTCTGTGGGTTATGGTGCGATACTCATGCACAAGATAAACGATAAAAACCATGTTATTGAGTACTACAGTAAATGTACAACCCCAGCAGAGTCAAGGTATAATTCATATCTTTTGGAAACCCTGACAGTATTTAACGCAGTGAAATATTATCAACATTATTTGAAAGGTATCAAGTTTACAGTATTTACCGACTGTAACTCTTTAATGGCAAGTCAACAAAAGATTGAGTTAGATGACAAGGTATATCGATGGTGGTTGTATTTACAATCATTTGAATTCGATATTGTGTATAGGAAGGGAAAACGCATGGCGCATGTGGACTTCTTCTCAAGAAACCCGATATCAAAAAAGTTACAGTTTGCTGCCAAATCTACTGAAATGCATGTAGATTTAACTGAATTGAGTGACACCTGGCTTATAGCTGAACAGCAGCGAGATCTCGAAATAACATCTTTAATCTCTAAACTACAAAACCATGAATTGAACGAGAGTCTTTGCTAGTACGTATGAGTTGAGAGCTGGTTTGCTGTATCGTAAAATTCAGAGGAATGGTAGAACCCGTTGGTTACCTGTAGTTTCAAGGTCTTATAGGTGGGCTGTCATTCACCACATTCACGAGGCTATAATGCACCTTGTTTGGGAAAAGACTCTTGACAAAGTGTATAGCTGTTACTGGTTTGTAGGAATGAGGAAATACGTACGAAAGTTCGTTGACAATTGCATCATGTGCAAACTATCGAAACCACAATCTGGGAAAATTCAACAAGAAATGCATCCGATTCCTAAAATCGAAATACCCTTTCATACGGTACATGTGGACATCACGGGTAAACTGAGTGGCAAGAACGACCAAAAAGAGTATATCATAGTCCTTATAGATGCGTTTACAAAATACGTTTATTTACACCATACTCTGAAGATAGATGCAGCCAATTGTATAGTATCAGTGAAGGCACTTATTTCCTTATTTGGTGTTCCATCCCGTATCATAGCAGACCAGGGACGATGCTTTCCGGGATCTGAGTTGCATTTAATTGCCACAGGAGCTAGTCGAGCGAATGGACAGGTCTTAACATCATCTGCATATATAAGTATGCTAGACTATGATATAACGGACGGTAGATTATTTATGAATAATGTAAACAGCAATGGGACTAACTGACTTCCTTGGGGTACACCAGAAGTGACTTGGACGGTCTTGGACACAGAGCCCTTGTAAAATACTCTTTGAGTTCTACATGTGAAAATCATGAAGATATCCACAAAATTAAGTTCTGTGGAAATCCAAGAAGATTGAGCTTATATAATAAGAGACTATGGTTGACAGAATCAAAAGCCTTACTGAAATCAGGGTAAATGACATCCGTTTGCATTTTTGATTGAAACCGTTCAATAACAATGGATGAGAATTCTAATAAGTTAGTGGTATACATTACCTACATCTCACAAACCTCACTGCAGTGTTGCAGTTGAGAAGTTATTAGTTTCTCAAATGCTTTGGGAATAGTCTTTTACCAATAGAGGAATAATATAAGACTCTTTCCAAAAATAGGGGAAGAGCACAACTCTACAGACAATTCAAATAATTTTAAAAGTGGTTTACAAAGTCCCTCTGCTCAGAACCTAAGCATGCAACTAGGAACTCCGTCACGGCCAGGAGAAAAAACTGGTTTCCATGATTTAAGTTCACACGTAAGAGTAAACTTTCAGAAAGTAAGGGTTTACTTGATACGGATAAGGCTGGGCTCTTTATAGAGTTGATGTGGAATAGGTCGCTTGTAAAAATCAGCAAACAGATCGGCAATGCTACGATCATTAAAATCTGTCTTTTTAACAAAAAATAATGTTGTTGGAAGTGTTGACATCTTCCGCTTCGAATTGACGAAGTCATAGAAGCGTTTCGGGTCATGCTGAAACGTTAGTCTGCATTTTATCAAATAATCCTTGTAGCAATGATTATTTAGCGTGGAGAAATCGGAACGAGCAACAGAGTAGCGAAAAAAATATAAGAGATATCGATATTCCTTATATTTTTTATATAGCTTTGATTTTTTATTCTTTAACTTTGTTAGTTCTTTAGTAAACCATAACGGTATATTAGATAATTGTGGAGTACCAAGGGGAATACAAGCATCAGAAAGTTTAATGTAGAATAAAAAATTTCCTTATCCAGGTCAATACACGAAGAATGTTGGGACCAGTCAGTATGCGAAAGAAGCAAAGAAAGTTTTTTAAAATCGGTCTTCCGAAAACAACAAACTCGCTTCTCCGGTAGAAAACCTGCATCCGAAACACTTGTTGGTATATCAATCAACACCTCCAGAGTAGGGTGGTAGGGATCCTCAGGTGAGGAAATAGGAAATACCGAGCAGGTATTGGGAACCAAAACAAAAATCAGATCAAGCATATTACCTAGACAATTTGGTATAGAATTGGTTTGAGACACAGCTATGTCAAAAAGGCTATCAACAAAGACATGAGTTGACGAAGGATTCAATACGTTGGACTCACATCACGGAAGCCACGAAATTCCAGAAATATTAAAATCTCCAAGAACTATTAAGAAAAAACGAACAGAAAGCATTTCAGAAATACTATTGATTACAGAAAAATGGGATAAATACAGAGAGTTATCTGAGGCAGGAGGTATATATGAGCAGGTGAAACTACAATAAATTAGTTTTACAGCTATAAATTCTATATCTAAATCACTACATAAACCTACGTGCTCAGACGAGATGTCAGCATCGACAGCAATAAGTACACCACCACCATGACGCCGCATGCGATCACGTCTATAGACTGAAAATTTGTTAATGAAGAAGTTTCAGTGAAAGCAATGAAGGCAATTATATTTATTAACTTGCTGATAATTTCTATCAATCAATTCTTCTTGTTCATCTCACCAATATAATAAGTTCCCTAAAGTTATTTGGTGTCTTTATTTATATTAAAATTCTAAATCGAATGATACGTGGCTTTGTTCTTTCCTTAATAAAACCACTACAATTTAAAAGATTAAGAGAAGTCCACAAACAAATTTATTATAATTAGCATCTTTACTATCATTATTCTGACGAATTGCTTTAGTCGACTTTCAAAACTATAATTTGCTACAAAGTCGGCTGTATGTCCGCTGAACGGAATGCTCAATTACTCCTACTACAAAAATATCGGTTGAATTCGGAGCCATATTCTCTAATTGTTGCCTAGCCTTAAGCATTTTTACCCTATGCCCTGATAGTGAAGTATTAATGTAGGCTTCAGCGTTGCTAGCCTCTGACAGTCGCATTCCTCGACAACAATAAACAGCTTTTTGAGCAGAAATCTCAGTGCCAGAAATAAATTTATGATAATGCTGCTTTTGTCTGATTGTGAGATTGCCTCTGCGTATCTCGTCCACGACATCACGCATCAGTTTCGAAATACCTTTTGGTATTTGTTAATATAATGGATAATGTAGTTGCAACAAGCATATGTGTTCAAAATGAATTGAATGTCAATATTGGCCTTTTTGCATTCCGAGAATGTGTTTATTATATGCATTAACGTAAATAGCATCAAAGCGTCTCTTGAGAAAAATTTGTTTCTTTTTCAAGCCAGATATAACAGCAAATATATATTTTTCGTAACTAAGGTTCAATCGATTGTGTCTTCGGAAAAGGTCTAAGAATTACTGTTTCGGGCGTTGGAAAATATGGAATACATGTGTGCATGAATGTCCGTGTTTGTGCTTTCAAATAACTTTGATGATATTTTACCCAGCTTAACATCATTAGAAACTTAAATAGGTATTTTTAATAGAATGGTGAGCTGGGTCCTGATCAAGTTTGTCTTGGTTATAAAGGCCTTTGGTTTCCCTTTCAGGTGAGCAAAATGAGTAGGTCGTTCATTGAGAGTCGAAATGAGTTTAGTGCGGATATTTAAGTCTTTTCAGTCAGTTCCGTTCTCCTGATACATACCAATTTTGTAATACTTGTAGCCACAATAATAAAGGTGACAGGAAGCCAAAATGTTCAATTACAAAAGGCTTAGATTTCCCAAACTTGCCCGAATGTCTCAAAGGGGCTAACTCCCTTAGAGGAACAACTAATTTCTCCTCGTCTTCCATTTATAGTCATAAAGACCTTTGGTATACAACGACAAAGCATCATTCAAGGAGTTGTTGTCAATGTCCCTGTTAGAAGACTTGAACTGAGCTATTTCATCATAGAAGATGAAGCACTTAGTTCATAGTCTAATGAAAAAATTCATTTAGTGCATACTGATCCAGTTTGCTCAATCCATATATACATATTTACATATTTTTATCTATTTGTAAATCTATATGGAAGGTCCAGTACAGGAAATCTTTTTAGTAGTGGTGTCATCTAGTAGGCCTAGTGCTAGGACATTATCATGGTCGTGTAGCATATTTTTGTATCGCTCTGCATTTAACTTTATTTGGTCTTTAACAAGGGGAAGTTCCATGTCTTTGTGGATGTCATATACCATGGAGCACCTGTTATTGTTCTTAGCGTCATAGACTGGTATCTCTGCAATATTTCAATGTTAGAGTTGCTAGATGTTCGCCACAGTTGCATCGCCTAGGTCCATACTGGCTTTAGGACTGCTTTGTACAGCCTTAATTTGTTCTCTAGGCTTAATTGAGAGCGGGGTCCTAAGAGCCAGTACATTGTTTTGGGTTTTGTCTTTAGCTGAGTTTGCTTCGCTTTTATATGCTGCTTCCAAGTGAGACCCCTGTCCAGATGTACTTCAAGATATTTCACCGTTTCACTAACTGGTATGGTAGAGCCGTTTAGTGTAACTGGCGGGCAACTCCTGGGTCTCAACGAGAATGTGACTTGCACTGATTTTTGCGCGTTTACTGCTATTTGCCATTTTTTAAGCCATGCTTCAATTAACCCTTCTTCTTGAATTAAGTTTGAGGCGGCGCGCGGGATATGAGGTGAACTTCTTCGCTGTAACTCAACTCGCCAATAATTCTTAACAACGTTGGGCCTTCCAAAATACCCCCTCCTCTTTCACAACTTTTAATAACTGCCTAAACCAATTTTCATAATAGCTAATACATGTAATTGGATCAGTAGGGATTAATTGAACTTTTCATTAGTCTATGAGCTAAGTGCTTCCTCTTCTATGATTTCTTCCTTGCCCACATTCCCTTCCAAAAGGACTAACAGTTCTCACCACCTACTTTCTGCGTCTGACAAAGTAATGAAAAAGGTTGTAAGACCTAATTGGATCTGTCGGATCTTCTCTGATTCCCAATGATCTGAAGACGTTCGAATACATTTAAGAACCCTATATCCTTCATTATGTTGTAACGAATTCAATAATAATTTCTTCTTCATTTAGGTTGCTAGTAGGAGTAATGGCTCGAGGTGTGATATGCTTTTTAAGCATACTGAAGTATTATTCCTAATTTGAATCAACTCTAGCTTCTTATAATTATATAACAACTCATCAATTCTACAACATATCCTATCAAAATTTCTAATCTTTGATATAACTATGGTTGTAAACATTTAAAAAGTTTTTCTTTTTACGCCAGCATAAATAGTTGGGAACGCTAGTTCCTCTGAATCAGAATCAAGAATCAACCTGGGGGGTCTTTGACCTTCGCCGGGAGCAATTATGATTCTTTGTAAGGCAACATTTGCTGTATGATTATTTTCAAGCAGAATTTCTTGAAACCCCGAATTGAGCTTCTCGAACCATACTATTTGCCAACTCTGTACCTGCTTGAGAAGCTATAAAAGAATAAGTATCGGAAGCAAAATTCATCATCTACTGCTCATTAAGAAATACACTATGTTTTCTATAAAGTTCACTTCTACTATAAAGTATCTAATTGCACCTGCCACGAAATCATGGTTATTGTTGGAGGAGATTGCAAGCAACGTTTAAATTCAAATAAGGCAACAAGGTAACCCACTATTCTCGATCTTGCACGCTAAATTTTGCATTCTCTTTGCTTTGCCCTCCTATTCAAGCCAGTTAATACTCGCTGTTTTTATAAACTTCACTTATATTCACTCTATAGAGGAAAGCGGTCGTTCTGACCAGAAATAAACAAACAACTATAAAGTTCAACGAAAATCATCTACGACTTCTTTTTTTGGATCACAGTGGACAATACAATTGCAGAACAAGCGGCCAACATTTGGCGACTGTGACAGGACGGACTTCCAGCTAAGTTCTCCTCCAATTATTACGATCAATGATTTGAATTTTACAAGTTTATTCTTCAGTTTCCACAGATCATCAGGGTTGGTAAGGTAGTTAGACGTACTTGGTCAATGAGTAACATTGGTGAACATAACCTGCCAAAGCAACCAGCTTACACTACATACACCCGCAAGTCTGCAGTTGCACACACAGTAACATACTTACACATTGGAAATCGCAAGTATAAATCTATATAAACATACAACTCTACATTTTGCAGCATAAACGGCGTGCGACGCGCCAATTCCTTTTATGGTGCTATTCGCACATCTCTTCAAAATCTACGCTGTTATTGATTTCTGTTAAACAGCAGGTTAGAGCATCACATTTGATACAGCGCTGCCAGCATATCTCTGTTACGACAATACTGGATTACATTCATTAGGATCGGCTAAAAAAATTATGAACTGCATCATGATGTATATTGTGCTTAGTAAGGTCGACGATGACACTAAAACAAACTACGATGGGAAGAAGAGTTATGAGAAGCTCTCTACCTGGGAAGAATTATGTAAGATTCTCAATAGACGTTGTCAATTTCTAAACGGTCAACGAGCTACAACTTCAGGATTTCGTCACACGCAGGCAAAGGTTAGACACGCTTCTATTGCTAAAAGTTTCATCAACACAACTGAGAAATGTGCTTATTGCCAGAAAACGGATCATTATATAGGTATTTTGCAAGTATTTGCAAGGGGTTCAAGCAGCTATCTCTACAACAAAAAATCAACTTTATCAAAGGAAGCAACGGTTGCTTCAACTGCCTGCGAAAGGCTCATGAAACCTCATCGGTATTACCGATTAAAGCTTAAAGGTTTCATTTTCCACATTTGCCACAGTAAAATCACGGCTCTCGGATTTTAGTTGGTCTTCAACATTCTCTATTGTCAGAAAGATTACGTCTCTCTGGGTAACTCATATGGCACTGCTCCCCAGGCATTTTAAAGCACTAGAACGCAAACTGGATCGCGATAATCAGTTGAAAAAATCATATGTTGAATTCATGAATGTAGAATACATTTCATTAGGATACATGTCCATCTTAAAAAATGCAAGCCGTATTGAACCGCATTTCTACATACCCCGCCATTGCGTTTTACGACCGCAAAGTTTAACAACAAAACTTCGTGTCGTCTTCCACGCAACGTCTAAATCAAATTCAGGAAAATCACAAAATGATCTACTTAGAGTTGGACACACAATACAACAGATTTCTATCTTTCCACTTACACAGATATGCACTCCCCAATTCGAAGTACATGAACGAGACAGGTGCTATCAATGGATTCTCTGGCATCCAGATACTTCACACGAAATCGAAACATATCAACTCAATACAATCACATCCGGAACATCAGCTGCTCCTTTTATGGCGATTCGAAGCGTTCAACATAGGTTCAATCTCTACCTAGGAAGGTTCAATCTCTACTTAGGCTCCAGCTCTGTGGAGCCTTACGATTCTAAAATCGTACTGCAGCTGAAAATGTTTTCTTCAAAACTACTGCTTCGTGGCAAACAGAATCGCAGAACTTCAAGAACATTCACATGTCAGTTGGAGACATGTACCATCAGCGAAAAACCCGGCAGATATTGTCTCTCGTGGCTGCTGTACTTCTGACCAGAATTCTTACAATTTTCAAAAAAAAAGAGCCTCTACCCGGTCAAATAGAAGTCCGTGCGAAAGCATCACTGGTTTGTAACAACGCAGATAGCGCGCCACAAAAAGTCTGTTCTAACTTCTATAATAGACAACTGTTCCTCATGAAATTTGTGAGAATTAGATCGTATATTTTACGCACTTTTAACAGAGTCAAGCCAATCTTAACTTTAACAGCAGAAGATATAACATGAATCTCATCAACAGAACTAAATGAATCATTTTGGAAAATCATCGCACTGATTCAAGCTGAAACCTACAGCAAGGAAATTGAAGCAATATAAAGAAAGAACCCATTACTGCCAAGTCCGCAATGTTTGGCTCCGTTTGTGCAAAACATTAATTTGGGAACTAGTACTGTGTGTGTGATGAGAGTTGGTGGACACTTGTCAAACGCTGAACTGATCTTTGAAGCCAAGCATCAAGTTAGCCTTGACCAAAACAACATCGTTTTACAAAATTATACATTAAACATTTATTGCGTGAAAGAATTTGGATCATCAATGCTAAATAGTTAATCCACAAAATTGTGCTTGAATACGTCCTGTGTTTCCTTTATAAGCCCCGTCTTTTACAACAAATGATGGGCAACCTATCAGCAGATCGACTACGCGGTGAGCGTCTCTTTTTGATCACTGGAGTCAACTTCTGTCGACGTTTTTTTACTACGTACAATATTAGAGGAAGATCGCCATATAAAACGTATGCGGCAATATTTGTGTGCTTCGCATCTAAGGCAACTAACATTAAATTGGTGTCGGAGTTATCAACCAATGTCTTTCTTCTCTGCATCAGATGATTTATTGCTCGTCGTGGCGTTGGGGCTTCAACAAAATTAACCGAATTTCTCTCAAAATTAAACCGAATCAACTATTGACATAATCAATTTATATAGCTCAGCTAATAGTTTTGAATTCTGTTTTATCCCCTCCTAGAGCACCACATTTTGGAGGCTTTTGAGACGCTGCGGTGAAGGCAGCTAAAACCTTGGCAATCAAAAACATAGCAAACGCCTTTTCACATATGAAGATCTGTTAACAATCATCCCGAATGTCGAAGCCATTCTAAATTCAAGGCCAATTGCACCATTTTCTGAAGAGCCGCGAGAGTTTACTCCTGCGACCATCCTGGAATTGAGCTCCAGAACGCCAGTAGCTTCTCCACGAAGCTGTGGCGGATGGTGCAGCATAGCCTGAACGGGTTACGACTCACTTCGCAAAGTTGGTTGACGAGGAGTCGTACAGGGCTCTGACGGAGTGCCAAGGGAGAGTGAAATTCTGCTTTGGCGGGGTCAAACTGATCCTCAAGAATTCAGTTCCCAAAGCCTCCTCCGCCACCCCTGCTCCATCCCCCATTCTCCCCCGTTCCCTCTCCAGCCAGTGCCTCTTCGGCAACTGCGCCAGTGGTTCCCTCGGAGATGTCAGCAGTGGCTGAGCCTGGTCCTCCACCAGCGATGCGGCCGGATCGGTACCTAAGGTTGCTTCCCCTACTCCATCGGCCATCGTGGTCACGGCCCCAACGGCCCAACTAGACGTGTGACATGTGGTCACCGGTCGACAACCGTCAGAGGTGCGTCGGTCAGGCCCACTGCCTGCACCTCAGGCCGTAACCCACCCGTAAGGGTGCCTCCCGTGAGTGGGGTCGCAAGGCGACCTCCCCCGAGTGGCTCGCCGAGACTACCAAAGAGCTTTCGTGGTAGTGACTCTCGGGGGGGCAAGTCAAGTGGCCTTGTCACGACTGCCATTAGGAGGGAGAATGAGCAGAACTAAAGTGCTCCAGGCGAACCTGCACCACGCTAGAGGAGCGTCTGCCACACTGTGCAGGGTGTGATGATCAAATCAACGTGACTCTCGTCCAAGAACCATGGTTGATCGGTGGCCATATACGTGGACTATCCTGTGCATCATGTAAGCTGTTATATGACCGTATGGAATGTGCCCCTCGCACTGCTGTACTTTTGAATAACAGGGTCAGACATTTCCCATTAACTACATCATCAGAGACCTGGTGGTAACGGCTATTGAGGTAGTCACTCCAGACGATCTCCAGGAAGTTATGATCGCTTCTGCATACTTCCCGGGCGATGTGGATTATGTACCGCCAGCGGAGGTCCAGCGGCAAGTAGAATTCTGTCGTCGCAACAAAAAGCCGCTCGTGATCGGCTGTGATGCTAATGCACATCACACGATCTGGGGGAGCAGCAACATCAACAAACGTGGTAAGTCCCTATTAGACTACTTATTGTGCTGTCAATTAGATGTAGCTAACATAGGGTGCTAACCTACTTTTACTAATGCTATTAGGGAAGAGGTTTAAGATCACATCCTAATCAGCAACTCGATAGCGAGTTCGTTTGTCAACTGGCGGGTTAGAGACGAAGGAAGCCACCTTGTCAGACCATTAGCACATCAGATTTAACCTTCCTGGCAAAGTCGGAATTCGCCAAAACTCCTTCTGTCCCAAAAAGACAAATTGGGTGCTTTTCAAAGCCTCTTTAGCTTTCAAACTTATTGGTCAGCAATCCTAGCTCTATCAGTGAGATAGAACTCGCTGCCTATCTGCTCCAAGATGTGCTTATCTCATCCTTCGAGGGCAGCTCAGTCCAGAAGTCCCTAAGGGTCAATTGCAAAATTTTGTAGTGGAATAAGGAACTGGCTGTACTTAGAAGGAGGGCTCGAAGCCAATTTAATAAGGCTAATAATCTAACCGTGCAAGTTGGGACGTCTATAGGGACGCTCTCACCAACTACCACCAAAGCATTAGACGAACTATACGCGATACATGGCGCAGCTACTGTGGTAGCATAGAATCGTTGCCAGAGGAAGCGAGACTCCATAAAGAATTGGCCTAATGGTCGTCTAATGGAATTGGGATTCCCAAAAGAGCAGATAGCTCTTTCACTCAAGATTGCAGGCAAACACTTGAGCTTTTACTAAAAGTGCATTTTTCGGGTTCTGTGGCGAATCCAGATCTCCAGTCGCGATGACGCCATTTTGTCACTGGGCTCACGCGGGTTCAGCTTATCTGGATCCATCTTCGAGCCCGAAGAAGTCAAATGGGCCGTGGATTCTTTCGTTCCTTTCAAATCCTCAGGGGGTGCCAAATCTTTCCAGTTCTTATTCAAAATGACTTGATACACTGGTCGGCCTTCTTAGAGCTAGTTTTACTTGGGGATACACACCCATCTCTTGGAGGAGAGTAAATGTGGTATTCATTCCCAAGCAAGGGAATCGTCCGTCTTGACCAGCTTAAGTCCTATCGGCCGATCAGTCTTACTTCCTTCTTCTTAAGATGGCGGTAAGGTTGATAGATGTGCACATTCGGTGCTCCCTGCAGACGTCGACACCTCTCCATCCCACGCAGTTTGCGTAAATAGCCAGTAGATTGTCGGTGGTCGCTCTCTACAGGATAGTGGGGAACATTGAAAGAGCCTTCGAATCCAATAATATTGCTTTATGGTCTCTTCTGGACATAGAAGGTGCTTTTGATAATACCGGCTACGGGTCCATCTCTTCCCTTGATCCAGTGGATTGAAGCTATGCTCAAGCACCGGATAATCCCTCCACCCTGGACTCCACGACTGCATGCATTAATGCAGTCAAAGGCTGTCCCCAGGGAGGGGTTCTTTCCCTCCTACTCTGGTCCCTAGTAGTTGACGAACTACTAGTCTTACTCTCAAGCAGGGCATTGAAGCGTTGGGCTATGCTATCGACCTGGCAGTAATAGTGTCCGGGAACTATGCCAGCACCGTGACAGAGTTGATGTAATCAGCTCTAAACACGGCAAGTAGGTGGTGCGCAGATGTTGGTCTTAGGATCAATCCACAAAAAGATATTATATTTCCCTTCAGGGCGCTATTACGTTGACATTGGTCAACTAACCGTGCTAGTTGGTACGTCTATAGGAACGCTCTCACCAACTACAACAAAAGCATTAGACGAGCTAAACGCGATACATGGCGCAGCTACTATGGTAGCATAGAATCGTTACCAGAGGCAGGGAGACTCCGTAAAGTATTGGCCAAAGGATTGTCTAAAGGGCATTATTAAAAGAGCATATGGCTATTTCACTCAAGATCGTAGGGAAACACTTCAGTTTCTACTACAAGTCCACTTTCCACATTGATTGCTAAATCAATCCGAAAACGTCATATGGGCTGTAGATTCTTTCACTCCTTTCAAAGCCCCAGGGGTGACCAAATCTTCCCAGCCCTTATTCAAAACAGTCTGGCTCATATTCTTGATCCACTGGTCGCCCTTCTTAGAGCTAGTTTTACTTGGCGTTACATACCCATCTTGGAGGAGAGTAATTGTGGTAGTCATCCCCAAGCAAGGGAATCGTCCGCTTGACCAGCCTAAGTCCTATCGGCCGATTAGTCTAACTTCCTTTCTGCTTAAGACGGCGGAAAGGCTGATAGATATGCGCATTCGGTGCTCTCTGCAGACGTCGACACCTCCAAGCTATGCCCAAGCACCGGATAATCACTTCCACCTTGGACTCCAAGACTGCATGCATTAATGCAGTCAAAGGCTGTCCCAAGAGAGGGGTATATCCCCTCTACTCTCGTCCCTAGTAGTTGACGAACTACTAATCTTACTATCCGAGCAGGGCGTTGAAGCGAACGGCTATGCTGACGACCTGGCTCTAACAGTGACCGAGAACTATACCAGCACCGTGACAGAGTTGATGCAATCAGCTCTGAACACGGCAAGTAGATTGTGCGCAGATGTTGGTCTTAGCATCAATCCACAAAAATATATTATATTTCCCTTCAGGGCGCTATTCCGTTGACATTGATCAACTTTATATTAGCGGCTCCCCTGTGGGGCTATCCAACGAAGTCAAATATCTAGGGGTAACCCTCGATAAAAGATTAAATTGGAATTCCCACCTCAGTAACACACTCATAAAGGCGACCCATGCCATGTGGACCTGCAGGAGATTCTTTGGTAGATTCTGGGGTCTTAAATCCTGCACCAGCCGGTGGCTTTTTGCCATAATGGTCAGACCCATCGTCACCTATGCTGCTATTGTGTGGTGGCCAAAGGTTACGCAGGTCACTGCCATCAGCAAATGCAATAAATTGAACAGGCTGCTGTGCCTCTCACTGAGAGTTGCACTTCGTACCTGTCCCACCGCAGCAAAGGAATCGATACTGAATCTGACTCCGCTGCATACCAAAATTAAGGCGTCTTCTTAGAATCAAGCTCCAATCAGGGTTTCTACGGCCATGGTCAGCTAATTGGCACAAAAAATATTCATGAAATAAATTTAATTTTTTTATGAAATGTCAGTTATACTGAAAGTAACTTTATAAGTGAAAATATCAAATTGCAAAATATTTCAAAATTAAAACTAAAAATAAGAAAGAATAACAAAAAAGCCTTTAAATTGCCTGCTCATATAATTGGCACATATTTGGTCAAATGGTTATTATAGCTATATAATTAATATTTTTGAAAGCAAATCTTTGTACAGGGCTAGTACTTGGTACTATAACCACCATTATCCAAAACAGCTTGACATCGGCGGCTCATACTTTCCACTAGCTTTTGGCATCTTGCATTTGGGATAGCATACCAGGATTCTTGAACGCCAGCCTACAAATCATCCAAATTTCGAATTTTTTTTTTTGAAATATCCACTTTTACGTCATTCCAAAGGTTTTCAATAGGATTCAAGTCCGGACTTTGAGCCGGCAATTCCATAATCTCCATATTTTCGTTCTACAACCACTTTTTAACCACTCTTGCTGAATGCTTTAGGTCATTATCATACATGAAAGTCCATTTTACAGGCATGTTTTCAAATGCATATGGTTCCATTATATTTTTAAATATGTCTAAATACTGGAATCGATCCATAATTCCATTATTTCGGAAGAGCGGACCCACTCCGTGCTAAGAAAATGCACCCCAACACATTATTTTGTCTCCTCCATGCTTTACCGTTTAAGTTGTGTACCGTGGATTAAGGGCTTGGTTATTGGGACGCCCTACAATTGTTCTTCCATCTGGTCCCATCCTATTTATTTTGGTCTCATCACTCCACAACAAGTTTTTCCAAAAGGAGGCTTGTGTATCTTGTATCTGTACGATTTTACATTATAACAGAAAAAAGTACGCTGCTGCAGATACCGAGACGCTACCATCAGTATCAATAGAAAGCAAAGATACGCTGCATGCTGACCCTAAACTAATAATAACCTTTTGCAGATAAGCACGCAGGCTCATGTGTCACACCATCTGGTTGCAATATATTGTTATCTGATAAAGTTAAGTCTTAAATACGCGATAATAGTTTATTACATTCCTATCATTAAGATTGTATGTAGACTTAATCCATTCAGAGAAGAGCTATATAAACCCTTGCTCTGATGGAAATAAAACCAGTACGAAAGAAAACTCTAACGTATTCATTTCTCCGAAGCCCGACGTTTATGCAATTATTGCGGCGACTTCTGGGACTAGTTCATGTACTTGCGGCAAAGCAACAAAACAAACAGATTTTCTACAGTTGAAGATCTACATTTGATCCTCGACTTCTGCCACTGGTTCATGTACTTGCGGCAAAGCAACAAAACAGATTTTCTACAGTTAAATATCTACATTTGGTGACCCCCGACAAAGACTCCTTCTGAAGTTGTCAACCAGGCAACAAGAACTTCATCTAAAATTGTCAACCAGGCGACAAGAACTCCTTCTTGCAGTTGTCAACCAGGCGACAAGGACTCCACTTGAAATTGTCAACCAATTGGAACCTTTCAGGATCAAGCAGCGAAATTTAGCTGCTTACGCATATACGTTCATTAAAAAAAAGATAATATTTTGTTTTGGTTTATAAAGAACACGAGGCACATCATTAAAAATCACGTCATAAAGTTCGATATAAATAAAAAAAAAACAAAACAAGAAATCTTTTAATGGCATCCTCAAGCATAAACAGTCTGCTGACTCAGCAGCTGAACATTGGCAAGGAGATCCAGAATTTGATAAGGAATTTCAAGAAGGATCCTGCCGAACGAAAAACCAACGCTAAATACTTCAGCGATAGAATTTCAGCATTGGAAAATTATGAACAGCAGTTCCAAGCAAATGAACAAAAGATTCAGTCCATTTTGCAAGGAACAAGTTCGGACCACGAATTCTTCACTGAAAAATATTACGATGGAATACATAAAATCTTAATTGAATATATGGAGTTATTCAAAGGCCAGAAGCATATAATGGATGTGGATACAGCATCTAATATGTCAATAGACGAAATTGAAATTCAACCCATGATTCGGGAACAACGAGATTTTTTCGATAGTCTTTATTCATCATGAACATGATGAATAAGAGAAATCAAGCAGGTTTCAAACCAATAGTAGCACAATATTGGAATGATATTAAAAATAGCCATGTGGAAATTTATAAAAGGTTTGCAGACCCAGTGAATCTCGGTTACAACCCGTCACATTACTTGACGGCCGAGATTGCTGTACTCGCAACCCAAGCAGCATGTAATGTGAACACCGCACAAGTGATGGTACCTGCAGTACCATCATCAGCAGCACTTCCATTACCAAAGGTCTCCATTCCTAAATTTGATGGAGACTACCTAAAGTGGCAACAATTTCATAACATGTTCCACGACAATACCCATCATTCAAAAGATGTGGTATTTAAAAAATCATGTAACTGGCGATGCGGAGAGGCTAATTCGCCACCTTTCCCTAACGGAGGGAAATTACAACACAGCATGGAATATGCTAGAAGAGCGCTTCAATAATAAAAGAGTGCTCAGTACATATATCATTCAAAAATTACTAGATCAACCAACAACGACTAGTAATGATGCCAATTCTGTAAAAGGAATGCATGATAATATAAAAGAAGCATTATCAGCACTCAATAACATTGGTATACAGACAAACCCATGGGATCCACTTCTTCTCTGCATTTTTACGAAGAAGTTAGATCGACAGAATCACGTTTTGTATGAACAGTCCATAAAAAACACAAAGTAAACTCAATCAATTAATGAGTTTTTAGCCTTTATGGAGCAACGCTTCCTGACACTGGAAGCTATTAACTCGGATAAAGGCAATATTAAACAAAACACATGTGCTTCAGCTGGAGCTGAAGCTTTGTATGCTATTTTTGCAATAAACAAAATCATAGCATTTATAAATGTAATGATTTCTTGAAGCGGACAGCATCAGAACGTTTAAATTGGGTACAAAAAGAGAAACTCTGTACAAAGTGTTTTCAATCAGAGCATTCTGCACAATCTTGCCCAAAAAGGGACTGCTTCAAGTGTAATAAAAGGCATAATACACTATTACATTTAGAAGCAAATGTTGAAAGTACAGCTGCAATCGCAAGTGGAAAGCAGGCAAGTTATATTCTGCTAGCCACTGCCCGAATTATCATAAAGGGCAATAATGGACAAGAAGTTGAATTTAGAGCACTACTAGACTCAGGATCGCAAATAAATGCCATCTCGGAACGTGCAGTTAAGATTTTAGGATTGAAAACAACACACTCAATGCTAAAAATCAATGGCATTGGAGGAAAAGCTCACACATCCAATGCACTCGTTAATGTAATGCTAAAATCGAATTGTGGAGATTTTAGTTCCAGACTAGAAGCAATGGTATTGCCTAACATTGTCAATGACCAACCAACACGGAACATCTGTGTTGATAAATGGAAATTACCCCAAAATATTACGTTAGCAGATACATACTTTGGAAAACAAGGAAAGATAGATATTCTCCTAGGTGCTGAGCACTACTTCGATATTTTAAAGAAAGGACAGTTGCCTTTAAAAGGCGGACTACCCAAGCTACAAAATACCAAACTTGGATGGATCATCGCGGGAAAAGTTCAACAAAAGGCATCATCGTCATCAACATGTGCTACGCTTACTGAAGAAGAGAAGGTGGATAAACAGTTACCCAAATTTTGGGAACTGGATAATCTTCAAACCAAGATACCATGTAATTCGCCAATGGACAAGGAATGTGAACGGCAATTTGATCAAAATGATTTGATTTGATTGTTCGACTGCCATATGTGGAAGATGCATCAGAGTTGGGGGAGTCTCGTGACATAGCGTCACGAAGATTTATATCATTAGAGAAACGTCTTCAAAAGGATTCAACTCTGAAACAAGGATACACTCAGTTTATGAAGGAGTATGAAGAGTTGGGACACATGAAACAAGTTCCAAGCACACATATACCAAAAATACCACAGCACTGTGTTCAATCAACCACATCAATGTGTTTAATCAACTTCTGCAAGGTTTGCCCAAAGAAGATATTACGCCTAACGTCAATTTGGAAGATACAGCTTTTGAGGAATACAGCATTAAAACACTGGGAATAACCTGAAATCTACGTTTGGATAAATTATGCTGCACATACGAAGCAAATCATAATCAGGCGGGATGTGGTTTCAGAAATCTTTAAAATTTTCGACCCACTGGGATTATTCACACCGGTTGTGATAAAGTCAAATCTTCATGCAAGAACTTACGAAACAACGATTTCAGTATAATGAAGAACTGCCTCAACATCTACAATAAGAATAGAAACAATACCGAAATGAGTTGAAAACTCTCATTGATGTTAAAATCGATCGTCATGTTTTCAACAAACTCCTGTCCAAAAGGAAATACATACATTCGTAGATGGATATATTCGGTATACCCATAAGGATAAACGTGTAAGCGTTCAGCTGTTGTGCGCTAAATCTCGATTAGCACCAATAAGTGCAATTACACTTCCGCGATTGCCGCTGTACTTGGAGCCGAACTAACGAGCAACATAAAGGAGCAACTTACTTAGGATAGTATCTTATATTATGCGTTTTCGAAGGATGCAGGAATGTAGCGGAGCAATCATACGATTGGAAGAGTTGAATGAAGCTCAGAAAATTGTCATCCGGAATATTCAACAAAATGGTTTCAAAACGGAACTTAAAGAACTCTAAAGGAATCGCGAAGTCAACAGACACAGCAATCTAAATGCGCTGGCACCATTTTTGGACAACGATAACATTATCCGAGTTGGAGGAAGATTGGAGGCAGCAAATATTGCATTTTTTTTTTAATATACTTTGCTTTTATTTATTGAATCTTCTCATTTTTGAGACTAACAATAAGTGTATCAAATCTTATACTATAACCTAGCTAACAGTCATGTAGACTGGAACATTAGAAATGGCCCTGACAAATTATGGCTGGGTTGGAAGGTCGGTACGTTGCAGGCGGGATCGGTTGGAAACCCGAGTCAAGACCCTTGCGAGGGGATTTGGGTGGACAGAGAGTTTTTCATTATAGGACGCTTTTGCTTGTCTATTTCATCTTTTACTGCGAAAATGCCGAGGTCCCTGTGGATGTTTTGGTTTCGAATATACCATGGTGCCCCAGTGATAGTTCGCAGGATCTTTGATTGAGCGCGCTGTATGATATCAATGTTGGTTCTGCTCGCGTTCCCCCAAAGCTGGGAGCCATACGTCCAGATTGGCTTAAGAGTTGAGTTATAGAGCAGGACCTTATAGTCCAGGCACAAGGGCGATCGGGAGGAGGCTTTTGGCTTTCAGCTTTAGGTGTAATTTCTTGCATTCGATATGTCTACGCCATGTTAGACGTCTGTCGAGATGGATGCCGAGATACATTACTTCGTCAACTTGGGGGATCTGCGTGCTATTCAGGCAGAGCGGAGGGCAAGTTTGCCTGTTAAGAGTAAAGGATCGCAGTGTCGTCAGCAAAGGTGGATGTTGTTAGTCGGTCACTTGTGGGAATGTCCGCTGTGTAGAGGACGAATAGAGTTGGCCCAAGTGCTCTGCCTTGTGGGACTCCAGCTTCGATCGTGTAGCTGGCGGATATTGTTGTGTTGCACCTCACTGCGAAGGCTCTGTTGTAGAGGTAAGATTCAAGGAGTTTATGAGTGTACCCAGGCAAGTGTGTTTTAATTTTATGCATAAGACCTTTGAGCCAGACGTGGTCAAATGCTTGAGATACATCGAGGAATATCGAGCTGCAGTATTCTCTAAGCTCGAAGGCCGTGCGAATCTCTGATGTTATTCTGTTAACTTGCTCGATAGTTCCGTGTTTTTCTCTGAAGCCAAATTGATGGGCTAGGATAATGTTGTGAGCTTCCATATATGGTATTATGCGCGTTAGAAGGCATTTTTCGAAAAGTTTGGACAGGCATGATAATAAACTTATTGGTTTGTAAGATGACGGGATCGTGTGATCTTTTCAAGGGTTCGGTATCATTATTATAATTGATTTTTTCCATTTACTTGGGTAGTAGCCGAGACTTATGATACCATTGAAGAGCTTACAGATGACCTCAACAGCACAGTACGGAAGTTCCATTATCATTTTTGTGGTTATTAGGTCCTGGCCTGGAGCCTTTTTTGGTTTTAGCTCCCTAATGACTTTTGTAATCTCGTTCGGCCGAAATGAAGTTGGCGTTAATTCCGTCTCGGAGTAAATTTGCGGAAGAACATGTGCATTTGCTGAGGGGTTCGGCTGGAAGACGCCTCTGGGATGTAAGGCAAATGTTTCGGCTCTGTCTTTGTCGCTGCGGGCCCAGCAACCTGAAGAATTTCTTATTGGGGTGACGGTTTCAGTCGGAGAGCTTCGATTTGGGTGAGCCCTCCACAAGGGATGCTTTGTACTAGTTGGCGATAGTTTTTCTATATATTTTAGTTGTGCGTTTTCAGCATCTTGCTTCAGAGCCCAGCTTAGTTTGCGGGTGGCTTCATTAAGACGTTGCTTTGAGCATGATGACCTGCTGGTTTGCCACGCCCGTCGCAGACGCTTTTTTCCAGAACCAGCTGTTCAATTTGCAGGCTGGTTTTGAACGTCTTAATTTTCACATCCTTCCCTTTAGGTGTTGAGATCCTGGCTGCTGTGACGAGTACCTCTTCCAGCCCGGCGGTAGAGTAGTCGATATCCGATTCGATATTTAGTTGAGGAGTTAGCTCAATGTGGGAACTCACATACTTTCTGTATTTCATCCAGTTGGTGTTGTGCGACGTCAGCCTATGGGGGTGGTCCGTAATTTCTGAGCTTTGAAGAAGGGTTAACAACAAGGGCGAGTGGTCGGATGAGAGATCCGGCAGGGCCATGGCGCTTATAAGATCGCGTGGGATGTTTTTCGTCACCGCGAAATCAATTAGATCTGGGATCCTTCTGGGGTCTGCAGGCCAATATGTGGGGCTACCAGGAGACACGTAGTCCAATTTATTGCTCACTTTTATAAGTGCGTTATACAGTTGCCTTCCCTTGGGGGTCACGAGGCGTGATCCCCAGTTCGTGTGTTTGGCATTGTAGTCTCCTGCAGCTATGAAGCGATCCCCCAGTGTGTTGTAGAAGTCCATGAATTGACCTTCAGAGATAGTAAATCGAGGTGGGCAGTAGACAGCGGCAATGCAAAGGTTGCCGTTTCCTGACTGCACATTTATGGACGTGGCTTGCAGGTAATTTGTTGCAAACATTCGGTGAAAGTGGTGTTTGATGCGTTCTCTGATTAAGATGCCGGTTCCACCGTGGGCTTTCCCATCCGTATGATCTGTGCGGTAAAAGGTATAACCTCTTATATGGAAGTTATATCTCCCTGTGAGGTGCGTTTCAACCAGCAGCATGGCGTCGATGTGATTTATATTTAGGAATTGCGTTATTTCCAGTTTATGCCGTGAAATGCCGTTGGCATTCTACATAGATATACGTAGGTTAGACATTTATTATTTGGACTGTTGAGCTATAAGCAACTGAATCACCATGTTCTGATTCTGAACAAGGGTTTGCATAGTTGTTTTCATGAATGACATGAGTTCCACCATACTTTGTTGCATGGTATACATCATAGATTCCAAATTGCTTTGCGGCTGCATCGGGACCTGCTGAGTGTTTTCTGAGTGTGGCTGAAGTGGATTTTCCATGCCTGATCGTAGTGCTTCGGCGTATGAGAAGCCCTTAGTGGTATTTAGCGGACCGAATGATGATCTGGCTGCCTTGGCGAAAAATACGTCTGGCGTACTTTTTGAGTTATAATACGCATTTTTCGTATTTTGTTGACGCGTAGCTGTCGCTCGGTGCATGCGACTCTTCAGCTCCTTGTAGACCGCACAGCCGCAAAGCCCTTGGCTTTAAGGCCTTCTTGAATCTCAGAGGGGGCGACGTCGGGTTCAATTCCATTAAGTACAACTTGCAGTCCCTTGCTGATTTTTAGTTGGTAGGTGTAGAAGTTCTTTTTTGTTTCCTCCAGGTACTTAGACACAGCTCGGAAGTGTTCTTCGGACTTCGTGGATAGTTCGTGGATGTTCCCTTTAATAAGCGAAACAACATGAAAATTATCGTTCCCGACCAGCGCAACAATTTTCTTGACCAGGGCGTTAGAGCTTTTTTCCCTTATATAAATAGGTGGGGGCTTTGGTTTCTTTTGGGTCTCCTGCCCCAGCTCTGCTTGGTTGTTCTCCGCCTCAGCTAAG
This sequence comes from Drosophila pruinosa, assembly GCA_018150935.1. Lineage (NCBI taxonomy): Eukaryota > Metazoa > Arthropoda > Insecta > Diptera > Drosophilidae > Drosophila > Drosophila pruinosa. Next base: position 226,330 of record JAECWR010000095.1, read on the forward strand.
ATGGAAAAACGGTTATCATTGGAACTTCTAGTTTGGTCGTTGCTTTTGTTGATACGGTTGATCTTTGGTTTATTACCAACTGTGTTTACTGGACTAAGCTTACGCTTAATCTGGATGTAGCGATCCATAGCGGTCTGTATAGCCGGGACCGCTTGTTGCTTAAATGTGTAAAATGCACAAGAGCTAAGCCGAAATTAATTCAACAGATTATGGGAGATTTGCCACCATTAAGAGTCACTCAAGCAAGACCATTCCTTAATGCTGGGGTGGACTATTGTGGACCTTTTAAGATACATTATAAAATCCGAGGAAAGCGACCGCATATGGCATATATTGCCATATTCTGTTGTTTTGCAATAAAGCAGTGCATTTGGAACTTGACAGCGACCTTACAACAGATGCGCTCTTAGCGGCTTTACGGAGATTCATTAGTCGACGTGGGAAGTGTCAGGCGTTGCATTGTGACAATGCAACAAACTTCGTTGGAGCCAAAAATAAGCTTCAGGAACTGAAAGACGCTGTATATTCAGAGAAGGCTAAAACAGTTGTAATTGAAAACTGCAATCAAAAGGGAGTAAACTTTAAATTCATCCCTCCCAGAGCACCTCATTTCGGCGGACTATGGGAAGCAGCAGTAAAAACAGCTTAACATTTACTATTGAAAAATGTTTCAACAGCTGATTTAACCTACGAAGAATTAGAGACCGTTGTGATCGAGATCGAGGCAATACTGAATTCTCGACCACTTATGCCGATGTCAAATGATCCCAATGATATCAGCGCACTAACACCAGGTCACTTTATAAATGGAGAACCATTAACTGCACAGGTAGATCACGAACCAAGTCAACAACCTACATCATTAGGACAAAGATGGAAATTAGTGTCCAAACTAAAACATATGTTTTGGGCACAATGGTCAAAAGACTATCTGCAGGAGCTCCAGCAACGACAGAAATGGAAAAGATCATACGCTAATGTAAAAGTGGGCATGCTGGTATTGATAAGAGAGGACAATACTCCAGTTTTACAACGGCCAATGGGATGAGTAATTAATGCCATTCCTGGAAAAGACGGCTACGTTAGAGTGGTAGAACTGAAAACTGCACGAGGCATCTTTAAGAGGGATATTCAACACATCGCTTTGTAACATATTACGTATAAATAGTTAAACTATTTCATCACCAGCGGATGGTCAGTACATTGCAGCACTGCACGCGGTAAAACCGGCTAGGCTTCGGGTGAGAGAAGTGGGGGGTCATCTGATTTGCGCTATATGTAAATTCTGGCTGAGTCTACAGAGAATTTATTTGACTTCGCGTGCTTGTGGGGGATAGATAAGCTTAAATGCACCTGATAAGAAGATAGTATAAGAGAAGAAGTGGAGAAGAGGGAAAGGGAAAGAACATAAACATAGCTAAAACTTCGAGTCGATCGTGCTTGCTTGCCCGCCCTACCTTGACCATTTCTTCCGTTTTTGTTTTTGTCTCCAGTTTTAAATGGTCCCTACGATCAAGTCGATGGATTAGTACCCTACCTTGTTTTCACGGAGCATGACCCTATTATCAAAAGACTCTAGCACGAGTTCATTTCACTAATTGACATTTATTAAAAATAATTATTATATCTATACCTAGCAAAATTCATTTTTATACAATTAATTAAAGTAAAAAAAAATAAGTGGGAGAATGAGGCTGTGGAGGAATAGTATGGCATTTTATAAAAACATGTGCAATATAATATCAGTATTTAAAAGTTTAAAAGTAATATAAATAAATATATATAATAATATAGTTTTTTTTTTCTTTAATTACGTTAGGGTATTCCGTGTTCTCATAGTAGAATAACAAATGAGCAACCAAAGTTAAAATTGCGAATAATGATAGACGTAAAAAAAACTGAACGCAAGAAGAAGACTGATGACTCACTCAAAGGTTTGCCTCTTACTGCTGCAAACTTTTAGGTGTAGCTCACAATTATTTGGAGTGACAAGCGCTCCTACAGCTTCACTATTCCTAAAAGAAGAACAAGACCACAAACATCCACTGGAAGATGGTGAACAAGTCAAAGAAGAAGCAAGACCCAAACGAAGACAACTGGCTACACCATCACTTTGTTAGTTATGATTTTATTATTACCAATTGTTTTCGTCCAATCCATCAACATTACACATTTTGGAGCGAAACCGGGAATCTGCTTTGAAAAGATAGGCACCACTCAACTTATAACGACAGACTGGACCATTGTGGCATACTACGACTTAAAAAATTATTGGCAAGATATGAAAACATTTTCTATTGGAACAAAAACAATGGGAAATATATGTACAAGCATGTATCAACATTTTAAGCACATCGAAGAAGAGCTGCATGTAGAAAACTACTTGCTAACAAAATCGCGATCACGACGAGCACCATTGGACATCATTGGAAATATAGCTAGCAGATTATTTGGAGTTCTCGATTCAAATTACGCACTTGAAATATCCGAGACTATTTTGAAAGTTAAGGACAATGAAGATCACCTATTAAAACTTCTTGAAAATCAAACTACGTTGATTGACTCAACAATAAATGTAATAAGGCGAGACGAAATATCCATTTCAAAAAGGCTTACTACCATTGAAGCATTTATGACAGACGCATTAAAGGAAAGACATCACTTTCAATCGTTTCAATGGTACACTACACTTACTACTCAATTGACGCTCATAGCAACAAATCTACATCGAGTACAAAGCGAGATCCTTAATGTATTAACGGACATTCGTCATAATACAATTAGTCCGGCATTGATATCACCACAACAATTAAAGCAACAACTTAATAAAATACGAGAGCACTTAAAGAGTGAACAAAGGCTACCAGTGACACAAACAATATGTTCATGCTCTACAAAATGATGAAGGCCGAAGGAACTGTAGTCAACGATCATGTAATTATTAAGAGTACTCTTCCATTAGTATCCACACAAATAATGGATATCTTTAAGCTTATTCCGATCCCAACATTATCCACCGAAGGAATAATCAAGTTTGAGATTGATTTTCCTTTCATCGCCGTCAACAACCACAGAGATGCCTTTGTAGAACTAACAGAAAGTGATATTAAAAACTGTTGTCTTCATAATAATCATAACCATATTCTATCTAAGAAATAAATGGTACAAAGGACGGTCTTCCGGCAAACAAATAGCACCAAATTCACCAGCCGAAGAAAATCCACAATTTAAAATCAACATCAACGACATTTGAACAGCCGTTCAAGGGCCGGGAGGATGTACGATTTTACATTACAATAGAAAATCGTACGCTGCAGCAGATACCGGGACGCTACCATCAGTATCAATAGAAAGGCAAAGATACGCTGCATGCTGACCCTAAACTAATAATAACCTTTTGCAGATAAGCCCGCAGACTCATGTGCCACACCATCTGGTTGCAATATACTGTTATCTGATAAAGTTAAGTACCATTTGTCTTAAATACGCGCGAATAGTTTATTACATTCCTATCATTAAGATTGTATGTAGACCTAAGCCAGTTGAATATCTACATTTCTGAAGTTGTCAACCAGGCGACAAAGACTCCTTCTGAAGTTGTCAACCAGGCGACAAGGACTTCATCTAAAATTGTCAACCAGGCGACAAGAACTCCTTCTTGCAGTTGTCAACCAGGCGACAAGGACTCCACTTTGAAATTGTCAACCAATTGGAACCTTTCAGGATCAAGCAGCGAAATTTAGCTGCTTACGCATATACGTTCATTAAAAAAAAGATAACATTTTGTTTTGGTTTATAAAGAACACGAGGCACATCATTAAAAATCACGTCATAAAGTTCGATATAAATGGCATCCTCAAGCATAAACAGTCTGCTGAATATATGGAGTTATTCAAAGGCATTTAATATGTCAATAGATGAAATTGAAATTCAACCCATGATTCGGGAACAACGAGATTTGCTCGATAGTCTTTATTCATCATGAACATGATGAATAAGAGAAATCAAGCAGGTTTCAAACCAATAGTAGCACAATATTGGAATGATATTAAAAATAGCCATGTGGAAATTTATAAAAGGTTTGCAGACCCAGTGAATCTCGGTTACAACCCGTCACATTACTTGACGGCCGAGATTGCTGTACTCGCAACCCAAGCAGCATGTAATGTGAACACCGCACAAGTGATGGTACCTGCAGTACCATCATCAGCAGCACTTCCATTACCAAAGGTCTCCATTCCTAAATTTGATGGAGACTACCTAAAGTGGCAACAATTTCATGACATGTTCCACGACAATACCCATCATTCAAAAGATGTGGTATTTAAAAAATCATGTAACTGGCGATGCGGAGAGGCTAATTCGCCACCTTTCCCTAACGGAGGGAAATTACAACACAGCATGGAATATGCTAGAAGAGCGCTTCAATAATAAAAGAGTGCTCAGTACATATATCATTCAAAAATTACTAGATCAACCAACAACGACTAGTAATGATGCCAATTCTGTAAAAGGAATGCATGATAATATAAAGCAAACATTATCAACACTCAACAACATTGGTATACAAACAAACCAATGGGATCCACTTCTTCCCTGCATTTTTAAGAAAAAGTTAGATCGACAGAATCACGTTTTGTATGAACAGTCCATACAAAACACAAAGCAAACTCAGTCAATTAATGAGTTTTTAGCCTTTATAGAGCAACGGTTCCTGACACTGGAAGCCATTAACTCGGATAAAGGCAATATTAAACAAAACACATGTGCTTCAGCTGGAGCTGAACACAAATTTTTATGCCATTTTTGCAATAAACAAACTCATAGCATTTATAAATGTAATGATTTCTTGAAGCGGACAGCATCAGAACGTTTAAATTGGGTACAAAAAGAGAAACTCTGTACAAAGTGTTTTCAATCAGACCATTCTGCACAATCTTGCCCAAAAAGGGACTGCTTCGTAATGGAAGTAGAGCGGAAGTAGACCACCCTGGTCGCGGTGCCTCGTCCCTTCTCTGCTGGAGACTCCGTTTATCATTATTATTGTTATTCTATTAAAGCGGGAACACCGCCAAAGTACAGGAAGTGCACTGGGAATAATATTTTATAGTATTTTACTACTATTTGTGAACATCTTAAAACATCTGAAATAGCTTGACGCTCACTTCGACGACGTGCATTATCGAGGACTTGATCGAAAATTCTTCGAATAGGATTGTCTCTAGCTTGAGACCTGCGTAACCAATCCACCCCTTCTAATATCTGAAGCTCAACATCTGAACGAATAACATTTCAAAGATGGGTAAATCTGCTGTTCATTTGTCCGAATATCAATATCCCGTCTACGTGTTCTTCTACGCAGTCTATCGACTACTCCCTAATCCTGCCAATAGTCCTCGTCCGTTCGTCTCTGGCTTCTATTTTCTGTATCAACTTGCTGCTCAGTTGACCGTATGTCAATATCCCGTCTACGTGTGTTTCTACGCAATCTATCGGCTACTCTTTTCTCCTGGCAATAGTCCGTTATTGCCAGTCTCCGGCTTATTCCACCCCCCGATGCCCTTTGAGAGTATGTCTAAGTCTTCTAGTTGAGCGCCTCATTCTATCCACAATTTGCTCAGCTTACCTATACTCTGCATTTTCTCTGCGCTCTCTCTGAACCGTGGTATTTCTCTTTGATTCTACCTGGGAATACTCCACTTGTTACCTATTTAATCTATTTCTGCGCCTGCGATTCGCTGAGCGGTAGTCCATTATCTTTGGCGAGGTATATTACTTAGAATAAAGAATTCAGATTGTTTTATGTTAAATGTGTTGTTGCTATTTATTGTAGAAAATAAAAAAAGCACAAAAGAAAAGTCAAAAAGAAAGAAAGCTACAGTAGAGTAGAGAGATCAAAATATTATATTTAAAAAAATACTGAAAAAGTACTTTAAAAAATATACTAAAAATACCAAAATAATACATCAAAATTTTCTTTGTTCGAAATTATTAGCTTGGCGGCATTTTAGTTGGTTTATTGAACACCATTATTATGTCGCGGAGTGTCATAGCAACTAGCTAGGCAGCACTAGCAGTTGCACGTGGTAATGCCTTATAAAAGTAATATCTTAATAACTTCTGTGTTTTTTATCCGATTGTAACCAAATTCGCAGAGATCATTAAGATGGTAATTAGTATTGTGCGTGTCAAAATTGAACGACGCTTGCAATTCTTTTTTTTAATTTTCATGGGAGAAGGGGGCGTGGCCAAAATCAAAAACAAACTTGATCTGCGTGAAACAATAAGACATACTGTCGCGAAAAATTTGTTGCTCTATCTCTTATAGTGTAGAGTATTCAAATACCTACATTATCATGTTCTATGAATACCTAATAAACGAGCGCATATTGGCGACTCAAGATGTACATGTACATAAATACATGTGCATCATTTCATAAAGAACAATGAGCGCAATATAAGCGACTCATAGCATGAGTAACAATGTACATATTTATATTGTACATATATACATTGAAGTGCCTTCTGCACAACTCATGCCCTAAATCGATGAATGTGAATATATATACATAAGCGCAACAACATTGTCGTTGCATAAATATACAACGGCAATGTCGCAAATAAAGTAACTTGAGCCTGCGCTTCAAGTCTTCCGCTTGAAGGCAGCGTACATACATACGGATGTACATGCATGCATACCTACGGTTATGCTGACCGCGCGTTTCCCACGCAGCGCTAGCCCACTTATGAATATATACACATATTCATACATGAACATTCCCCTTAGTACATAAGTACATAATTACAAAAATAAATGTTAGATATAAGAATCAGAGCTTGCACGCTCACAGTTTTGAATTTTAATAAAACATTCGAAAAAGATCGGCACAGATGTGTCTCGTTCCTATATATTTTATTTAAATCGTTGGCGCAACATAACATGGCGACCATGACATGGGTCCTGGAGGACCTAGGACAGGATCAGCAGTAATGTAATAATAATAATACAAAAACAAAAGAAAACTAAAACAGAAATATCTTGTGACACGATATGACAACTACAACCAACGTGGATACATCAAACGTTGAAAGCGACCTAGAAGAGGCGGTCAAAATAATAATCACTGAAGATTGGGATTATTTGGAAATAGTGCTAGAAGAAGAGGGGATAAAAAGCGACTTAAAAGTGCACCGAGTTATTGAGGTTATTAAATACCCTCTAACTCGCAAACAACAAATACATCATCTGAGTGATGATGTACAAATACAAGTGAGATTTAAAAATAGCATGGTCAAAAGCGCAAACGCGATGGCATCAAGGAGAAAATAAGACAACGAAAAATTGATATAAAAAAAGTCTTATACGCCAATACAGAACAATGCAGAACGAACTAGATCATCTAGATTCGATTCTGAAAAAAGATTATAAGCGCAAACCTAAAGCTATTGAGGAGCAGCCCACTTGCTCACAAAACATCCCAACAACAAAAATACATTACAAAGCAGATCCCGAAATTATTGAAGACGTGCCCAGCGGACTGCGAGGGACCTTTATACTCGCCCCATTGCGAGTCTACCTGCCGTCACACGGCAGCACCATCAGCGACAACAGCCAGTGCAGCCAGCACCGGCAACGCCTGCCGTACCAAGGCGGGCCAACAGACGAAGAAAACGCAGCGGACCGACAGCGCTCCATAGTGCGCACAACGAAAATAATTATATAACTTAATACTTTAACATTATCTTAAATTAAGTAAATACATGTTAAACCTAGCGTTGATAACGACGCTTGGTAGCAGTCTGGCCCGTAAAGCCAGACGACAATTAGGTAGGAAGTTGTAAAAATTTTAAGTGAATAATTTCAAATTTTAAAATTTAATGTTTTCAAAAAAAACTTCTTAAAAATAAGTAACGAAAAATCAAGCTACAAGATAAATAATACACACCTTGGGTGTCTACATATATAGATAAAAATATATTCACTTAAATAACCATTTCTTGGGCACTTGCAGCAGAATGCGCAAGTAGCTATGATCAGACCCTTCTTTTTTTTTTATAAAAAAAAATTTATATAGAAAAATATAATAAATAATAAAAACATTCTGCATGAAAATGCAAGTCTCTACTTAAAACAAGTAAGAAAGCTACAGTCGAGTTTGCTCGACTGTGAGATACCCGCCACCCAATTTTACCATCAAAATATTATATTTATATAATAGTATAAAAATATACTGAAAAAATACTAAAAAAATAATATACTAAAAATACCAAAATAATATATCAAAATTTTCTTTCTTCGAAGCTTGGAGGCACTTTAGTTGGTTTATTAAACACCATTATTATGTCGCGGAGCTAGCTAGGCAGCACTAGCAGTTGCACGTGGTAACGCCTTATAAAAGTAATATCTTAATAACTTCTGTGTTTTTTATCCGATTGTAACCAAATTCGCAGAGATCATTAAGATGGTGATTAGTATTGTGCGTACCAAAATTGAACGTTATAGGTTTGAAACGACGCTTGCAATTCGGTTTTAATCGATTTACAGGGGAGGGAGGGGCGTGGCCAAAACCAAAGATCTTCACGATCCGGTAAGTTCCCGCTGAAGTTCCAGAAAATTCTAGTACACCAATCATGACAGACACAGCGGCAGCCTCACGGGATTACGTGCGACAGATTTCGTCCACGATACCTGAATTTGATGGCAAAAAGATGAACTTACACAGGTTCATCACCGCTCTAAAATTGGCAAACTTAACAAAAGGCAATCAAGAAGAGTTCCCGTAGAGGTGATCAAAACTAAGGTTACTGGTCCCTTGGCTTACAAAATTGATAATGCCACGACAATTTCCGGAATAATTAATATTCTGAAGACATCAGTTAAAGGCGAATCGCCTGATGTAATAAAAGCTAAATTACTTAATACACAACAGCGCGGAAAAACCGCAGCTCAATATACGGCCGAAGTCGAAAATCTTCGTAGGTCACTTGAAGCGGCCTACATAGACGACGGCCTTGACGTAGATAATGCAGAGAAATTCGCCACGAAAGAGGCAATATCTGCAATGACCAAGAATTGTGAAAACGACAAAATTAAAACAATTCTTGAAGCAGGCAACTTCAGAGACATGAATAGCGTCACTGAAAAATATATACACTGTTGCACTGAAATGACCGGCAACTCTAACACGGTTTTGTTCTATAATAATAGAGGACGAAACAGTTATAGAGGTAATAATAATAGAGGCAGTTACCAGATCAGAGGTAATAGCCAGCATAATTATTACAACAATAATAGAGGCCGAGGTGATTACCGCGGAGGATATCGTTAACGCGGCGGTAACCAAGGAAACAACAGAGGTCGAGGTTTCTACAGTGGCAACCAAAACCAAAATAATAATAACCGCAATGCAAGACATATACAGGCGGAAAACCAATCAACCCCCTTAAGCAGCCAACAGTAAGGCTTTATAAAATTAATCTCAATTTAAGTATTCTTGTCCGATTTCAAAATATGCAAACATCTTAGCATATTAATCTCCTAGTAGATACAGGTGCAGACATTTCGTTGCTCAAATGCAGCAACAACAATACAAATTTAATAAACAGAAATAATTTAACAAATATATCAGGAATTGGGCAAGGAACAATACAGTCGATAGGTACACTTGATTTGGACATACGTGTTGAAGATATATTGATACCGTATGATTTCCATGTAGTACCAGATGATTTTCCTATACCAGGTGATGGTATAATCGGATTGGATCATCAAGAAATACAATTGTATTTTGGAATTCCAAAACGAACAAGACTGGTTCACGATAAGACCGACAACATGTCGACACGTTAGTGTCCCAATACTGCACTCACTCGAAGACAAAATAATATTGCCAGCTAGATCTGAAGTTATACGAAAGGTACGACTAACGACTAGTGAGAAATATGCTATAATTCCAAATCAAGAGTTACGCTCTGGAATTATAGTAGCAAGCGCTTTAGTAGACTCAAAAAACGCGCTGATTCGCATAATAAATACAAATAATGAAGACGCTATAATTGATAGCGCAAAGATATATTGCGAATCAGTAGACGACTATGAGATCTATGAAGCAGAACAAGAAAATGGTAACAGAGTTGAGGAGGTATTAAAACAATTAAATTTCCAAATTTGTTTAAAAAGAATTTAACCAAACTATGCACCGAATATAGCGATATTTTCGGTCTCGAAACAGAGACCATATCTGCAAATAACTTTTATAGGCAAAAATTGAGATTGAACGACAAAACGCCTGTATACATTAAGAATTACAGAATGCCAGAAAGCCAAAAAACAGAAATAGAAAAACAGGTCAAGAAACTGATATAGATGGTTCTACGATTCCATCCAATATCAGAATATAACAGCCCACTTCTCTTGGTTCCCAAGAAATCATTGTCTAACTCGGCAGAAAAGAGATGGTGATTGGTAGTTGACTATCGTCAGATCAATAAAAGATTGCTAGCTGATAAATTTCCACTTCCAAGAATAGAAGATATTCTTGATCAATTAGGTCGAGCCAAATATTTCTCATGTCTCGATTTAATGTCTGGATTCCACCAGATTGAACTAGATGAAAAATCTAGAAATATAACTTCATTTTCTACAGCCACCGGCTCATATCGTTACACGCGATTACCATTTGGGTTAAAAATAGCCCCTAATTATTTTCAACGCATGATGACCATTGCATTTTCAGGCTTACAGCCTTCACAAGCTTTCTTATATATTTGGTAGTTATCGGATGCTCTGAGAAGCATATGTTTAAAAACTTAACCGATGTTTTCAAGCTGTGCAGACAGCATAATTTAAAATTACATCCAGAGAAATGCACATTTTTCATGACAGAAGTCACATATCTAGGTCACAAATGCACTGATGGAGGTATATTGCCTGATGATTCTAAATATGAGGTGATAGAAAAATACCCTATTCCAACAAATGCGGATGAATCTCAACGTTTTGTTGCATTTTGCAATTACTATCGCAGATTTATCAACAACTTTTCTGATTATTCACGCCACTTAACGAGGCTTTGCAAAAAGAATGTCCAATTCGAATGGACTAAAGATTGTAATAACGCATTTGAATATTTAAAAAAGGCATTAATGCAGCCAACATTACTTCAGTAGCCTGATTTTAGCAAAGAATTTTGCATATCCACAGATGCTAGTAAACAGGCATGTGGAGCGGTACTAACACAAGACCATAACGGTCAACAACTTCGAATGGCATACGCTTCTCGAACCTTTACACAAGGCGAAAGTAATAAGTCCACTACAGAACAAGAACTAGCAGCAATACACTGGGCAATAAACCATTTATTTTTATGGCAGGCATTTCTTAGTTAAAAGCGATCACCGACCGCTGTCATATTTATTCTCAATGAAGAATCCAAGCTCAAAGTTAACACGAATGAGATTTACCTTGAGGAATATGATTTTACTGTTGAATACCTTAAGGGAAAAATAATTATGTCGCAGATGCCTTATCACGAATAAGCATCAAAAATCTAAAATAAATTAATAGAAATATATTGATGGTCCAAACAAGATCATCAAAAAAGACAGGTAGATATCTGGCCAGATACAAAACAAAAATTGCAAAAAGAAAATAATGAGCCCAAAGTCTATGAAGTCATTAATAATAATGACGTAAAGAAATATGTGAGTTTAAAATTAATAACCTTAAATGCCAGTTCAAACACGGCAAAAGAGTTATCTCACAATTCCCAGTTAACTACTTGTACTCTGAAGAAAAGTTTGACTTAGGTCAATTCTTGGCTAGGCTTAATTCAGAAGCCGGGGTACACAAAGTCACTAACGTAAAGTTGTCACCAAATGAGCATATTTTCGAGTATGTATCACTAAGTGAATTTAAAACAAGTAAGAAAGCTACAGTCGAGTTTGCTCGACTGTGAGATACCCGCCACCAATTTTACCATCAAAATATTATATTTATATAATAGTATAAAAATATACCGGAAAAATACTAAAAAAAAATATACTAAAAACCAAAATAATATATCAAAATTTTCTTTGTTCGAAGTTATTAGCTTCGAGGCACTTTAGTTGGTTTATTGAACACCATTATTATGTCGCGGAGTGTCATAGCAACTAGCTAGGCAGCACTAGCAGTTGCACGTGGTAACGCCTTATAAAAGTAATATCTTAATAACTTCTGTGTTTTTAATCCGATTATAACCAAATTCGCAGGGATCATTAAGATGGTGATTAGTATTGTGCGTACCAAAATTGAACGTTATAGGTTTGAAACGACGCTTGCAATTCGGTTTTAATCGATTTACGGGGGGCGGGGGGCGTGGCCAAAATCAAAAACAAACTTGATCTGCGTGCAACAATAAGACATACTGTCTAGGTGTTCATACGGACGGACAGACGGACATGGCTATATCGTCTCGGCTGTTGACGCTGATCAAGAATATATATACTACCCTTTGGGTAGGCGGGTATAAAAATTCGCTTAGCTTACGAACTTGCACATGCACAAACCCCGTTACGAAATACGTAACAAACGCAGAAGCCGATACGGAGATATCAAGCGATTTGCATATGAATATGACAGAGTCTATTAGGTTATTTTTTGATTATATAGCGAGTGCCTGATATTTCTCTTTATATTTCACTTTATTTCACTGCCGATGCGTGTGCACTTTTCTTGCATAGTCATTTCTCGATTGAAACACACCGCAACCTTACCAGGGCCACACTCGATCTCAATGTATATCAAGAGCTTACAATCAAATGCAACCCTTCCTTTCGATAAGTCAAATACAACCCGTCCTTTCGATAAGTCTCTTAGGCAGTTGACTATCGATAAGACGGCCATTTCAAAATAACATTTCCTTCTCCGACACAGCCATTCTGAAAAATTACACGCCCTCGTATATGTCCTACGCTCTGCAATAAATCAGAAATTCTATCACTCCATTCAAACTTCAGTTTTAATTTTAATGTGACAACTTAATGCTCTTACTCAATAACAATTCTGTTTTTTCATTAATGTAATCTTAATTTTCATTATCCATCTAAGTACTTCATTATTTATTTTAACAACTTAAGTCGTTCTTCAAATAATTCTTTCAACTTTTCATTTTTCAAATAAAATTATTTTTTACCATTTTTTTTTTACTTTTTATAATTCAACTCAAATCTTTCTTTAAATTATTCTTGGAAATTTTTCATAATTAACCAAATTCAACAATTATTCTTATAATTTCTTTCATTACTTTTCTTTGATCAATTTTCTTATATTTTCATCTTAAACAAATTCTTTTCAACTCAAAATTTCTTTTTTTTTTCTCTTTTTTATCTCGTCTTCATTCATTCTCATTCAAATAACAACATTGTCACAAAACCACTCTAGGACCAGGTACCACCACGTAGCCATCGATACACCTTCCGCCATTCTACTGTCCATTACTGTCTCTTTCAACAGCTTCCATTACTGTTTTTTTCAACAGCTTCACTACTATCTTTTCAACAGTTTTACTATTGTCTTTTTCAACAGTTTCACTACTGTCTCTTTCAACAGTTTCACTGCTGTCTTTTCAACAGTTTCACTACTGTCTCTTTCAACAGTTTCATCTGGCGGGCTAACATCGATCTCCAGCTCGCTTGGCACCTGCCCATTTGGCAATCTTCTTAATCTTTCATGCGCATACTTATATCGTCTTTTACTTTTCATACTCTTCAAAGTATATCTATCGTTCTCCAATACCTCAGTAATCTCAAATGGACCTCTATATTTAGCATCTAGTTTAGTCTGGTTTCTCTCACTATTATAAAGCAACACAAAATCTCCAAAACTAAATTTTACTATTTTGGCTCTGCTCTTATCAAATCTCTTCTTTTCATACTTTCCTGATTTTTCTATATTCTATAAAGTTGAGTTCTTAGTCAGATCTATTTCTGTTTCTGAATCATGAATGAGAACAAGGCCTAAGGGACGAGCAACTTTTCGCATTAATAACACTAAAGGACTCGCTTTGGTTATCTTATTAGCAGTACAATTTATAGCTAATTTCACATCACCCAATGCATATTGCCACGATCGAGAACTTGTTTCAACAGCTGTTAATAAATTCTTCAAGGAACTCATAACCCTCCCAACCTGGCCATTACCTCGGCTTGCTCCAGTTGCAATCAAATGTAGTTTTATCTTTTGTGAAGAGCAAAATTCAACGAACTTAGCGCCTGTGAAACTTCTTCCCTGATCAGCCACAATACGAATAGGGACTCCGAACAAGGAAATTGATGATTTTAACGTCATTACACAAGTTTCTGCACTTAACGTGAAAGTGTGATAGAGATAAGCATACTTGGTAAATACATCAATCTGCACAATAACATATTCTTTGCGTTTTCTCCCAGCCCAGATGCATTATGGATTCGTGTACTTGGTTAATAACCGACCATCTAAATCCACGAGGCAATACTGAAAAACAAAGGGTCTTGCCATTTCTTTGCATACCTCTATACAAAACTTCAGCTCTCAAATCATACGTCTTAGACAAATCGTATGGAAATTCATCATTGTTCAACTTGGAAGTGATTTCTACAATATCTTTCTGTTGCTCTACACGAATCCAATCCTCATATACTTCGGCTAATTCGATTCGCTTTTCAACAACCTTTGGATATTCAGGAGAGTTATCCGGAGGAAGTGGATTTCTTGAAAAGAAATCAGCATGGGCCATACGCTTGCCTTTTCTATACTGTATATCAAAGTCAAATGTCTGTAAAACCCACCAGCGATAGACTCTAGGCAACAACTCAATCTTATTTCGTGATGATTTTAACGAATTACAGGCAGTAAATATTACAAACTTTATGCCATATAAGTAGTGCCGGAAATGCTTAACAGCATTAGCCACAGCAAGAGTTTCTAACTCATATGAGGTATATTTAGATTCGCATAAACTTGTTGTCTTACTATAGTATTCCACTACATACGGTTTATTTTCAATTCTATGTAAGAGTATAGCACCACATCCAATTGCACTTGCATCGATGTGCAATTCTATCGGATACTGCGGGTCAAAAATTATCAAAACTGGATTATTAGTAAGAATATGAATTATTTTTCTACGAATATCCTCATGTTCTATGTTCCACTCGCACTTATTTTTCTCTGAAGTGAGAAAATATAAAAGGCTTTATTAGCTGTGAAAATCCGGGAACAAACTGTCGGAAGTACGATGCTAACCCAACGAACTGTCTCAATGTTGTTACTGACCTAGAGGTGGCAAGGCATTCAAAGATTCTACTTTGTGTATTTGGATTAATCTCACCCCGTACTTTAAATCCTAAACATTGGACAGAAGTCCTAAGAAAGAAGCATTTTTCAACATTGAATGAAAATCCCGCCTTTGATAAAATATCCAAAACTATTTTTAATCTCTCAAGTACCGAGGGGTGACGAATGCCGTATATTCGACAGAGTTCGGATGCATAGGAACTTGATAATATCCACTTGCCATGTCCACCGCGCAACCTGGCTATCTGATCGATATTAAAGGCAACGGAAACTTGTCAGTAACTCTATTTGAATTTAATTCTCTATAGTCCACACAAAGTCTGTCTGATCCATTTTTCTTCATTACCAATAGAACAGGACTCGTAAAGGGGAGCTACTCGGTCTGATAACTTTGCAATCTAATAATTCTTGAACTTTGTTTCTAACTACATCTCTCGCTGGGACTCAATCTTTACGGTCTTCTCTGTACCGTTTTAGTCTCATCAATCAATCGAATTACCATTTCACTAGAATTGACACGCGTCTAAGGCGTTCTCTTATGAAAGACCCTGAGTAGGATTTTAACAATGTTATTATTTCGTTTTGTCTTCACCATATACATTGCTTTCTCAAATGAATTGTTTACAAATATAGAGAATTATTTTTTGTTTCACGCTTAATTATTTCCACTCCTTTACAAGACACTACTGCAGCGTATCCTTGAGCTAGTACTTCTCGTCCTAGTACAATATTATTTGACATACAGTTATCTGGTACTACATGAAATATTACATTTAAAGTGTTTCCATCAATAAGAATATTATTTTCAATTTGGATTGTAGTACAAACATTGGCATTTCCAATACCTTTCAGGCTTACTATTGATTTTTTTACTGCTTAGCTTGTTTGAAAAACTCTCTTTAACCAAGAGCACTCCGATCCAGAATCAAAAAATAATTGGAAAGTTCTCACCTCGTATCAGCATACTTGTCTTCGGTTCATCCACCACACACAGCTCAGCTCTCTTTTCGTTCCGCAATGCAGCTCCACCACTTGCAACATTTTTCGGGCATTGTGAGGCTATATGACCTTGCTCCTGGCAACGGTAGCAAGTTATATTGCCTTTAGAATGTTGCTCAAATGATTGGCTTCCTCGGTGATTTTATCTCGGCATACCAGCGCTCTGCTTCCTGTTTCGGCAGTCAATAATTTTGTGCCCCATTTTACCACAAAGATGGGACTTCAGTGACGCAAATTTAGCTCGCTTTGCTTCAGGCTCCTATTTCCAAAATGATGTATGCGCTTGTCAAAAGCGAAGACCTGCAACTCAGCCTGTAGGTCGCGTCTATTTTTGATGTCGGCAGTGTAGGCAATTCTTTGCAATCGGCGATCAAAGTTGGCCATATGTCCTCTCGGTATCCAAGCTCTTCCACTTGCTAACGAGTGAAGTCACCATGCGACTAGCATATACCGCAAGACATTCACCGTTCTTGGGGCGACTGTTTAAAAGCTGCAAAAACATGGCGGCTATCGTTTCAGTACTAACATAGCGTTGTTGAAATAACTGCTTAAATTCCAGCCACGTCATGCCTGCATAGCACACTTCAGAAAGCCATTGGGATGCGCATCCTTCCAGCGAATTAGTTAGTGCCAATATTAAAGCACTGCCATTCAGTGTTTTTTTATCAAAAATATTGTCAACTGTACCACACCATTGAGTAGCGTCAGCGCCTGGAATGTCGTCGTTAAATTTTGGTAAAGTGCCGACGCCATTTTGTGCCGGCTCTCGTACCGACGCCTGCAGTGTTTTTGGCAACTCCAGGAAACTTTGGCTTTGGTGCTCCATCAAGATGCGCAGTTGGTCATCCATGATTTGTAGGCGAAAAAACTGATCGCACGTCTGATTAGGTTATTTTTATACCCGCCTACCCAAAGGGTAGAAGGGTATTATGGCTTGTGCCGACCAGAAAATGTATGTAATAGGCAGAAGGAAGCATCTCCGACCCCATAAAGTATATATATTCTTGATCAGCGTCAACAGCCGAGACGATAGCCATGTCCGTCTGTCCGTCTGTCCGTCCGTCCGTATGAACACCTAGATCTCAGAGACTATAAGAGATAGAGCAACAAATTTTTCGCGACAGTATGTCTTATTGTTGCACGCAGATCAAGTTTGTTTTTGATTTTGGCCACGCCCCCTCCCGCCCCCGTAAATCGAACAAAACCGAATTGCGTTCTGATATTTCTCTTTTATAGTCATTTCTCGATTAAAAAACACCGCAAACTTACCAGGGCCACACTCGATCTCAATGTATATCAAGACCTTACAATCAAATTCAACCCTTCCTTTCGATAAGTCAAATACAACCCGTCTTTTCGATAAGTCTCTTAGGCAGTTGACTATCGATAAGACGGCCATTTCAAAATAACATTGCCTTCTCT
>JAECWR010000096.1:0-12218 GCA_018150935.1 Drosophila pruinosa
AATTTATTAATTTATTAATTTATTAATTTATTAATTTGTTAATTTGTTAATTTATTAATTTATTAATTTATTAATTTATTAATTTATTAATTTATTAAATTAATAATTTAATAAATTATCAAATTAATAAATTAATAAATTAATAAATTGTTTAAATTTAAATTAATATATTAATATATTAATTAATTAATATATTAATTTATTAATTTATTAATATATTAATTTATTAATTGTATTAATTTATTAATATATTAATAAATTTGTCAATTATTAAATTAATAATTTAATAATTTGTTAAATGTAATAAATTAATAAATTATTAATTAATAAATTTAAATTATTAAATTTATTAAATTATTAATTTATTAAATTAATAAATTAATAAATTAATAAATTAATAAATTATTAGAATTAATTAATTTATTAATTTAATATATTATTTTATTAAAGTATTAATTTATTAATTTTTTAATTTATTAATAATTTATAAATTAGTAAATTTATTAATTAATTAATTAATAAATTTATTAATTTATTAATTTATTAATTTATAAATTTATTAATTAATTAATTAATTAATTGATTAATTTATTAATTTATAAATTATTAAATTTATTAATTTATTAATTTATTAATTTATAAAATTATTAATATATTATTATATTTATAAATTATATTAATGTAATTAATTTATAAATTATTAAATTTATTAATTTATTAATTTATTTAATTATTAATTTATTAATTTATTAATTTATTATTATTTATAAATTTATTATTTAATTAAATTATTATTTTAATAAATTATTAAATTAATAAATTAATAAATTAATAAATTATTAAATTATTAATTTATTAATTTATTAATTTATTAAATTATTAATTTATTAATTTATTAAATTATTAATTTATTAAATTATTAAATTATTAAATTATTAAATTATTAAATTTTTAAATTATTAAATTATTAATTTATTAAATTATTAAATTATTAAATTAATATATTAATAAATTAATTGTATCTATAAATTTATTAATTAGTAAAATAATAAATTATTAATTTGTTAAATTATTTTTTTTATTTAAGTATTAAATTTATAAATTAATTAATTTATTCATTTATTAATTTATTAATTAAATAATTTTTACAATTTATTAATTTATTTAATTTATAAATTTATTATAATATATAAATTATTAAATTTATTAATTTATTAATTAATTAATTTATTAATTTATTAATTTATAAATTTATTAATTTATTAATTTATTAATTTATTAAATTATTAAATTATTAATTTATTAATTTATTAATTTATTAATTTATTAATTTATAAATTTATTAATTTATAAATTATTAATTTATTAATTTATTAAATTATTAAATTATTAATTTATTAAATTATTAATTTATCTAATTTATTAATTTATTAATTTATTAATTTATTAATTTATTAATTTATTAAATTATTAAATTATTAATTTATTAATTTAATAATATTAATTAATTAATATATTAATTTATTAATTTATTAATTTATTAATTTATTAATTTATTAATTTATTAATTTATTAATTTATTAATTTATTAATTAATTAATTTATTAATTTATTAATTTATTAAACTTAATTTATTAATTTATAAATTTATTAATTTATTAATTACAATAATTTATTAATTTATTAATTTATCAAGTTATCAATTTATTAATATATTAATTTAGTAATTAATAAATTATTAATTTAATAAATTATTAAATTAATAAATAAAAAATTTATTAAATTATTAAATTATTAAATTATTAATTTATTAATTTAATAATTTATTAATTTATTAAATTAATAAATTATTAATTATTAATTTATTAATTAATTTATTAATTTATTAATTTATTAGTTTATAAATTTATAAATTTATAATTTATTAATTTAATAAATTTTAATTTATTAAATTAATTTATTATTAAATTATTAATTTATTAATTTATTTTATAAGAGGTTTAATAAATTATTAAATTTTTAAAGTGTTAAATTAATAAATTATTAAATTTATTAATTTTTAATTTATTATTTATTAAATTAATTTATTAATTTATTATTTATTTTATTAATTTATTAATTTTTAATTTATTAATTTATTAATTTATTAAATTAATTTATTAATTAATTAATAAATTATTAATTTAGTAAATTATTAATTTATTAAATTAATAAATTAATTAATTTATTAATTTATAAATTTATAAATTTTATTAATTTATTAATTTATTAAGTTATTAATTAATTAATTTATTTATTAATTTATTAATTAAGTAATATATTAATTATATTAATTTATTAATTTATTAATTTATTAATTTATTAATTTATTAATTTATTAATTTATTAATTTATTAATTTATTAATTTATTAATTTATTAATTTATTAATTTATTAATTTATTAATTAATTAATTTATTAATTTATTTTTAAATTTATTAATTTATTAATTTATAAATTATTAATTTATTAAATTATTAAATTAATAATTTATTAAATTTATTAATTTATTAATTAATTAATTTATTAATTTATTAATTTATTAATTAATTCATTTATTATTTATTAATTTATTTATTTATTAATTTATTAATTTATTAATTTATTTAATTTATTAGTTTATAAATTTATTAATTTATTAATTATTAAATTAATTTATTAATTTATTAATTTGTATTAATTTATTAATTTATTAATAAATTAATTTATTAATTAATTAATTTATTAATTTATTAATGTTATTTATATTTTAATTTATTAATTTATTAATTAATTTATTAATTATTAAATTATCAAATTACTAAATTATTAATTTATTAATTTATTAATTTATTAATTTATTAATTTATTAATTTATTAATTTATTAATTTATTAAATTATTAAACATGTAATAATTGAAAACTAAATTAAAAAATTATGAAATTAATAAATTAATAAATTATTAATTTAATATTTATTAATTTATTATTTTAATTAATTAATATATTAATTTATAAATTTATTAATTTATAAATTATTTAATTAATCAATTTATTAATTTATAAATTTATAAATTTATTAATTTACTTTAATTTATTAATTTATAAATTTATTAATTTATTTAATTTATGTAATTTATTAATTTATTAATTTATTAATTTATTATATTTATTAATTTATTGTATTTATTAATTTATAAATTTATAAATTTATAAATTTATAAATTTATTAATTTATTAATTTATAAATTTATTTATTAATTTATTACCTTATTAATTTATTAATTAATTAATAAATTATTAATTTATTAATTAATTTATTAATTTATTATTTTATTAATTTATTAATTTATTAATTTATTAATGGATTATTATTAATTTATTAATTTATTAATTTATTAATTTATTAATTTATTAATTTATTAATTTATTAATTTATTAATTTATTAATTTATTAATTTATTAATTTATTAATTATTAATTTATTAATTTATTAATTTATTAATTTATTAATTTATTAATTTATTAATTTATTAATTTATTAATTTATTAATTTATTAATTTATTAATTTATTAATTTATTAATTTATTGATTTATTAATTTATTAATTTATTAATTTATTAATTTATTAATTTATTAATTTATTAATTTATTAATTTATTAATTTATTAATTTATTAATTTATTAATTTATTAATTTATTAATTTGTTAATTTGTTAATTTATTAATTTATTAATTTATTAATTTATTAATTTATTAATTTATTAATTTATTAATTTATTAATTTATTAATTTATTAATTTATTAATTTATTAATTCATTAATTTATTAATTTATTAATTTATTAATTTATTAATTTATTAATTTATTAATTTATTAATTTATTAATTTATTAATTTATTAATTTATTAATTTATTAATTTATTAATTTATTAATTTATTAATTTATTAATTTATTTATTTATTAATTTATTAATTTATTAATTTATTAATTTATTAATTTATTAATTTATTAATTTATTAATTTATTAATTTATTAATTTATTAATTTATTAATTTATTAATTTATTAATTTATTAATTTTTTAATTTATTAATTTATTTATTTATTAATTTATTATCGATAAATCGGTATATCAATATATGGTATATCTGATATATTGTGCCTATAGACATATCGTATGTCAGAATATCGATATACCGGTATATAAATAAATGAAATTGTTAATAAATAAATAAATTCGTAAGATAATAAATAAATAAATTATATATTTAAAATATCTAAATATATTAATAAATAGAATTGTTTACTAAATAGAGGTAATAAATAAATAAATTAATAAATAATTAAATAATAAATAAATTAAATAAAAAACTAAATAAATAAATAAATAACTAAATAAATGAAAAAATAAATTAATTACCAAATAAATAAACAAATTAGTCATATAATAAATAAATAAAAAACTAAATAAATAAATAAATAAATGAATAAATAAACTAATTAAAAAAAAAAAAACAAATTAGTAAATAAATAAATATTAAAATTAATAAATTAGCAAATACATAAATTTATAATTTGATAAATAAATTTATAAATTGATAAATAAATAACTTTATAAATAAATAAATAAATAAATAAATAACTTTATAAATAAATAATTAAATATAAAAATATATAAATATTAAAAAAAAAAAATAATAAATTAATAAATTAATTAATTAATAAATTAATAAATTAATAAATTAATAAATTCGTAAATTAAATTAACAAATTAATAAATTAATATTAATAAATTAATAAATATATATTAATTAATAAATTAATAAATTAATAAATTAATAAATTAATAAATTAATAAATTAATAAATTAATAAATTAATATATTAATAAATTAACAAATTAATAAATTAATAAATGAATAAATTAATAAATTGTAAATAATTGTAAATTAATAAATTAATAAGTATTAACTCATTAATAAATTCATCATTAACAAATTAACATAAGTGGCAACAAGTATTAATAAATTAATAAATTAATAAATTAATAACATAAATAAGAATTCATAAGTAATAAATTAATAAATTAATAAATTAATAAATTAATAAATTATATATTATTAATTAATAAATTGTAATTAATAAGTAATAAATTAATAAATTGTAAATAAATTAATAAGGAAAATTATTAAATTGTAAATTAATAAAAATTAATAAGTAATAAATTGTAAATAAATGTCAATTATAAGTAATATTATTAATTAATAAATTAATAAATTAACAAGTATTAATAAGTAATAAATTAATAAGTAACATTAATAAACAAGTATAAATAAATAAATTAATAAGTGTATTAATAAATTGTATAAATTACAAGTGAATTGGCAAATTAATAAATAAATAAAGTAATCAATTCATTAAGTAATAAGTAATAAGTAATAAATAATGGTAATAAATTAACAAGTAAAGTAATAAAATTTAATGAGTATGAGTGAACTGCCAAATTAGTAATAAGTAATAATTAATAATATTAGCAAATTATAAATTCGTAAGTAATAAAATTATCAATTAATAATTAATAAATTAATATTAATAATGAATAAGTGACAAATTAATAAATGAATAATTAATAGAGGTAATAAATTAATAAATTAATAAATTAATGATTAACAAGTATAAATTAATATTAATAAATGAATAAATTAATAATTGTAATAAATTAACAATAATAAAGTAATAATAAGTAATAAACTAGCCAAATTAATAAATTAATAAATTAATAAATTAATAAGTAATAAATTAATAAGTAATTGTAAGTGGCAAATTGTGGTAATAATTGTAAATGAATAAGTAATAAGAGGTAATAAATAAATTAATAAATTAATAGAGGTAATAAATTAATATTAATAAATTAACAAGTAATAAATTAATAAATTAATAAATTAATAAATTAATAAGAATTCGTAAATTAATAAGTAATAAATTAATAAATTAATAAATTGTAAATTATCAAATTAATAAATTAACAGAGGTAATAAATTGGCCAAGTATCTTAATAAATTGGCAATTGTAAATTGACAAATTATTCGTTAATAAGTGACCAAGAATTAATAAATTGTAAGTATAGAGTAATAATTTATAAGTAATAAATTGTAAATTAATAAGTAATAAATTATTGACCAAATTGTAAATTGTAAATTATAAATTAATAAATTAATATTAATAAATTAATAATTAATAAATTAATAAGTAATAAATTAACAAGTAATAAGTAATAAATTAATAAATTAATAAATTAATAGAGGTAATAAATTAATAAATTAATAAATTAATAAATTGTAATAAATTAATAAATTAATAAATTAATAAATTATCATTAATAAGTAATAAGTAACAAATTAATAAATTAATATATTAATAAATTAATAAATTCGTAAATTAATAAGTAATAAATCAATAAATTAACAAATTAATTAATAAAATTAACAGAAATAATAAGTAATAAATTAATAAAATTAGCCAAATTCGTAAATTCGTAAATTCGTAAATTCGTAAATTAATAAATTAATAAATTAACAAATTAATAAGGTAATGAATTGACAAATTAACAAATTAGTAAATTAATAAATTAATAAATTAATAAATTAATAAATTAATAAATTAATAAATTATATCCAGTAACCAATGAACAAATTAAAAATTAACAAATTAATAAATTAATAAATTAATAAATTTATAAATTAATAAATTAATAAATTAATAAATTGGTAAATTAATAAATTAATAAATAAATAAATTAATAAATTAATAAATTAATTATTGATTAAAAAATTATTAAATTAATAAATTAATAAATTAATAAATTAATAAATTAATAAATTAATAAATTAATAAATTAATAAATTAATTAAGTGTAATAAATTAATAAATTAATAATTTATTAAATTAATAAATTAATAAATTAATAAATTAATAAATTGTAAATTAATAAATTAATAAATTTGTAAATTAACAAATTAATAAATTACTAAATTAACTAAATTAATAAATTAACAAATTATTAAATTATGTATAAATTAATAAATTAGTAAATTAATAAATTATTAAATTTTAATCAATTAATACATTAATAAATTGTAAACTAATAAATTAGTAAAAGAATAAATTAATAAATTAATAAATTTATCATTAATAAATTAGTAAATTATTAAATTATTAAATTAATCAATTAATAAATTAATAATATAAATAAGGTTGTAAATTAATAAATTAATAAATTAATAAATTAATAAATTATTAAATTAATAATTTAATAAATTAATAAATTAATAAATTAATAAATTATTAAATTATTAAATTAATAAATTATTAAATTATAAATTAATAAATTAATAAATTAATAAATTAATTATAAATTAATAAATTAATAAATTAATAAATTAATAAATTAATAAAGTTAATAAATTAATAAATTAATAAATTAGTAAATTAATAAATTAATAAATTAATAAATTAATAAATTAATACATTAATAGAATAAATAAATTATATAAATTAATAAATTAATAAATTAATAAATTAATAAATTAGTAAATTAATAAATTATTAAATTAATAAATTAATAAATTAATAAATTAATAAATTATTAAATTAATAAATTAATAAATTATTAAATAAATAAATAAATAAATAAAAAAATTAATAAATTAATAAACTAATAAATTAATAAATTAATAAATTCCAATAAATTAGTAAATTGGTAAAATAATAAATTAATAAGTTAACTAAATTAATAAATTAATAAATTAATATATTAATAAACTAATAAATTAGTGAATTAATAAATTAGTAAATTAATAAATAAATTTATAAATTAATTAATAAATTAGTAAATAGATAAATTTATAAATTAATAAATTAATAAATTAATAAATTAATAAATAAATAAATTAATAAATTAATAAATAAATAAATAAATAAATTTATAAATTAGTAAATAATTAATTTAATATAGTAATATATTAGTAAATTAAAAAATTAATAAATTAATAAATTAATAAATTGATTGATTAGTAAATTTATCAATTGTTAATAAGATTTAAAAAATTAAGTATGTTAATAAATTAATAAATTAATATAAATTAATAAATTAATAAATTGATGTATTAACAAATTATTAGGTTAATAGTTAACAAATTAATAAAGTTGTAAAATTGATTAATTATTAAATTAATAAATTAATAAATTAATAAATTAATGGGGTAATAAATTAATAAATTTATAAATTAATAAATTAATAAATTATCAAATTAATAAATTAATATGGCCAAATTAATAATATGTAGCAAATTAAAAAATTAACAAATTAATAAATTAGTCAATTAATAAATTAATAAATTGTTAAATTAATAAATTAATAAATTAATAAATTATTAAATTATTAAATTAATAAATTATTAAATTTATTAAATTCGTAAATTAATAAATTAGTAAATTATTAAATTTATAAAATTAATATATATTATTAAATTAATAAATTAATAAATTAATAAATTAATAAATTAATAGATTAATAAATTATTATAAATTAATAAATTAATAAATTAATAAATTATAATTAATAAATTAATAAATTAATAAATTAATAAATTATAAATTAATAAATTAATAAATTAACAAATTAACAAATTATCATAAATTATAAATTATTAAATTTAATAAATTGTAAATTTATAAATTATTGTAAATTGTAAATTGTCAATTAATTTATATTAATGAATTATGAAATTAATGACATGGACAAATTGTGACAAATTCTTAAATTAGTAAATTATTAAATTAATAAATTAATAAATTAATAAATTAATAAAGTAATAAATTAATAAATTAATAAATTAATAAATTAATAAATTAATAAATTAATAAATTAGTAAATTAATAAATTAATAAATTAATAAATTAATAAATTAATTAATTAATAAATTAATAAATTAATAAATTAATAAATTAATAAATTAATAAATTAATAAATTAATAAATTAATAAATTAATAAATTAATAAATTAATAAATTAATAAATTAATAAATTAATAAATTAATAAATTAATAAATTAATAAATTATTAAATTAATAAATTAATAAATTAATAAATTATTAAATTAATAAATTAATAAATTAATAAATTAATAAATTAATAAATTAATAAATTAATAAATTAATAAATTAATAAATTAATAAATTAATAAATTAATAAATTAATAAATTAATAAATTAATAAATTAATAAATTAATAAATTAGTAAATTAATAAATTAATAAATTAATAAATTAATAAATTAATAAATTTATAAATTAATAAATTTATAAATTAATAAATTAATAAATTAATAAATTAATAAATTAATAAATTAATAAATTAATAAATTAATAAATTAATAAATTAATAAATTAATAAATTAATAAATTAATAAATTAATAAATTAATAAATTAATAAATTAATAAATTAATAAATTAATAAATTAATAAATTAATAAATTAATAAAGTAATAAATTAATAAATTAATAAATTAATAAATTAATAAATTAATAAATTAATAAATTAATAAATTAATAAATTAATAAATTAATAAATTAATAAATTAGTAAATTAATAAATTAATAAATTAATAAATTAATAAATTAATAAATTAATAAATTAATAAATTAATAAATTAATAAATTAATAAATTAATAAATTAATAAATTAATAAATTAATAAATTATAAATTGATAAATTAATAAATTAATAAATTAATAAATTAATAAATTAATAAATTAATAAATTAATAAATTAATAAATTAATAAATTAATAAATTAATAAATTAATAAATTAATAAATTAATAAATTAATAAATTAATAAATTAATAAATTATTAAATTAATAAATTAATAAATTAATAAATTAATAAATTAATAAATTAATAAATTAATAAATTAATAAATTAGTAAATTAATAAATTAATAAATTAATAAATTAATAAATTAATAAATTAATAAATTAATAAATTAATAAATTAATAAATTAATAAATTAATAAATTTATAAATTAATAAATTAATAAATTAATTAATTAATAAATTAATAAATTAATAAATTAATAAATTAATAAATTAATAAATTAATAAATTAATAAATTAATAAATTAATAAATTAATAAATTAATAAATTAATAAATTAATAAATTAATAAATTAATAAATTAATAAATTAATAAATTAGTAAATTAGTAAATTAATAAATTAATAAATTAATAAATTAATAAATTAATAAATTAATAAATTAATAAATTAATAAATTAATAAATTAATAAATTAATAAATTAATAAATTAATAAATTATAAATTAATAAATTAATAAATTTATAAATTAATAAATTAATAAATTAATAAATTAATAAATTAATAAATTAATAAATTAATAAATTAATAAATTAATAAATTAATAAATTAATAAATTAATAAATTAATAAATTAATAAATTAATAAATTAATAAATTAATAAATTAATAAATTAATAAATTATTAAATTAATAAATTAATAAATTAATAAATTAGTAAATTAATAAATTAATAAATTAATAAATTAATAAATTAATAAATTAATAAATTAATAAATTAATAAATTAATAAATTAATAAATTAATAAATTTATAAATTAATAAATTAATAAATTAATAAATTAATAAATTAATAAATTAATAAATTAATAAATGAATAAATTAATAAATTAATAAATTAATAAATTAATAAATTTGTAAATTAGTAAATTATTAAATAAGTAAATTAATAAATTAATAATTAATAAATTATTAAATTAATAAATTAATAAATTAATAAATTAGTAAATTAATAAATTAGTAAATTAATAAATTGGTAAATTGGTAAATTGGTAAATTAATAAATTAATAAATTAATAAATTGAATTAATTGATAAATTAATAAATTAATAAATTAATAAATTAATAAATTATTAAATTAATAAATTAATAAATTAATAAATTAATAAATTAATAAATTAATAAATTAATAAATTAATAAATTAATAAATTAATAAATTAATAAATTAATAAATTAGTAAATTAGTAAATTATTAAATTATTAGAATTGAGTAAATTAATAAATTAATAAATTAATAGTATTAATTTAATTAGTAAATTAGTAAATTATTAAATTAATAAATTTAGTTGAAATTAATAAATTAAGTTAAATTGGTAATAAATTAGTAAATTAATAAATTAGTAAATTAATAGTGTAAATTAGTCAATTAATAAATTAATAAATTCATAAATTAATAAGTATGAGTAATAAATTATCTAATTAATAAAATTAATAAATTAAAAAATTAATAATTTATAAATTATTAAATTAGTAAATTAGTAAATTATTAAATTAGTAAATTTGTAAATTAATAAATTAATAAATTAATAGAATTAATAAAAATTAATAAATTAATAAATTCGTAAATTATTAAATTGTAAATTAGTAAATTAAATAAATTAATAATTGGCAATTAATAATTAATAAGTGTAAATTAGTACACTAATATATTAATAAATTAATAAATTAATAAATTAATAAATTAATAAATTAATAAATTATGTTAATAAATTAATAATTAATAAAGTAATAAATTAATAAATTAATAAAAATAGAATTAATAAATTTCATAAATTAATAAGTAATAAGGTAATAAATTAGTAAATTGTGTTGTAAATTCGTAAATTAAATTGTAAATTAATAAATTCATTAAGTATTAAATTAATAAATTAATAAATTAATATATTAATAAATTAATAATTAATAAAGTAATAATTAATAAAAATTTAATTAATAAATTATTAAATTATTAAAAAATAAAATTAATAAATTAATAAGTGACAAATTTATCAAATTAATAAATTAATAGAGTGTTTAATTCGTAAATTAATAAGGTAATAAGTAATAAGGTAATAAATTAATAATAATAAATTATTAAAATTATTAAATTTGTCATTAATAAATTAATAAATTGTATAAATTTAATAAATTAATAAATTAGTAAATTAGTAAATTAATAAAATTAATAATTAATAAGAATTAATAAATTATTAAATTATTAAATTAGTAAATTATTAAATTAATAAAATTTATAAATTTAATTAATTAATAAATTAATAAATT
>JAECWR010000098.1:0-244050 GCA_018150935.1 Drosophila pruinosa
AATAAATCAATAAACTAACAAACCAATAAACTAACAACTAATAAGTCATCAAACCAATAAATCAATAAATCAACAAATCAATAAATTAATAAATTAATAAATTAATAAATTAATAAATTAATAAATTAATAAATTAATAAATTAATAAGTTATTAAATTAATAAATTAATAATTAATAAATTAATATATTAATAAATTAATAAATTAATAAATTAATAAATTAATAAATTAATAAATTAATAAATTAATAAATTAATAAATTAATAAATTAATAAATTAATAAATTAATAAATTAATAAATTAACAAATTAATAAATTAATAAATTAATAAATTAATAAATTAATAAATTAATAAATTAATAAATTAATAAATTAATAAATTAATAAATTAATAAATTAATAAATTAATAAATTAATAAATTAATAAATTAATAAATTAATAAATTAATAAATTAATAAATTAATAAATTAATAAATTAATAAATTAATAAATTAATAAATTATTAAATTAATAAATTAATAAATTTATAAATTAATAAATTAATAAATTTATAAATTTATAAATTTATAAATTAATAAATTTATAAATTAATAAATTAATAAATTAATAAATTAATAAATTAATAAATTAATAAATTAATAAATTAATAAATTAATAAATTAATAAATTAATAAATTAATAAATTAATAAATTAATAAATTAATAAATTAATAAATTAATAAATTAATAAATTAATAAATTAATAAATTATTAAATTAATAAATTAATAAATTAATAAATTAATAAATTAATAAATTAATAAATTAATAAATTAATAAATTAATAAATTAATAAATTAATAAATTAATAAATTAATAAATTAATAAATTAATAAATTAATAAATTAATAAATTAATTAATTAATAAATTAATAAATTAATAAATTAATAAATTAATAAATTAATAAATTAATAAATTAATAAATTAATAAATTAATAAATTAATAAATTAATAAATTAATAAATTAATAAATTAATAAATTAATAAATTAATAAATTAATAAATTAATAAATTAATAAATTAATAAATTAATAAATTAATAAATTAATAAATTAATAAATTAATAAATTAATAAATTAATAAATTAATAAATTAATAAATTAATAAATTAATAAATTAATAAATTAATAAATTAATAAATTAATAAATTAATAAATTAATAAATTAATAAATTAATAAATTAATAAATTAATAAATTAATAAATTAATAAATTAATAAATTAATAAATTAATAAATTAATAAATTAATAAATTAATAAATTAATAAATTAATAAATTAATAAATTAATAAATTAATAAATTAATAAATTTATAAATTAATAAATTAATTAATTAATAAATTAATAAATTAATAAATTAATAAATTAATAAATTAATAAATTAATAAATTAATAAATTAATAAATTAATAAATTAATAAATTAATAAATTAATAAATTAATAAATTAATAAATTAATAAATTAATAAATTAATAAATTAATAAATTAATAAATTAATAAATTAATAAATTAATAAATTATTAAATTAATAAATTAATAAATTAATAAATTAATAAATTAATAAATTAATAAATTAATAAATTAATAAATTAATAAATTAATAAATTAATAAATTAATAAATTAATAAATTAATAAATTAATAAATTAATAAATTAATAAATTAATAAATTAATAAATTAATAAATTAATAAATTAATAAATTAATTAATTAATAAATTAATAAATTAATAAATTAATAAATTAATAAATTAATAAATTAATAAATTAATAAATTAATAAATTAATAAATTAATAAATTAATAAATTAATAAATTAATAAATTAATAAATTAATAAATTAATAAATTAATAAATTAATAAATTAATAAATTAATAAATTAATAAATTAATAAATTAATAAATTAATAAATTAATAAATTAATAAATTAATAAATTAATAAATTAATAAATTAATAAATTAATAAATTAATAAATTAATTATTAAATTAATAAATTAATAAATTAATAAATTAATAAATTAATAAATTAATAAATTAATAAATTAATAAATTAATAAATTAATAAATTAATAAATTAATAAATTAATAAATTAATAAATTAATAAATTAATAAATTAATAAATTAATAAATTAATAAATTAATAAATTAATAAATTAATAAATTAATAAATTAATAAATTAATAAATTAATAAATTAATAAATTAATAAATTAATAAATTAATAAATTAATAAATTAATAAATTAATAAATTAATAAATTAATAAATTAATAAATTAATAAATTAATAAATTAATAAATTTATAAATTAATAAATTAATAAATTAATAAATTAATAAATTAATAAATTAATAAATTAATAAATTAATAAATTAATAAATTAATAAATTAATAAATTAATAAATTAATAAATTAATAAATTAATAAATTAATAAATTAATAAATTAATAAATTAATAAATTAATAAATTAATAAATTAATAAATTAATAAATTAATAAATTAATAAATTAATAAATTAATAAATTAATAAATTAATAAATTAATAAATTAATAAATTAATAAATTAATAAATTAATAAATTAATAAATTAATAAATTAATAAATTAATAAATTAATAAATTAATAAATTAATAAATTAATAAATTAATAAATTAATAAATTAATAAATTAATAAATTAATAAATTAATAAATTAATAAATTAATAAATTAATAAATTAATAAATTAATAAATTAATAAATTAATAAATTAATAAATTAATAAATTAATAAATTAATAAATTAATAAATTAATAAATTAATAAATTAATAAATTAATAAATTAATAAATTAATAAATTAATAAATTAATAAATTAATAAATTAATAAATTAATAAATTAATAAATTAATAAATTAATAAATTAATAAATTAATAAATTAATAAATTAATAAATTAATAAATTAATAAATTAATAAATTAATAAATTAATAAATTAATAAATTAATAAATTAATAAATTAATAAATTAATAAATTAATAAATTAATAAATTAATAAATTAATAAATTAATAAATTAATAAATTAATAAATTAATAAATTAATAAATTAATAAATTAATAAATTAATAAATTAATAAATTAATAAATTAATAAATTAATAAATTAATAAATTAATAAATTAATAAATTAATAAATTAATAAATTAATAAATTAATAAATTAATAAATTAATAAATTAATAAATTAATAAATTAATAAATTAATAAATTAATAAATTAATAAATTAATAAATTAATAAATTAATAAATTAATAAATTAATAAATTAATAAATTAATAAATTAATAAATTAATAAATTAATAAATTAATAAATTAATAAATTAATAAATTAATAAATTAATAAATTAATAAATTAATAAATTAATAAATTAATAAATTAATAAATTAATAAATTAATAAATTAATAAATTAATAAATTAATAAATTAATAAATTAATAAATTAATAAATTAATAAATTAATAAATTAATAAATTAATAAATTAATAAATTAATAAATTAATAAATTAATAAATTAATAAATTAATAAATTAATAAATTAATAAATTAATAAATTAATAAATTAATAAATTAATAAATTAATAAATTAATAAATTAATAAATTAATAAATTAATAAATTAATAAATTAATAAATTAATAAATTAATAAATTAATAAATTAATAAATTAATAAATTAATAAATTAATAAATTAATAAATTAATAAATTAATAAATTAATAAATTAATAAATTAATAAATTAATAAATTAATAAATTAATAAATTAATAAATTAATAAATTAATAAATTAATAAATTAATAAATTAATAAATTAATAAATTAATAAATTAATAAATTAATAAATTAATAAATTAATAAATTAATAAATTAATAAATTAATAAATTAATAA
The DNA here is from genome assembly GCA_018150935.1 of Drosophila pruinosa. NCBI lineage: Eukaryota > Metazoa > Arthropoda > Insecta > Diptera > Drosophilidae > Drosophila > Drosophila pruinosa. Next base: position 3,960 of record JAECWR010000098.1, read on the forward strand.
ATTAATAAATTAATAAATTAATAAATTAATAAATTAATAAATTAATAAATTAATAAATTAATAAATTAATAAATTAATAAATTAATAAATTAATAAATTAATAATAAATTAATAAATTAATAAATTAATAAATTAATAAATTAATAAATTAATAAATTAATAAATTAATAAATTAATAAATTAATAAATTAATAAATTAATAAATTAATAAATTAATAAATTAATAAATTAATAAATTAATAAATTAATAAATTAATAAATTAATAAATTAATAAATTAATAAATTAATAAATTAATAAATTAATAAATTAATAAATTAATAAATTAATAAATTAATAAATTAATAAATTAATAAATTAATAAATTAATAAATTAATAAATTAATAAATTAATAAATTAATAAATTAATAAATTAATAAATTAATAAATTAATAAATTAATAAATTAATAAATTAATAAATTAATAAATTAATAAATTAATAAATTAATAAATTAATAAATTAATAAATTAATAAATTAATAAATTAATAAATTAATAAATTAATAAATTAATAAATTAATAAATTAATAAATTAATAAATTAATAAATTAATAAATTAATAAATTAATAAATTAATAAATTAATAAATTAATAAATTAATAAATTAATAAATTAATAAATTAATAAATTAATAAATTAATAAATTAATAAATTAATAAATTAATAAATTAATAAATTAATAAATTAATAAATTAATAAATTAATAAATTAATAAATTAATAAATTAATAAATTAATAAATTAATAAATTAATAAATTAATAAATTAATAAATTAATAAATTAATAAATTAATAAATTAATAAATTAATAAATTAATAAATTAATAAATTAATAAATTAATAAATTAATAAATTAATAAATTAATAAATTAATAAATTAATAAATTAATAAATTAATAAATTAATAAATTAATAAATTAATAAATTAATAAATTAATAAATTAATAAATTAATAAATTAATAAATTAATAAATTAATAAATTAATAAATTAATAAATTAATAAATTAATAAATTAATAAAAATAATTAAATTAATAAATTAATAAATTAATAAATATAAATAAATTAATAATAAAAAATAATAAATTATTAAATTAATAAATTAATAAATTAATAAATTAATAAATTAATAAAATAAATTAAATTAATAAATTAATAAATTAATAAATTAATAAATTAATAAATTAATAAATAAATCAATAAATTAATAAATTAAAAAAATAAAAAAAATAAATTAATAAATAATAATAAATTAATAAATTAATAAATTAATAAATTAATAAATTAATAAATTAATAAATTAATAAATTAATAAATTAATAAATTAATAAATTAATAAATTAATAAATTAATAAATTATAAATTAATAAATTAATAAATTAATAAATTAATAAATTAATAAATTAATAAATTAATAAATTAATAAATTAATAAATTAATAAATTAATAAATTAATAAATTAATAAATTAATAAATTAATAAATTAATAAATTAATAAATTAATAAATTAATAAATTAATAAATTAATAAATTAATAAATTAATAAATTAATAAATTAATAAATTAATAAATTAATAAATTAATAAATTAATAAATTAATAAATTAATAAATTAATAAATTAATAAATTAATAAATTAATAAATTAATAAATTAATAAATTAATAAAATAAAAAATTAATAAATTAATAAATTAATAAATTAATAAATTAATAAATTAATAAATTAATAAATTAATAAATTAATAAATTAATAAATTAATAAATTAATAAATTAATAAATTAATAAATTAATAAATTAATAAATAAATTAATAAATTAATAAATTAATAAATTAATAAATTAATAAATTAATAAATTAATAAATTAATAAATTAATAAATTAATAAATTAATAAATTAATAAATTAATAAATTAATAAATTAATAAATTAATAAATTAATAAATTAATAAATTAATAAATTAATAAATTAATAAATTAATAAATTAATAAATTAATAAATTAATAAATTAATAAATTAATAAATTAATAAATTAATAAATTAATAAATTAATAAATTAATAAATTAATAAATTAATAAATTAATAAATTAATAAATTAATAAATTAATAAATTAATAAATTAATAAATTAATAAATTAATAAATTAATAAATTAATAATAATAAATTAATAAATTAATAAATTAATAAATTAATAAATTAATAAATTAATAAATTAATAAATTAATAAATTAATAAATTAATAAATTAATAAATTAATAAATTAATAAATTAATAAATTAATAAATTAATAAATTAATAAATTAATAAATTAATAAATTAATAAATTAATAAATTAATAAATTAATAAATTAATAAATTAACAAATTAATAAATTAATAAATTAATAAATTAATAAATTAATAAATTAATAAATTAATAAATTAATAAATTAATAAATTAATAAATTAATAAATTAATAAATTAATAAATTAATAAATTAATAAATTAATAAATTAATAAATTAATAAATTAATAAATTAATAAATTAATAAATTAATAAATTAATAAATTAATAAATTAATAAATTAATAAATTAATAAATTAATAAATTAATAAATTAATAAATTAATAAATTAATAAATTAATAAATTAATAAATTAATAAATTAATAAATTAATAAATTAATAAATTAATAAATTAATAAATTAATAAATTAATAAATTAATAAATTAATAAATTAATAAATTAATAAATTAATAAATTAATAAATTAATAAATAAATCAATAAATTAATAAATTAATAAATTAATAAATTAATAAATTAATAAATTAATAAATTAATAAATTAATAAATTAATAAATTAATAAATTAATAAATTAATAAATTAATAAATTAATAAATTAATAAATTAATAAATTAATAAATTAATAAATTAATAAATTAATAAATTAATAAATTAATAAATTAATAAATTAATAAATTAATAAATTAATAAATTAATAAATTAATAAATTAATAAATTAATAAATTAATAAATTAATAAATTAATAAATTAATAAATTAATAAATTAATAAATTAATAAATTAATAAATTAATAAATTAATAAATTAATAAATTAATAAATTAATAAATATATAAATTAATAAATTAATAAATTAATAAATTAATAAATTAATAAATTAATAAATTAATAAATTAATAAATTAATAAATTAATAAATTAATAAATTAATAAATTAATAAATTAATAAATTAATAAATTAATAAATTAATAAATTAATAAATTATTAAATTAATAAATTAATAAATTAATAAATTAATAAATTAATAAATTAATAAATTAATAAATTAATAAATTAATAAATTAATAAATTAATAAATTAATAAATTAATAAATTAATAAATTAATAAATTAATAAATTAATAAATTAATAAATTAATAAATTAATAAATTAATAAATTAATAAATTAATAAATTAATAAATTAATAAATTAATAAATTAATAAATTAATAAATTAATAAATTAATAAATATTAAATTAATAAATTAATAAATTAATAAATTAATAAATTAATAAATTAATAAATTAATAAATTAATAAATTAATAAATTAATAAATTAATAAATTAATAAATTAATAAATTAATAAATTAATAAATTAATAAATTAATAAATTAATAAATTAATAAATTAATAAATTAATAAATTAATAAATTAATAAATTAATAAATTAATAAAAATTAATAAATTAATAAATTAATAAATTAATAAATTAATAAATTAATAAATTAATAAATTAATAAATTAATAAATTAATAAATTAATAAATTAATAAATTAATAAAATTAATAAATTAATAAATTAATAAATTAATAAATTAATAAATTAATAAATTAATAAATTAATAAATTAATAAATTAATAAATTAATAAATTAATAAATTAATAAATTAATAAATTAATAAATTAATAAATTAATAAATTAATAAATTAATAAATTTAATAAATTAATAAATTAATAAATTAATAAATTAATAAATTAATAAATTAATAAATTAATAAATTAATAAATTAATAAATTAATAAATTAATAAATTAATAAATTAATAAATTAATAAATTAATAAATTAATAAATTAATAAATTAATAAATTAATAAATTAATAAATTAATAAATTAATAAATTAATAAATTAATAAATTAATAAATTAATAAATTAATAAATTAATAAATTAATAAATTAATAAATTAATAAATTAATAAATTAATAAATTAATAAATTAATAAATTAATAAATTAATAAATTAATAAATTAATAAATTAATAAATTAATAAATTAATAAATTAATAAATTAATAAATTAATAAATTAATAAATTAATAAATTAATAAATTAATAAATTAATAAATTAATAAATTAATAAATTAATAAATTAATAAATTAATAAATTAATAAATTAATAAATTAATAAATTAATAAATTAATAAATTAATAAATTAATAAATTAATAAATTAATAAATTAATAAATTAATAAATTAATAAATTAATAAATTAATAAATTAATAAATTAATAAATTAATAAATTAATAAATTAATAAATTAATAAATTAATAAATTAATAAATTAATAAATTAATAAATTAATAAATTAATAAATTAATAAATTAATAAATTAATAAATTAATAAATTAATAAATTAATAAATTAATAAATTAATAAATTAATAAATTAATAAATTAATAAATTCATAAATTAATAAATTAATAAATTAATAAATTAATAAATTAATAAATTAATAAATTAATAAATTAATAAATTAATAAATTAATAAATTAATAAATTAATAAATTAATAAATTAATAAATTAATAAATTAATAAATTAATAAATTAATAAATTAATAAATTAATAAATTAATAAATTAATAAATTAATAAATTAATAAATTAATAAATTAATAAATTAATAAATTAATAAATTAATAAATTAATAAATTAATAAATTAATAAATTAATAAATTAATAAATTAATAAATTAATAAATTAATAAATTAATAAATTAATAAATTAATAAATTAATAAATTAATAAATTAATAAATTAATAAATTAATAAATTAATAAATTAATAAATTAATAAATTAATAAATTAATAAATTAATAAATTAATAAATTAATAAATTAAATAAATTAATAAATTAATAAATTAATAAATTAATAAATTAATAAATTAATAAATTAATAAATTAATAAATTAATAAATTAATAAATTAATAAATTAATAAATTAATAAATTAATAAATTAATAAATTAATAAATAATAATAAATTAATAAATTAATAAATTAATAAATTAATAAATTAATAAATTAATAAATTAATAAATTAATAAATTAATAAATTAATAAATTAATAAATTAATAAATTAATAAATTAATAAATTAATAAATTAATAAATTAATAAATTAATAAATTAATAAATTAATAAATTAATAAATTAATAAATTAATAAATTAATAAATTAATAAATTAATAAATTAATAAATTAATAAATTAATAAATTAATAAATTAATAAATTAATAAATTAATAAATTAATAAATTAATAAATTAATAAATTAATAAATTAATAAATTAATAAATTAATAAATTAATAAATTAATAAATTAATAAATTAATAAATTAATAAATTAATAAATTAATAAATTAATAAATTAATAAATTAATAAATTAATAAATTAATAAATTAATAAATTAATAAATTAATAAATTAATAAATTAATAAATTAATAAATTAACAAATTAATAAATTAATAAATTAATAAATTAATAAATTAATAAATTAATAAATTAATAAATTAATAAATTAATAAATTAATAAATTAATAAATTAATAAATTAATAAATTAATAAATTAATAAATTAATAAATTAATAAATTAATAAATTAATAAATTAATAAATTAATAAATTAATAAATTAATAAATTAATAAATTAATAAATTAATAAATTAATAAATTAATAAATTAATAAATAAATTAATAAATTAATAAATTAATAAATTAATAAATTAATAAATTAATAAATTAATAAATTAATAAATTAATAAATTAATAAATTAATAAATTAATAAATTAATAAATTAATAAATTAATAAATTAATAAAATAATAAATTAATAAATTAATAAATTAATAAATTAATAAATTAACAAATTAATAAATTAATAAATTAATAAATTAATAAATTAATAAATTAATAAATTAATAAATTAATAAATTAATAAATTAATAAATTAATAAATTAATAAATTAATAAATTAATAAATTAATAAATTAATAAATTAATAAATTAATAAATTAATAAATTAATAAATTAATAAATTAATAAATTAATAAATTAATAAATTAATAAATTAATAAATTAATAAATTAATAAATTAATAAATTAATAAATTAATAAATTAATAAATTAATAAATTAATAAATTAATAAATTAATAAATTAATAAATTAATAAATTAATAAAATTAATAAATTAATAAATTAATAAATTAATAAATTAATAAATTAATAAATTAATAAATTAATAAATTAATAAATTAATAAATTAATAAATTAATAAATTAATAAATTAATAAATTAATAAATTAATAAATTAATAAATTAATAAATTAATAAATTAATAAATTAATAAATTAATAAATTAATAAATTAATAAATTAATAAATTAATAAATTAATAAATTAATAAATTAATAAATTAATAAATTAATAAATTAATAAATTAATAAATTAATAAATTAATAAATTAATAAATTAATAAATTTAATAAATTAATAAATTAATAAATTAATAAATTAATAAATTAATAAATTAATAAATTAATAAATTAATAAATTAATAAATTAATAAATTAATAAATTAATAAATTAATAAATTAATAAATTAATAAATTAATAAATTAATAAATTAATAAATTAATAAATTAATAAATTAATAAATTAATAAATTAATAAATTAATAAATTAATAAATTAATAAATTAATAAATTAATAAATTAATAAATTAATAAATTAATAAATTAATAAATTAATAAATTAATAAATTAATAAATTAATAAATTAATAAATTAATAAATTAATAAATTAATAAATTAATAAATTAATAAATTAATAAATTAATAAATTAATAAATTAATAAATTAATAAATTAATAAATTAATAAATTAATAAATTAATAAATTAATAAATTAATAAATTAATAAATTAATAAATTAATAAATTAATAAATTAATAAATTAATAAATTAATAAATTAATAAATTAATAAATTAATAAATTAATAAATTAATAAATTAATAAATTAATAAATTAATAAATTAATAAATTAATAAATTAATAAATTAATAAATTAATAAATTAATAAATTAATAAATTAATAAATTAATAAATTAATAAATTAATAAATTAATAAATTAATAAATTAATAAATTAATAAATTAATAAATTAATAAATTAATAAATTAATAAATTAATAAATTAATAAATTAATAAATTAATAAATTAATAAATTAATAAATTAATAAATTAATAAATTAATAAATTAATAAATTAATAAATTAATAAATTAATAAATTAATAAATTAATAAATTAATAAATTAATAAATTAATAAATTAATAAATTAATAAATTAATAAATTAATAAATTAATAAATTAATAAATAAATAAATTAATAAATTAATAAAAATTAATAAATTAATAAAATAATAAATTAATAAATTAATAAATTAATAAATTAATAAATTAATAAATTAATAAATTAATAAATTAATAAATTAATAAATTAATAAATTAATAAATTAATAAATTAATAAATTAATAAATTAATAAATTAATAAATTAATAAATTAATAAATTAATAAATTAATAAATTAATAAATTAATAAATTAATAAATTAATAAATTAATAAATTAATAAATTAATAAATTAATAAATTAATAAATTAATAAATTAATAAATTAATAAATTAATAAAATAAATAAATTAATAAATTAATAAATTAATAAATTAATAAATTAATAAATTAATAAATTAATAAATTAATAAATTAATAAATTAATAAATTAATAAATTAATAAATTAATAAATTAATAAATTAATAAATTAATAAATTAATAAATTAATAAATTAATAAATTAATAAATTAATAAATTAATAAATTAATAAATTAATAAATTAATAAATTAATAAATTAATAAATTAATAAATTAATAAATTAATAAATTAATAAATTAATAAATTAATAAATTAATAAATTAATAAATTAATAAATTAATAAATTAATAAATTAATAAATTAATAATAAATTAATAAATTAATAAATTAATAAATTAATAAATTAATAAATTAATAAATTAATAAATTAATAAATTAATAAATTAATAAATTAATAAATTAATAAATTAATAAATTAATAAATTAATAAATTAATAAATTAATAAATTAATAAATTAATAAATTAATAAATTAATAAATTAATAAATTAATAAATTAATAAATTAATAAATTAATAAATTAATAAATTAATAAATTAATAAATTAATAAATTAATAAATTAATAAATTAATAAATTAATAAATTAATAAATTAATAAATTAATAAATTAATAAATTAATAAATTAATAAATTAATAAATTAATAAATTAATAAATTAATAAATTAATAAATTAATAAATTAATAAATTAATAAATTAATAAATTAATTAAAATTAATAAATTAATAAATTAATAAATTAATAAATTAATAAATTAATAAATTAATAAATTAATAAATTAATAAATTAATAAATTAATAAATTAATAAATTAATAAATTAATAAATTAATAAATTAATAAATTAATAAATTAATAAATTAATAAATTAATAAATTAATAAATTAATAAATTAATAAATTAATAAATTAATAAATTAATAAATTAATAAATTAATAAATTAATAAATTAATAAATTAATAAATTAATAAATTAATAAATTAATAAATTAATAAATTAATAAATTAATAAATTAATAAATTAATAAATTAATAAATTAATAAATTAATAAATTAATAAATTAATAAATTAATAAATTAATAAATTAATAAATTAATAAATTAATAAATTAATAAATTAATAAATTAATAAATTAAAAAATTAATAAATTAATAAATTAATAAATTAATAAATTAATAAATTAATAAATTAATAAATTAATAAATTAATAAATTAATAAATTAATAAATTAATAAATTAATAAATTAATAAATTAATAAATTAATAAATTAATAAATTAATAAATTAATAAATTAATAAATTAATAAATTAATAAATTAATAAATTAATAAATTAATAAATTAATAAATTAATAAATTAATAAATTAATAAATTAATAAATTAATAAATTAATAAATTAATAAATTAATAAATTAATAAATTAATAAATTAATAAATTAATAAATTAATAAATTAATAAATTAATAAATTAATAAATTAATAAATTAATAAATTAATAAATTAATAAATTAATAAATTAATAAATTAATAAATTAATAAATTAATAAATTAATAAATTAATAAATTAATAAATTAATAAATTAATAAATTAATAAATTAATAAATTAATAAATTAATAAATTAATAAATTAATAAATTAATAAATTAATAAATTAATAAATTAATAAATAAATAATAAATTAATAAATTAATAAATTAATAAATTAATAAATTAATAAATTAATAAATTAATAAATTAATAAATTAATAAATTAATAAATTAATAAATTAATAAATTAATAAATTAATAAATTAATAAATTAATAAATTAATAAATTAATAAATTAATAAATTAATAAATTAATAAATTAATAAAATAAATAATAAATTAATAAATTAATAAATTAATAAATTAATAAATTAATAAATTAATAAATAAATTAATAAATTAATAAATTAATAAATTAATAAATTAATAAATTAATAAATTAATAAATTAATAAATTAATAAATTAATAAATTAATAAATTAATAAATTAATAAATTAATAAATTAATAAATTAATAAATTAATAAATTAATAAATTAATAAATTAATAAATTAATAAATTAATAAATTAATAAATTAATAAATTAATAAATTAATAAATTAATAAATTAATAAATTAATAAATTAATAAATTAATAAATTAATAAATTAATAAATTAATAAATTAATAAATTAATAAATTAATAAATTAATAAATTAATAAATTAATAAATTAATAAATATATTAATAAATTAATAAATTAATAAATTAATAAATTAATAAATTAATAAATTAATAAATTAATAAATTAATAAATTAATAAATTAATAAATTAATAAATTAATAAATTAATAAATTAATAAATTAATAAATTAATAAATTAATAAATTAATAAATTAATAAATTAATAAATTAATAAATTAATAAATTAATAAATTAATAAATTAATAAATTAATAAATTAATAAATTAAATTAATAAATTAATAAATTAATAAATTAATAAATTAATAAATTAATAAATAAATTAATAAATTAATAAATTAATAAATTAATAAATTAATAAATTAATAAATTAATAAATAAATTAATAAATTAATAAATTAATAAATTAATAAATTAATAAATTAATAAATTAATAAATTAATAAATTAATAAATTAATAAATTAATAAATTAATAAATTAATAAATTAATAAATTAATAAATTAATAAATTAATAAATTAATAAATTAATAAATTAATAAATTAATAAATTAATAAATTAATAAATTAATAAATTAATAAATTAATAAATTAATAAATTAATAAATTAATAAATTAATAAATTAATAAATTAATAAATTAATAAATTAATAAAATAAATAATAAATTAATAAATTAATAAATTAATAAATTAATAAATTAATAAATTAATAAATTAATAAATTAATAAATTAATAAATTAATAAATTAATAAATTAATAAATTAATAAATTAATAAATTAATAAATTAATAAATTAATAAATTAATAAATTAATAAATTAATAAATTAATAAATTAATAAATTAATAAATTAATAAATTAATAAATTAATAAATTAATAAATTAATAAATTAATAAATTAATAAATTAATAAATTAATAAATTAATAAATTAATAAATTAATAAATTAATAAATTAATAAATTAATAAATTAATAAATTAATAAATTAATAAATTAATAAATTAATAAATTAATAAATTAATAAATTAATAAATTAATAAATTAATAAATTAATAAATTAATAAATTAATAAATTAATAAATTAATAAATTAATAAATTAATAAATTAATAAATTAATAAATTAATAATTAATAAATTAATAAATTAATAAATTAATAAATTAATAAATTAATAAATTAATAAATTAATAAATTAATAAATTAATAAATTAATAAATTAATAAATTAATAAATTAATAAATAAATTAATAAATTAATAAATTAATAAATTAATAAATTAATAAATTAATAAATTAATAAATTAATAAATTAATAAATTAATAAATTAATAAATTAATAAATTAATAAATTAATAAATTAATAAATTAATAAATTAATAAATTAATAAATTAATAAATTAATAAATTAATAAATTAATAAATTAATAAATTAATAAATTAATAAATTAATAAATTAAAAATTAATAAATTAATAAATTAATAAATTAATAAATTAATAAATTAATAAATTAATAAATTAATAAATTAATAAATTAATAAATTAATAAATTAATAAATTAATAAATTAATAAATTAATAAATTAATAAATTAATAAATTAATAAATTAATAAATTAATAAATTAATAAATTAATAAATTAATAAATTAATAAATTAATAAATTAATAAATTAATAAATTAATAAATTAATAAATTAATAAATTAATAAATTAATAAATTAATAAATTAATAAATTAATAAATTAATAAATTAATAAATTAATAAATTAATAAATTAATAAATTAATAAATTAATAAATTAATAAATTAATAAATTAATAAATTAATAAATTAATAAATTAATAAATTAATAAATTAATAAATTAATAAATTAATAAATTAATAAATTAATAAATTAATAAATTAATAAATTAATAAATTAATAAATTAATAAATTAATAAATTAATAAATTAATAAATTAATAAATTAATAAATTAATAAATTAATAAATTAATAAATTAATAAATTAATAAAATTAATAAATTAATAAATTAATAAATTAATAAATTAATAAATTAATAAATTAATAAATTAATAAATTAATAAATTAATAAATTAATAAATTAATAAATTAATAAATTAATAAATTAATAAATTAATAAATTAATAAATTAATAAATTAATAAATTAATAAATTAATAAATTAATAAATTAATAAATTAATAAATTAATAAATTAATAAATTAATAAATTAATAAATTAATAAATTAATAAATTAATAAATTAATAAATTAATAAATTAATAAATTAATAAATTAATAAATTAATAAATTAATAAATTAATAAATTAATAAATTAATAAATTAATAAATTAATAAATTAATAAATTAATAAATTAATAAATTAATAAATTAATAAATTAATAAATTAATAAATTAATAAATTAATAAATTAATAAATTAATAAATTAATAAATTAATAAATTAATAAATTAATAAATTAATAAATTAATAAATTAATAAATTAATAAATTAAATAAATTAATAAATTAATAAATTAATAAATTAATAAATTAATAAATTAATAAATTAATAAATTAAATTAATAAATTAATAAATTAATAAATAAATAAATTAATAAATTAATAAATTAATAAATTAATAAATTAATAAATTAATAAATTAATAAATTAATAAATTAATAAATTAATAAATTAATAAATTAATAAATTAATAAATTAATAAATTAATAAATTAATAATTAATAATTAATAAATTAATAAATTAATAAATTAATAAATTAATAAATTAATAAATTAATAAATTAATAAATTAATAAATTAATAAATTAATAAATTAATAAATTAATAAATTAATAAATTAATAAATTAATAAATTAATAAATTAATAAATTAATAAATTAATAAATTAATAAATTAATAAATTAATAAATTAATAAATTAATAAATTAATAAATTAATAAATTAATAAATTAATAAATTAATAAATTAATAAATTAATAAATTAATAAATTAATAAATTAATAAATTAATAAATTAATAAATTAATAAATTAATAAATTAATAAATTAATAAATTAATAAATTAATAAATTAATAAATTAATAAATTAATAAATTAATAAATAAATTAATAAATTAATAAATTAATAAATTAATAAATTAATAAATTAATAAATTAATAAATTAATAAATTAATAAATTAATAAATTAATAAATTAATATATAAATAATAAATTAATAAATGAATAAATTAATAAATTAATTAATTAATAAATTAATAAATTAATAAATTAATAAATTAATAAATTAATAAATTAATAAATTAATAAATTAATAAATTAATAAATTAATAAATTAATAAATTAATAAATTAATAAATTAATAAATTAATAAATTAATAAATTAATAAATTAATAAATTAATAAATTAATAAATTAATAAATTAATAAATTAATAAATTAATAAATTAATAAATTAATAAATTAATAAATTAATAAATTAATAAATTAATAAATTAATAAATTAATAAATTAATAAATTAATAAATTAATAAATTAATAAATTAATAAATTAATAAATTAATAAATTAATAAATTAATAAATTAATAAATTAATAAATTAATAAATTAATAAATTAATAAATTAATAAATTAATAAATTAATAAATTAATAAATTAATAAATTAATAAATTAATAAATTAATAAATTAATAAATTAATAAATTAATAAATTAATAAATTAATAAATTAATAAATTAATAAATTAATAAATTAATAAATTAATAAATTAATAAAATAATAAATTAATAAATTAATAAATTAATAAATTAATAAATTAATAAATTAATAAATTAATAAATTAATAAATTAATAAATTAATAAATTAATAAATTAATAAATTAATAAATTAATAAATTAATAAATTAATAAATTAATAAATTAATAAATAAAAATTAATAAATTAATAAATTAATAAATTAATAAATTAATAAATTAATAAATTAATAAATTAATAAATTAATAAATTAATAAATTAATAAATTAATAAATTAATAAATTAATAAATTAATAAATTAATAAATTAATAAATTAATAAATTAATAAATTAATAAATTAATAAATTAATAAATTAATAAATTAATAAATTAATAAATTAATAAATTAATAAATTAATAAATTAATAAATTAATAAATAAATTAATAAATTAATAAATTAATAAATTAATAAATTAATAAATTAATAAATTAATAAATTAATAAATTAATAAATTAATAAATTAATAAATTAATAAATTAATAAATTAATAAAAATTAATAAATTAATAAATTAATAAATTAATAAATTAATAAATTAATAAATTAATAAATTAATAAATTAATAAATTAATAAATTAATAAATTAATAAATTAATAAATTAATAAATTAATAAATTAATAAATTAATAAATTAATAAATTAATAAATTAATAAATTAATAAATTAATAAATTAATAAATTAATAAATTAATAAATTAATAAATTAATAAATTAATAAATTAATAAATTAATAAATTAATAAATTAATAAATTAATAAATTAATAAATTAATAAATTAATAAATTAATAAAATTAATAAATTAATAAATTAATAAATTAATAAATTAATAAATTAATAAATTAATAAATTAATAAATTAATAAATTAATAAATTAATAAATTAATAAATTAATAAATTAATAAATTAATAAATTAATAAATTAATAAATTAATAAATTAATTAAAATTAATAAATTAATAAATTAATAAATTAATAAATTAATAAATTAATAAATTAATAAATTAATAAATTAATAAATTAATAAATTAATAAATTAATAAATTAATAAATTAATAAATAAATTAATAAATTAATAAATTAATAAATTAATAAATTAATAAATTAATAAATTAATAAATTAATAAATTAATAAATTAATAAATTAATAAATTAATAAATTAATAAATTAATAAATTAATAAATTAATAAATTAATAAATTAATAAATTAATAAATTAATAAATTAATAAATTAATAAATTAATAAATTAATAAATTAATAAATTAATAAATTAATAAATTAATAAATTAATAAATTAATAAATTAATAAATTAATAAATTAATAAATTAATAAATTAATAAATTAATAAATTAATAAATTAATAAATTAATAAATTAATAAATTAATAAATTAATAAATTAATAAATTAATAAATTAATAAATTAATAAATTAATAAATTAATAAATTAATAAATTAATAAATTAATAAATTAATAAATTAATAAATTAATAAATTAATAAATTAATAAATTAATAAATTAATAAATTAATAAATTAATAAATTAATAAATTAATAAATTAATAAATTAATAAATTAATAAATTAATAAATTAATAAATTAATAAATTAATAAATTAATAAATTAATAAATTAATAAATTAATAAATTAATAAATTAATAAATTAATAAATTAATAAATTAATAAATTAATAAATTAATAAATTAATAAATTAATAAATTAATAAATTAATAAATTAATAAATTAATAAATTAATAAATTAATAAATTAATAAATTAATAAATTAATAAATTAATAAATTAATAAATTAATAAATTAATAAATTAATAAATTAATAAATTAATAAATTAATAAATTAATAAATTAATAAATTAATAAATTAATAAATTAATAAATTAATAAATTAATAAATTAATAAATTAATAAATTAATAAATTAATAAATTAATAAATTAATAAATTAATAAATTAATAAATTAATAAATTAATAAATTAATAAATTAATAAATTAATAAATTAATAAATTAATAAATTAATAAATTAATAAATTAATAAATAAATTAATAAATTAATAAATTAATAAATTAATAAATTAATAAATTAATAAATTAATAAATTAATAAATTAATAAATTAATAAATTAATAAATTAATAAATTAATAAATTAATAAATTAATAAATTAATAAATTAATAAATTAATAAATTAATAAATTAATAAATTAATAAATTAATAAATAAATTAATAAATTAATAAATTAATAAATTAATAAATTAATAAATTAATAAATTAATAAATTAATAAATTAATAAATTAATAAATTAATAAATTAATAAATTAATAAATTAATAAATTAATAAATTAATAAATTAATAAATTAATAAATTAATAAATTAATAAATTAATAAATTAATAAATTAATAAATTAATAAATTAATAAATTAATAAATTAATAAATTAATAAATTAATAAATTAATAAATTAATAAATTAATAAATTAATAAATTAATAAATTAATAAATTAATAAATTAATAAATTTAAAAATTAATAAATTAATAAATTAATAAATTAATAAATTAATAAATTAATAAATTAATAAATTAATAAATTAATAAATTAATAAATTAATAAATTAATAAATTAATAAATTAATAAATTAATAAATTAATAAATTAATAAATTAATAAATTAATAAATTAATAAATTAATAAATTAATAAATTAATAAATTAATAAATTAATAAATTAATAAATTAATAAATTAATAAATTAATAAATTAATAAATTAATAAATTAATAAATTAATAAATTAATAAATTAATAAATTAATAAATTAATAAATTAATAAATTAATAAATTAATAAATTAATAAATTAATAAATTAATAAATTAATAAATTAATAAATTAATAAATTAATAAATTAATAAATTAATAAATTAATAAATTAATAAATTAATAAATTAATAAATTAATAAATTAATAAATTAATAAATTAATAAATTAATAAATTAATAAATTAATAAATTAATAAATTAATAAATTAATAAATTAATAAATTAATAAATAATTAAATTAATAAATTAATAAATTAATAAATTAATAAATTAATAAATTAATAAATTAATAAATTAATAAATTAATAAATTAATAAATTAATAAATTAATAAATTAATAAATTAATAAATTAATAAATTAATAAATTAATAAATTAATAAATAAATTAATAAATTAATAAATTAATAAATTAATAAATTAATAAATTAATAAATTAATAAATTAATAAATTAATAAATTAATAAATTAATAAATTAATAAATTAATAAATTAATAAATTAATAAATTAATAAATTAATAAATTAATAAATTAATAAATTAATAAATTAATAAATTAATAAATTAATAAATTAATAAATTAATAAATTAATAAATTAATAAATTAATAAATTAATAAATTAATAAATTAATAAATTAATAAATTAATAAATTAATAAATTAATAAATTAATAAATTAATAAATTAATAAATTAATAAATTAATAAATTAATAAATTAATAAATTAATAAATTAATAAATTAATAAATTAATAAATTAATAAATTAATAAATTAATAAATTAATAAATTAATAAATTAATAAATTAATAAATTAATAAATTAATAAATTAATAAATTAATAAATTAATAAATTAATAAATTAATAAATTAATAAATTAATAAATTAATAAATTAATAAATTAATAAATTAATAAATTAATAAATTAAATTAATAAATTAATAAATTAATAAATTAATAAATTAATAAATTAATAAATTAATAAATTAATAAATTAATAAATTAATAAATTAATAAATTAATAAATTAATAAATTAATAAATTAATAAATTAATAAATTAATAAATTAATAAATTAATAAATTAATAAATTAATAAATTAATAAATTAATAAATTAATAAATTAATAAATTAATAAATTAATAAATTAATAAATTAATAAATTAATAAATTAATAAATTAATAAATTAATAAATTAATAAATTAATAAATTAATAAATTAATAAATTAATAAATTAATAAATTAATAAATTAATAAATTAATAAATTAATAAATTAATAAATTAATAAATTAATAAATTAATAAATTAATAAATTAATAAATTAATAAATTAATAAATTAATAAATTAATAAATTAATAAATTAATAAATTAATAAATTAATAAATTAATAAATTAATAAATTAATAAATTAATAAATTAATAAATTAATAAATTAATAAATTAATAAATTAATAAATTAATAAATTAATAAATTAATAAATTAATTTTTTTTTTTTTATTATACTTTGCTTTTATTTATTGAATCTTCTCATTTTTGAGACTAACAATAAGTGTATCAAATCTTATACTATAACCTAGCTAACAGTCATGTAGACTGGAACATTAGAAATGGCCCTGACAAATTATGGCTGGGTTGGAAGGTCGGTACGTTGCAGGCGGGATCGGTTGGAAACCCGAGTCGAGACCCTTGCGAGGGGATTTGGGTGGACAGAGAGTTTTTCATTATAGGACGCTTTTTGCTTGTCTATTTCATCTTTTACTGCGAAAATGCCGAGGTCCCTGTGGATGTTTTGGTTTAGAATATACCATGGTGCCCCAGTGATAGTTCGCAGGATCTTTGATTGAGCGCGCTGTATGATATCAATGTTGGTTCTGCTCGCGTTCCCCCAAAGTTGGGAGCCATACGTCCAGATTGGCTTAAGAGTGGAGTTATAGAGCAGGACCTTATAGTCCAGGCACAAGGGCGATCGGGCGTTTATAATCCAGTGGAGGCTGCTGGCTTTCAGCTTTAGGTGTAATTTCTTGCATTCGATATGTCTACGCCATGTTAGACGTCTGTCGAGATGGATGCCGAGATACGTTACTTCGTTGACTTGGGGGATCTGCGTGCTATTCAGGCAGAGCGGAGGGCAAGTTTGCCTGTTAAGAGTAAACGTTATGTGTTTACACTTTTGTTCGTTTATTTTGATACGCCAGTCAGATAGCCACTTCTCGACTACCATGAGATGTTTGGCAAGTTGGGTTGATGCACGGACTGGGCATCTGGAGCGGCTAAGGATCGCAGTGTCGTCAGCAAAGGTGGATGTTGTTAGTCGGTCACTTGTGGGAATGTCCGCTGTGTAGAGGACGAATAGAGTTGGCCCAAGTGCGCTGCCTTGTGGGACTCCAGCTTCGATAGTGTAGTTGTCGGATATTGTTGTGTTGCACCTCACTGCGAAGGCTCTGTTGTAGAGGTAAGATTCAAGGAGTTTATGAGTGTACCCAGGCAAGTGTGTTTTAATTTTATGCATAAGACCTTTGAGCCAGACGCGGTCAAATGCTTGAGATACATCGAGGAATATCGCGCTGCAGTATTCTCTAAGCTTGAAGGCTGTGCGAATCTCTGATGTTATTCTGTTAACTTGCTCGATAGTACCGTGTTTTTCTCTGAAGCCAAATTGATGGGCTGGGATAATGTTGTGAGCTTCCATATATGGTATTATGCGCGTTAGAAGGCATTTTCGAAAAGTTTGGACAGGCATGATAATAAACTTATTGGTCTGTAAGATGACGGCATCGTGTGATCTTTTCCAGGCTTCGGTATCATTATTATAATTGATTTTTTCCATTTACTTAGGTAGTAGCCGAGACTTATGATACCATTGAAGAGCTTACAGATGACCTCAACAGCACAGTACAGAAGTTCCATTATCATTTTTGTAGTTATTAGGTCCTGGCCTGGAGCCTTTTTTGGTTTTAGCTCCCTAATGATTTTTGTAATCTCGTTCGGCCGAAATGAAGTTGGCGTTAATTCCGTCTCGGAGTGAATTTGCGGAAGAACATGTGCATTTGCTGAGGGGTTCGGCTGGAAGACGTCTCTGAGATGTAAGGCAAATGTTTCGGCTCTGCCTTTGTCGTCGGGCCCAGCAACCTGAAGAATTTCTTATTGGGGTTACGGTTTCAGCCGGAGAGCTTAGATTTGGGTGAGCCCTCCACAAGGGATGCTTTGTACTAGTTGGCGATAGTTTTTCTATATATTTTAGTTGTGCGTTTTCAGCATCTTGCTTCAGAGCCCGGCTTAGTTTGCGGGTGGCTTCATTAAGACGTTGCTTTGAGCATGGTGACCTGCTGGTTTGCCACGCCCGTCGCAGACGCCTTTTTTCCAGAACCAGCTGTTCAATTTGCAGGCTGGTTTTGAACGTCTTAATTTTCACATCCTTCCCTTTTTGTTGAGATCCTGGCTGCTGTAACAGTACCTCTTCGCGGCGGTGTAGTCGATGTCCGATTCGATATTTAGTTGAGGAGTTAGCTCAATGTGGGAACTCACATACTTTCTGTATTTCATCCAGTTGGTGTTGTGCGACGTCAGCCTGGGGTGGTCCGTAATTTCTGGGCTTTGAAGAAGGGTTAACAACAAAGGCGAGTGGTCGGATGAGAGATCCGACAGGGCCATGGCGCTTATAAGATCGCGTGGGATGTTTTTCGTCACCGCGAAATCAATTAGATCTGGGATCTTTCTGGGGTCTGCAGGCCAATATGTGGGCCTACCAGGAGAGACGTAGTCCAATTTATTGCTCACTTTTATAAGTGCGTTATACAGTTGCCTTCCCTTGGGGGTCACGAGGCGTGATCCCCAGTGCGTGTGTTTGGCATTGTAGTCTCCTGCAGCTATGAAGCGATCCCCCAGTGTGTTGTAGAAGTCCATGAATTGACCTTCAGAGATAGTAAATCGAGGTGGGCAGTAGACAGCGGCAATGCAAAGGTTGCCGTTTCCTGACTGCACATTTATGGACGTGGCTTGCAGGTAATTTGTTGCAAACCTTTGGTGAAAGTGGTGTTTAATGCGTTCTCTGATTAAGATGCCGGTTCCACCGTGGGCTTTCCCATCCGGATGATCTGTGCGGTAGAAGGTATAACCTCTTATATGGAAGTTATATCTCCCTGTGAGGTGCGTTTCAACCAGCAGCATGGCGTCGATGTGATTTATATTTAGGAATTGCGTTATTTCCAGGTTATGCCGTGAAATGCCGTTGGCATTCCACATAGATATACGTAGGTTAGACATTTATTATTTGGACTGTTGAGCTACAAGCAACTGAATCACCATGTTCTGATTCTGAACAAGGGTTTGCATAGTTGTTTTCATGAATGACATGAGTTCCATCATACTTTGTTGCATGGTATACATCATAGATTCCAAATTGCTTTGCGGCTGCATCGGGACCTGCTGAGTGTTTTCTGAGTGTGGCTGAAGTGGATTTTCCATGCCTGATCGTAGTGCTTCGGCGTATGAGAAGCCCTTAGTGGTATTTAGCGGACCGAATGATGATCTGGCTGCCTTGGCGAAAAATACGTCTGGCGTACTTTTTGAGTTATAATACGCATTTTGCGTATTTTGTTGACGCGTAGCTGTCGCTCGTTGCATGCGACTCTTCAGCTCCTTGTAGACCGCACAGCCTCTGTAGTTTGCTGTATGGTTTCCTCCACAGTTGCCACATTTTTTCTTTAAGGGTCTTCTTTGTTTGCGGGGCAGTTTACGGAGTTGTGGAAGTCTCCGCAGACTACGCAGACTGCCCGAAGTGTGCAGTATGTCTTTGTGTGTCCATACTCCTGGCAGTTTGTGCATTGAAGAGGGCCGTTGCGTTTGTGTGGTTCTTCCACGGTGATCCTTCGATGCAATAAGAGCTGCAGCTTATAGATTGGGTGCACTGTTTTTCTTTAAGGCTTTGCTATCTGGTTCGAGCTCGACCTTGAAGAGTGGTTGCGGTTTTTTATTCCTGTTGATAATGTTGCTGACATTTTTGGCATAGAAGCCCTTGGCTTTAAGGGCTTCTTGAATTTCAGAGGGGCGACGTCGGGTTCAATTCCTTTAAGTACAACTTGCAGTCCCTTGCTGCTTTTTAGTTGGTAGGTGTAGAAGTTCATTTTTGTTTCCTCCAGGTACTTAGACACAGCTCGGAAGTGTTCTTCGGACTTCGTTTGAACTTTGGTTTCGTGGATGTTCCCTTTAATAAGCGGAACAACATGAAAATTATCGTTCCCGACCAGCGCAACAATTTTGTTGACCAGGGCGTTAGAGCTTTTTCTTCTTATATAAATAGGTGGGGGCTTTGGTTTCTTTTGGGTCTCCTGCCCCAGCTCTGCTTGGTTGTTCTCCGCCTCTGCTAAGATGGAAAAACGGTTATCATTGGAACTTCTAGTTTGGTAGTTGCTTTTGTTGATACGGTTGATCTTTGGTTTATTACCAACCGTGTTTACTGGACTAAGCTTACGCTTTATCTGAATGTACCGATCCATACCGGTCTGTATAGCCGGGACCGCTTGTTGCTTATCGAAGCTTACGGTTTTTGTTGACATTGCAATTTGTTCTGCGGCCGTTGGCACCGAATTCGCAATATTGGTAGTTGGTTTTGTTGTTGGTGGTGCTTTTGCTGCGACTGCGGAAATTGTAGCGCTGCTTGTTGTTGGAGCTTCTTC
The DNA here is from genome assembly GCA_018150935.1 of Drosophila pruinosa. Classification (NCBI taxonomy): domain Eukaryota; kingdom Metazoa; phylum Arthropoda; class Insecta; order Diptera; family Drosophilidae; genus Drosophila; species Drosophila pruinosa. The sequence continues at coordinate 26,554 of JAECWR010000098.1, forward strand.
CATAGAAGCCGGCGGTGGTGGGGTTGGGCATTGGTAGCTCCATGATGTAGGAGTTGGGGTGAGCTGAGTGGGTGAGCAAGAGCTCGCTCTCTTGCTGTCGACGGTCAGTAGAGCCGGGTTGCAATTTGTTGACTTGCTTTCTTCAACGATATCGCGTGTTGAGAAGTAAGAGTAACAAGCGTTTCTTGGATTTAGGGAGCTTCTACGCTCATTCTTTGGAACGCTGCTCATTTTTTGAGCTTATAACGCGTGGCACTTATTAAATTAAGTCAAATATACACTTGAACTATCATAACACCAGTTATAATAATATATATTTTTCTTTGGCGTTACTTTGCGCAAGCTGCCTGTCAATTGTTATTCATGTAGTTTAGACTACTAATTTCAAATTCGCTACTTTTACTCCACTTTGATTTGTTAGTTCTTATTTTCACCGACAAAAGACGGAGAACACCGACCGACGAAGCCTCGCACTAAAAAACGCGTCCAACTCGTACAACGGTCTGATCGCGAATTTGAATAATTAATAAATTAATAAATTAATAAATTAATAAATTAATAAATTAATAAATTAATAAATTAATAAATTAATAAATTAATAAATTAATAAATTAATAAATTAATAAATTAATAAATTAATAAATTAATAAATTAATAAATTAATAAATTAATAAATTAATAAATTAATAAATTAATAAATAAATAAATTATTTTTTTAATAAATAAATAATTTAATAAATAAATTAATAAATTAATAAATAAATTAATAAATAAATTGATAAATTAATAAATTAATAAATTAATAAGTTAATAAATTAATAAATTAATAAATTAATAAATTAATAAATTAATAAATTAAAAAATTAATAAATTAATAAATTAATAAATTAATAAATAAATAAATTATTTTATTAATAAATAAATAAATTAATAAATAAATTAATAAATTAATAAATAAATAAATAAATTAAAAAATTAATAAATAAATAAATTAATAAATTAATAAATTAATAAATTAATAAATTAATAAATTAATAAATTAATAAATTTATAAATTTATAAATTAATAAATTAATAAATAAATAAATTAATAAATTAATAAATCAATAAATTAATAAATAAATAAATTAATAAATAAACTAATAAATTAATAAATTAATAAATTAATAAATTAAAAAATTAATAAATTAATAAATTAATAAATTAATAAATTAATAAATTAATAAATTAATAAATTAATAAATTAATAAATTAATAAATTAATAAATTAATAAATTAATAAATTAATAAATTAATAAATTAATAAATTAATAAATTAATAAATCAATAAATTTATAAATTAATTAATAAATTAATTAATAAATTAATAAATTAATAAATTAATAAATTAATAAATTAATAAATTAATAAATTAATAAATTAATAAATTAATAAATTAATAAATTAATAAATTAATAAATTAATAAATTAATAAATTAATAAATTAATAAATTAATAAATTAATAAATTAATAAATTAATAAATTAATAAATTAATAAATTAATAAATTAATAAATTAATAAATTAATAAATTAATAAATTAATAAATTAATAAATTAATAAATTAATAAATTAATAAATTAATAAATTAATAAATTAATAAATTAATAAATTAATAAATTAATAAATTAATAAATTAATAAATTAATAAATTAATAAATTAATAAATTAATAAATTAATAAATTAATAAATTAATAAATTAATAAATTAATAAATTAATAAATTAATAAATAAATAAATTAATAAACTAAAAGCTATTATAGTTCCCTTCACTAGACGCTATTCCACTACATTATATCAGCGGCTCCCCTGTGGGGCTTCCAACGAAATCAAATAACTAGGGGTAACCCTAGATAAAAGACTAAATTGGAACTCCCACCTCAGCAACACCCTCACAAAGGCGACCCATGCCATGTGGAGAAGATTCTTTGGTAGAATCTGGGGTCTTAAATCCTGCACCATCCTGTCCATCCATCCTGCCATGATGGTCAGACCCATCGTCATTGCTATTGTGTGATGGCCGAAGGTTACTCCCATCAACAAATGCAATAAATTGCACAGGCTGATGTGCCTCTCACTGACAGGTGCACTTCGTACCTGTCCTGTAAAGAAGTCGCAGCTATTAGGCTTCTTAGAATCAAGCTCCAATCCGGGCTACTTGCTACCGAATCAGGATATGCTAGTCTAATCATAGATATTCCTGGCATAGATATCTGCACTAGATCAGATGTTATGACACAGGAACTTTTATTTGGTGCTAAATTTAGAACCCTCATCCCAGACCGAAAGGACTAGGACAATGGCAACCCCATCAGCGACCCACATGGTATCCACTGGTATACCGGCGGGTCATAAACTGATCAGGTGGTTGGGACTGGGATCTATGGACCCAATTCCAAAACCTCAATTGCTATGGGCAAATGGCCCACAGTCTTCCAATCTGAGGTTCATGCCATCGAGTTCTGCTGCCGTCTGATCCTTGAGAAGAGGATTAGAGGAGTCAACATCTACATCTTCTCTGACAGTCAAGCGGCCATATTGGCCCTCTCCTCAAAAAAGTAAGCTCTTGATTGGTGGCCGATTGCTGGAACTGCCTCCAGAGACTGTCTCTAATTGACAACGTCACACTTCTATGAGTACCTGAACACACTGCTCTCTAGGGCAATGAGCTGGTGAACTTGCGAGGGCCGGCTCGTCAGCCACTTTTTCCGGCCCCGAGCCCTTCTGTGGCGTGGGGTGGTCAACCATTTCGGCTATTGTGAAAATCTGGGCTGTTAGGTTGACTGATCGCTATTGGTCTGTCCAACAAGAGATGCGACAAGCCAAGAAGCTTATCAATCCCATGGTCGACCGAAGAACTAGCTTACTCTCCACGAGCGATCTTCACCTCCTCGTTGGCTATCTTAGTGGCCATTACACGGTGAACTATCACCTCACTAAAATGCGTCTGTCTTCTGATGCTGAGTATAGATTCTGTAAAGAAGACGATGAGACATATTCTGTGCAACTGTCCAACCTTGATATGGACTAGGAGGAAACATCTGCACGTGGAAACCGCAGGTCCCGAGCATATTGTGCGTTCCTCGACGAAAGATTTGATTTCTTTTATTAGGGAAGCAGAGCAGATAGGGAGAGCTTTACATGCTCAAAAGATCATATTTATTTTATAAAATAAAATAACAAAAATATTTAGTAATGTTTTCCAAGTCATTGGTTATTTGCTGCTAATTGTGGCTGCTAGAAAAAACGTCTATGACTTTGCTTTCATTGACAATCTCTGTGGCAATCACAGGTATTTCATTATATAACTCGACATCAATAATATTTTCAAAAACATAACTTTCAACGTCGTTAATTTTTTGAAAGATAAGTGCTCACTATGCCATACATGAAAGAGAAGAGAGAATCTTCTGTACAGACATGGTACCTAAAAAGTATATCATCGCGAAAATGTTGACAAAAATATTTGACATTTCACGATCACAATACATCATTCTTATTTTAAAAAACAAGTATTTGGGTGGGCAGAGAGTTTTTCATTGTAGGACGCTTTTTGCTTGCCTATTTCATATTTTACTACGAGAATGCCGAGGTCCCTGTGGATATTTTGGTTTCGAATATACCATGGTGCCCCAGTGATAGTTTGCAGGATCTTTGATTGAGCGCGCTGTATGATGTCTATGTTGGTTCTGCTCGCGTCCCTCAAAGCTGGGAGCCATACGTCCAGATTGGCTTAAGAGTGGAGTTGTAGAGCAGGACCTTGTAGTCCAAACACAAGGGCGATCGGGCGTTTATAATCCAATGGAGGCTGCTGGCTTTCAGCTTTAGGTGTAGTTTCTTGTATTCGATATGTCTACGCCATGTTAGACGTCTGTCGAGGTGGATGCCGAGATACGTTACTTCATTGACTTGAGGGATCTGCTTGCTATTCAGGCAAAGCAGAGAGCAAGTTTGTCTGTTAAGAGTAAACGTTATGTGTTTACACTTTTGTTCATTTATTTTGATATGCCAGTCAGACAGCCACTTCTCGACTACCATGAGGTGTTTGGCGAGTTGGCCTGTTGCACGGACTGGGCATCTGGAGCGGCTAAATAAGGTTGGCCCAAGTGCGTGGCATTGTGGGACTCCAGACTCGATAGTGTAGTTGTCGGATATTATTGTGTTGCACCTCACTGCGAAGGCTCTGTTGTAGAGGTACGACTCAAGAAGTTTGTGAGTGTACCCAGGCAAGTATGTTTTAATTTTATGCATAAGACCTTTGAGCCAGACGCGGTCAAATGCTTGAGATACATCGAGAAATATCGCGCTGCAGTATTCTCTAAGCTCGAAGGCTGTGTGAATCTCTGATGTTATTCTGTTAACTTGCTCGATAGTACCGTGTTTTTCTCTGAAGCCAAATTGATGGGCTGGGATAATGTTGTGAGCTTCCATATATGGTATTATGCGCGTTAGAAGGCATTTTTCGAAAAGTTTGGACAGGCATGATAATAAACTTATTGGTCTGTAAGATGACGGCATCGTGTGATCTTTTCCAGGCTTCGGTATCTTTATTATAATTGATTTTTTCCATTTACTTGGGTAGTAGCCGAAACTTATAATTCCATTGAAGAGTTTACCAATGACCTCAAAAGCAGAGTACGGAAGTTCCATTATCATTTTTGTAGTTATTAGGTCACCGCCTGGAACCTTTTTGGGTTTTGCTCCCTAATGACTTTTGTAATCTCGTTCGGCCGAAATGAAGTTGGCGTTAATTCCGTTTCGGAGTGAATTTGCGGAAGAACATATACATTTGCTGCGGGGTTCGGCTGGAAGACGCCTCTGAGATGTAAGGCAAATGTTTCGGCTCTGTCTTTGTCGCTGCGGGCCCAGCAACCTGAAGAATTTCTTATCGGGGTTCAGTCGGAGAGCTTAGATTTGGGTGAGCCCTCCACAAGGGATGCTTTTTACTAGTTGGAGAAAGTTTTTCAATATCTTTCCGTTTTGGTGTTAAGATCCTGGCTGCTGTGACGAGTATCTCTTCCAGAGCGGCAGTAGAGTAGTCGATGTCCGCTTCGATATTTAGTTGAAGAGTTAGCTTAATATGGGAACTTACATACTTTCTGTATTTCATTCAATTAGTGTTATGCGACGTCAGCCTATAGGGGTGGTCCGTAATTTCTGGGCTTTGAAGAAGGGTTAACAATAAAGGCGAGTGGTCGGATGAGAGATCCGGTAGGGCCATGGCGCTTATTAGATCGCGTGGGATGTTTTTTGTCACCGCGAAATCAATTAGATCTAGGATCTTTCTGGGGTCTGCAGGCCAATATGTGGGCCTACCAGGAGAGACGTAGTCCAATTTATTGCTCACTTTTACAAGTGCGTTATACAGTTTCCTTCCCTTGGGAGTCACGAGACGTGATCCCCAGTGCGTGTGTTTGGCATTACAGTCTCCTGCAGCTATGAAGCGATCCCTCAGTGTTTTGTAGAAGTCCATGAATTTACCTTTAGAGATAGTAAAGCAAGGTGGGCAGAAGACAGCGGCAATGCAAAGGTTTGCCGTATCCTGACTGCACACTTATGGACATGGCTTGCAAGTAATTTGTTGCAAACCTTTGGTGAAAGTGGTGTTTGATGCGTTCTCTGATAAAGATGCCGGTTCCGCCGTGGGCTTTGCTATTCGGATGATCTGTGCGGTAGAAGGCATAACCTCTTATATACCGTTGGCATTCCACATGGATATACGTAGGTTACTGTACTGTATCACCATGTTCTGGTTCTAAACAAGGGTTCGCATAGTTGTTTTCATAATTGACATGAGTTCCATCATACTTTGCTGCATGGTAAACATCATAGTTTCCAAATTGCATTGCGGCTGCATCGGGACCTGCTGAGTGTGGCTGGAGTTTCCATGCCTGTTCATAGTGCTTCGGCGTAGGAGAAGCCCTTAGTGGTATTTCGCGGACCGAATGATGATCTGGCTGCCTTGGCGAAAAATACGTCTGGCGTATTTTTGAGTTATCATTGGAATTCCTAGTTTGGTCGTTGCTTTTTTTGGTACGGCTGATCCTTGGTTTATTACCAACCGTGTTTAGTGGACTAAGCTTACGCTTAACCTGGATGTAGCGATCCATACCGGTCTGTATAGCCGGGACCGCTTTTTGCTTATCAATGCTTACGGTTTTTTTTGGCACCGAATTCGCGATATTGGTAGTTGGTTTAGTTGTTGGTGGTGGTTTTGCTGCCACTGCAGAAATTTTCCATCGAAGCCGGCAGTGGTGGGATTTGGCATTGGAAGCTCCATGATGTAGGAGTTGGAGTGAGCAGAGTGGGTGAACAAGAGCTCGCTCTCTTGCTTTCGACGGTCAGTAGAGCCAGGCTGATCTTTGTTGACTTGCTTTGTTCGTCGATATCACGTGTTGAGAAGTAAGAATAACAGGCGTTTCTTAGATTTACGGAGCTTTTAAGCTCATTCCTTGGAGCGCTGCTCATTTTTCGAACTTATTGAGCGTGGCACTTATTAATTTAAGTCAACTATACACTTGTCTTAATCATAACACCAGTTATGAATATACTTTTCTTTGGCGTTACTTCGCGCAGGCTGCCTGTTAATTGTGATTCATGTAGTTTAGACTACTGATTTCAAATTCATTAATTTGTCCACACTTTAGTTGTTAATTCCTATTTTTCACCGACAAAAAACGGAGAACACCGACCGGCGAAGCCTCTCAGTAAAAACGCGTCCGACTTGTTCAACGGTCTCTTTACTGAAAATTATTATTATGTCACAGAGTGACATATCAGCTGATCAGCTGCAACTGCACCTGATTTTGCCTTTTAAAAGTAATTCTTTAATAATTTCTGTATTTTTTGTCCGATTGTAACCAAATTCTCAGAGATCATTAAGATTATGATTAGTATTGTGCGTGCAACAATAAGACACACTATCCCGAAAAATTTGTTGCTCTATCTCTTTTAGTCTCTGAGATCTATGTGTTCAAAGGGCAAACGGACAGACGGACATGGCTATACCGTCTCGAATGTTGACGCATATTAAAAATATATATACTTTATGGGGTCGGAAATTCTTCCTTCTGTCTGTTACATACTTTTGCGGTCGGCACAAAGTACTACCCTTTGAGTAGAAGGGTATAATTATTATAGACTTAATATTAGTAACCGAATTAGAAAATCATTTGCCACATATTAGCTATTTGAAATATCGATTAAACGCTTTTTCGACCAATGTGCTTTTATGGACATGTCTGTATGTCTCTATGAATATCTAGATCTCAGAGACTATAAAAGCTTGAGCTACGAAATTTGGAGGCATGTAAAAACTTTCCATACAGATAAAGTTTGTTTAAGAATTTGTCCATGACCTTTCGGCCTAAATCTTACGTCTTTTGTTTTACGACTCATATGTAAAATATTGTATCACGGACATTTAGTTAAAATTTCATTAAGATCGGACAATAAATAAGGAAGATACTCAAGACAATTTCTTGTCTGCTGCGTACAATTTCATCAAACCGGTCTTTTTCAGAGCCACCATAAATCTAAACAAAATTTTCTTTTTTCAATATGAAAACATCTGTAATTTATTTAACTGCAAAGTATGCATTTTTTAAATGTACATATATCGATTTTGGAGCGCCGTGCGACACATAGTGTACCGATACAAGTGAGACTCAAGAAAATATTCAGTAACAAAATTGGGATTTTCACAATGAAATAATTCTGAGCTTATGTCCGATCGTAACTAAATTTGCAAAATAATTTTTATACCCGCCTACCCAAAGGGTAGAAGGGTATTATGGCTTTGTGCCGACCGAAAATGTATGTAACAGGCAGAAGGAAGCATCTGCGACCCCATAAAGTGTATATATTCTTGATCAGCGTCAACAGTCGAGACGATATAGCCATGTCCGTCTGTCCGTCTGTCCGTATGAACACCTAGATCTCAGAGACTATAAGAGATTTTTCGCGACAGTATGTCTTATTGTTGCACGCAGATCAAGTTTGTTTTTGATTTTGGCCACGCCCCCTCCCGCCCCCGTAAATCGAATAAAGCCGAATTGCAAGCGTCGTTTTAAACCTAGAATCAATTTTGGTACGCATAATACTAATCACCATCTTAATGATCTCTGCAAATTTGGTTACAATTGGATAAAAAACACAGAAGTTATTAAGATATTACTCTTATAAGGCGTTACCACGTGTAACTGCTAGTGCTGCCTAGTTAGTTGTTATGACACTCCGCGACATAATAATGGTGTTCAATAAACCAACTAAAGTGCCGCCAAGCTAATAATTTCGAACAAAGAAAATGTTGATATATTATTTTGGTATTTTTTAGTATATTTTTTTGTAGTATTTTTTCAGTATATTTTGAAAAATATAATATTTTGATGGTAGAATTGGGTGGCGGGTATCTCACAGTCGAGCAAACTCGGCTGTAGCTTTCTTACTTGTTATTATTATCGAGGACGTAATTTTCTTTTTAAAAAATGTTGGCCTAGTTTCTCTACTTCCAGCACTCATTCACCACACATTAATAAATTTTGCTTAAAAAAATTAATCAAAATCTACATTCGTCGCAGACAGTCGTGCCGCCATCAGTTACAAGTAAATCTATACGTCAAAGAGATGTTGTTGTAGTGATCGTTGACACAAAAATCTATTTTGAGATATCATTAACGGTGTTTGATCTACTGCAAGCTAAGAAAAGCCTTGTACAATTGTTCTTATAGTCTATTGCCCTTTTGGACAAGTGTTTTGGCTCTCGCTAGCTTATAGCTATGGCTTGCGAGAGATAAAGACAGATCTATGAATGTGATTTGATTGCATTATTTTCTGCTAATGAAATACAAAGACAGTCATCAAATGGAAGCTCATCTTCTCACTCACAGCTTAATACGAGCTCGTTCAGTCGTGAAAGGATAAAGAAAATTTTCGGACAATTACCAACAGAAATTCGAGCCGAGGTCATGGAGGATCCGGCCTTAAGACAGGTTGATCCTCTTCCTTCCCAAAGCTGGGAATCATGTGCTATCACAACCAACTCATCACCATAAGTAACTAGAGCTCGTAACTAGAGCACCCTCACAACAACTTCTGCCAGTGCAGCAGCTACGTTATCAATTGACATATTGGTTTCATCAAGCATAATAAAGTAAACAAAGCCATAGGCACACAAAGCCATTTGGAATTCCGCAACGAACGTAAAACTGTGATTTTCAAAAAGTGGAAATGGTCTCCAAAGCTACACAACAAAGTATGGCAGTATCAGCTCTCCAAAATAAAGGGCGTTAAAGTAAGACCAATGTCGCTAATCATTCGGCAAATCGCAATACAGCTCTTGCTGAAGAGTCTGAATCCGTAATGAAGTTGGATGAGGATAGGGACCATGATGAAATGAAACCCAGACAACCAAAGGTACCGAAGAGCGAAATTCCTAAGCCAGCCATGAATAAGCTAGAGCATGCTCTTAATGATGTTGTAGCGTTCGCCTACGACATCAGTATAACAAGGTTTGGAATCTTGCTCGTTTATACTAAAAACTCAGATAATTAGAAGTTAATATTCAACTTTTGTAATTCGAAAACAAACTTTACATTTGAATGATAGAGGTCTTCAGGGGAAACTAGAAGAGCAATTTAATAAATAGAACTACAAGATAGGTCAGAAGAAAAGACAAGGTCAAGCATTCGGCCATTACAGTTACGCACCAGGTTAACTTGAGTTAATGAGATTTCAAACAGTGTATTAACCAGTTCAGAGGAACTAGATGGGATCAACACAATATGTGAGTCTAACCAAACTATATTAGATAAATTAAAATTAGCGAAAAAAACAAAAAGTCTTTTTCGAAAAGCATAGAGTAAATAGTTTTTTATTGCAAAAAGGTGTTCATTACAAATTTACATATCATATAAAATTGAACAAATATTTAAGGATATTTACAATTACTAATTCGAGGTTAACATGCCACCGAGAAAAAATTAATTCATACGAAAGTTCAGTGAGCAGGTGTGAACTCCTTATGTATAGGAGGTCATTGTAGGAGAGGATTCCGACATAAAATGCAACGCAATGATATCTCTAATATTCACTTTATTCTTAATATACAATAACAATTATATACGTGCACTCAAATTCTAATTAGACTCTCGCTCGCGACAACTGACGTCCGACCGGAGTGTTTCGGCGTAGACAATTAATTTCTCTAATTGGTAACCTTTTGACTTCTGCTGTGCCTAGCTGAGCATATGCTCTGCTACTCAGCCACTCAGTGTAAGCTCTGCTATTCAGCTGCATGTCCCTTTCGATCGGGATCTTTTGCATAGTGCACAGTGAGACAAGCAATAACCAAACAATCAGAATCAACAGCAATTAAAACACCACCTCCTACAAGTGAAACACACATCGTGTCTAAAAAGTGTGTATTTACAAGAGAATAAAAAATAATATTAGACTTTAACCAAGTTTTGGTAAGGTAACTACATTAAACAAAGAAAAGCAATCTACAAACAGTTGAGAAAATTTAGAATTAGGTCCCTTAACGTTTTGATAGGCCGTCACCTGTCAGAGGAAGCAAGGGGATCAACATGTAATCCCAGTATTGGCTGGGGCACGTGCCGTCCTTGCTCCTACTGTCGGAAATGCGACTATACTCTCCACGCTAGAGCGGCTGGAAGCAGACCCCTAGCACGGTCATGTCTCTGCTAGAGGTGCTGACTAATTGTAGTCGGGCGAAGATCGTGAATCTATAAATCACCTCAATCCAAGGTGGAACAGCATACGCTGATGGATGCATGGCCGGGGGGTAGCCCGGTCTCTAGTATGCGGACTCTGGATACCTGTCGCCCTCCAGTTTCATTTAAACTTTCCACGGTATGCGGGCTATGCCGTGGATGACCTTCCCTTCCCGCCAATTCGTGGGATCAACAAGAAAATTTAGAAAAGTCTGATACGGCTTCAAAAGTATCATCCCTGGGCGATGCCTTCACGGCTGACCCCTATACCAGCACTGCAGCCAGTGGACTGCTGGCTTCCACCTCCACTACTACGGGTCTCAACTCTAGTATCCCCTCCCTTGGACACAGGGTTCGCTAGTGCTGAACTTCCGTCCAGTAGAGGTATTGTCCTCTGACGAGGAAGCTGACTACGACCGAATCAGCTTTGTTGACGACGCTTCTATGGCCTCTCAGAGGTTAGGCTTCACGGAAGCAGGCTCTCAGATCCAGTTGCTGCGGCTGGAATCTAAGGGCGCCTTTGTTAAACTGAAGAGCCGCGAGAAGAAGCTTTTGAAGAAGCTGCACTCGCAAAGGGTTCAAACTGAGCGGAAGCTCTAGGGCTGAGGGCTGTATACCCCGAAATGTGTGGCTGCTTCTGATGTGCGAGGAAAACAGCACTGACAATTGGGTCAGGGGAGCTGTTGGACATATCACACACCATCCTGGAATACATTGGGCTCCAGAACGCCAGCAGCTTCTCTACGCAGCTGTGGCGGGTGGTGCAGCACAGCCTGAACGGCACAACGACTCACCTCGAAATGTTGGTTGACGAGGAGTCGTTCAGGGCTCTGACGGAGTGCAAAGGGAGGGTGAAATTCTGCTTTTTTCTGTATCTTGGACGTTGACGTACTAACGGCAGTACGATCAAGTGACCCAGCGACACCAAGCTCGGGCTTGTTAACGCGCGGACCTAGGCAGACACGACCACCCGCCCATCCGACCGAGGGGCAACCGCATAACGTGCGGGAACGGAGGTTGCAAACACTTAACACAGACAAAACAACCAAATTGTATTAACAAAAAGAATAAAATAATAATAATAATACTATTACTACTACTAATAATAATTATAACTATTCTTAAATACGAGCTAATGTATCTAGGAGTAATGTTTTAATTTCTAAGGTAGTGTTAGTATTATTAACTAGACTAGAAAAATTATTAGAATTTACACATAAAATACGGAAAGGATTGTGACTGGCATAGTTAGTACTACAACGGGAAAGTGAGAGGGGAAGGAAATTTATAGTCGTTCTGACCGGAACGGCAAAGCTAATCTGACTTGTCAACTGCAATGAGTCAATTTCGCCAATGATTAGTCTATGTAGAAACACTACACCTAGCATAGTTCTACGGTCAGAAAGAGAAGGAAGGTCTAGTAATAAAAGTCTACTACGATACGAAGGCAATCTAATTGTGTGATTCCAGCTAAGACTACGAAGAGCAAAAAGAAGAAATTGTTTCTGCACTGATTCAAGCCTATCTTGATGAACCCTATACTGGGGGAACCAGATATTAGATCCATACTCAAGAATAGGACGAACCAGTGAGATGTACAAGTGTTTAGTAATGTAGGAATTGTTAAATTCAGCCAAAATATGCTTATCAAACTTTAATTTTGAATCAAGAAGGATATCTAAATCAGATACTGACTCTATTCGCTCAAGTGAAGTATCATTAAGATGATAATTATTTAAATGGAGAATACCCATAAAAAATGCCATAAGTTTACATTTATTGCAATTAAGATTTAATAAATTTATAGCACTCCACGACTGAAAACAATCAAGGTCAGATTGCAATCTGAGGCTATATATGGGATCACTAAAAGTCAGACAAATCTTAACATCATCTGCATACATAAGAATGCGAGAGTATGATATAACGGACGGTAGATCATTTATAAATAATGTAAACAGCAATGGGCCTAAATGACTTCCTTGGGGTACGCCGGAAGTGACTTGGACCGTCTTGGACACAGAGCCTTTTTAAAATACTCTTTGAATTCTAAATGAAAGATATGAAGATATCCACAAAATTAAGTTCTGTGGAAATTCAAGAAGATTGAGCTTGTATAATAAGAGACTATGGTTGACAGAATCAAAAGCCTTACTGAAATCAGTATAAATAACTTTTGCATTTTTGATCGGAACCCTTCAATAACAATTGATGAGAATTCTAATAAGTTAGTGGTAGTAGACCTACATTTCACAAACCCATGCTGGTAGGGTGAAATTATAGATTTACAGCAGTGTTGCAGTTGAGAAGTTATTAGTTTCTCAAATGCTTTGGGAATAGCGGACAACTTGGAGATACCTCTATAGTTTTGAACGTTGGATTTATTTTCTTTTTTCAAGAGAGGAATAATGTAAGACTCTTTCCAAAGATTGGGAAAAGATCACAACTCTACAGACAATTCAAATAATTTTAAAAGTGGTTTACAAAGTCCCTCTGCATAGAACCTAAGCATGCAACTAGGAACTCCGCCAGTGCCAGGAGAAAAAATTGGTTTACATGACTTAAGTTCACGTAAGAACTTTCAGAAAGTAAGGGACCGAAAATGCAATTCGCTTGGTTTACTTGATACGGATAAGACTGGGCTCTATAAAAAGATGATGTGGATGAGGTCGTTTGAAAATAATCAGCAAACAGATCGGCAATGCCACGATCATTAAAAGCTGTCTTTTTATCAAAAAGTAATGTTGTTGGAAGTGTTGACGTCTTCCGCTTCGATTTGACAAAGTCATAGAAGCGTTTCGGGTCACGCTGAAACGTTAGTCTGCACCTTCTCAAATAATCCTAGTAGCAAAGATTATTTAGCGTGGAGAAATCGGAACAAGCAACAGAGTAGCGAGAAAAATATAAGAGAGAGCCAGTTTCCTTATATTTTTTATATAGCTTTGATTTTTTATTCTTTAACTTTGTTAGTTCTTTGGTAAACCATAACGGTCTATTAGACAATTGTGGAGTACCAAAGGGAACACAAGCATCAAACAGAGAGTTTAATGTAGAATAAAAAATTTCAACTGCCTTGTCCAGGTCAATACACGAAGAAAGTTGGGACCAGTCAGTACGTGAAAGAAGCAAAGAAAGTTTTTTAAAATCGGTCTTCCGAAAACAACGAACTCGCTTCTCCGGTAAAACACCTGCATCCGAAACACTTGCTGGTAAGTCAATCAGCACCTCCAGAGTAGGGTGGTAGGGATCCTCAGGTGAGGAAATAGAATTTAATCTGGACACCGTGCAGGTATTGGGATCCAAAACAAAAATCAGATCAAGCATTTTACCTAGACAATTTTGTATAGAATTGGTTTGAGACAAAGCTATATCAAAAAGGCTATCAACAAAGACATGAGTTGACGAAGGATTCAATACGTTGGACTCACATGACGAAAGCCACGAAATTCCAGAAATATTAAAATCTTCAAGAACTATTAATAGATTACGATCAGAAAGCATTTCAGAAATACTATTGATTACAGAAAAATGAGATAAATACAGAGAGTTATCTGAAGCAGGAGGTATATATAAGCAGGCGATAAAGATACTAAAACTACAATAAATTAGTTTTACAGCTACAAATTCGATATCTAAATCACTACCTAAATCTACGTGCTCAGAAGAGATATCAGCATCGACAGCAATAAGTACACCACCACCACGACGCTGCATGCGATCACGTCTATAGACAGAAAATTTGTTAGTAAAGATTTCAGTATTCAGAATATCATGCCTTAACCAAGTTTCAGTGAAGGCAATGACATGAAAAGGAAAATTTAAGCTATCTAAATAAACATTATTAAGTTTACTACAAAGGCCTCTTACATTTTGATAGCCCAGCAGGAGAGAAGTTAGTTTTTTGAGATATCAGATGGAGTTTGAGGCTTAGAGGAATTAGTGGTAACATTTGGAAGTAGAATCGGTGGCCGATCTTTCTTTTTATTTACATACTCTTTAATAATTAAGTATTCCGGCCAGAAGTCTTTTGAGCAAACTTTACTAAAATTCTCGGCAGGAACACTTATTTTGAATGGTGCGATTTCCCGTTCATATGAGAAGTTGAATTTTTCCACCTTTAATAATGCTTGAATTTTGGACCGAATAAAGGTCCTAATGTCGTCAGATGACGTATTAGGGGCAAGCCTAGAAACAAAAATTTGTTTTATAGGTGGGACACCTACCATAGTGTTCTGAGCAACTGTAGCAGAAGTCGAGATAGGAGCATCTGTACTAGCTGGTAGAACGTTAGGTATAGCAGAAGGTTGATCATGTTGAGTCTCTGCAACATTAACAAATACTGCAGATACCGAGACTGAAACGGGATCAGAACAAATGACATCCATGGGAACAATGTCATTGTTAGCAATCATTGCGCTGACGAGTGTCGAGGGGTGGGAAACGTAAATGACATTAGATTACTGGGAACAGACGAGTTGTTGACCAGCTCAGGGACATGACGTTTGTTAGGGACAATGGACAAACGAGTATTAGATTTTTTACGCTTTGGAGACTCGGTTAAAAGCTTCATGCCCTTAAACCCAGAGTCCAAAGTTGCGAAACTATCCGCAAGTTTTTTGAAACCTGCGAATAGATCACCAAAGCCTTGCTTCGTCTGACGTATGAATCCCGCAACATCCCTTTCATGACTCACATATCCATCTTAAACCAGATTTTAAGTCAATTAGGTCGACTATACGGCCGGTGATGCCAGCACATTTATCATGTAAAACATTGTTACAGAGCCAGCAGCAAACGAAACCCATTTTTGCGCTTGCTGGTACTCGGCATTTTTTATTATAGCAGACAAACATACTGCAGGTTTTAAAGTTACTAAAAACTAAATGAAACCAAAAATTTAAATAAGAATTAAATTTGTGTTACTAACAGGGTATTAGTACGCTGATATCTACTTACGGAAAAACAGCAAGCTCAAAATCACAATCGCGGGCGCGACGAAAGCAGAGAAAAGAATAGCCAAAACGGCCAACAACAAAACACAGCACAAAGAGCGCGAGAGCGGAAAGTGCGCGAGATCGGAAAGAGCGCGATATGTAATGATATACCAACAATGTGCTGTAGTAGATCAAAACAAAACACAAATTTACTGTAAGCTCTCACAAACAGAAAATTAAGCCTCACAAATTGTTGATATATTAAAACACACAATTAATTGTAAATTATTAAATATTATTACACTGTGACTAAACACTCCGACGTATAGCACAGGTATTGTTAGTTTGCAAACAAAATTATTTGATAACAAGGCGCAGGAAGGGTAAAATAACAAATGTTAGTTGACAGCAAAAAAAAACACGTCCGAATGCGAATGCGAAGCAAGTGGCCTTGTCACGACCGCCATCAGGAGGGAGAATGAGCAGTCTAAAGTGCTCCAGGCTAACCTGCACCACGCTAGAGGAGCGTCGGCCACACTGTGCAGGGTCGTCTGTGATGATCAAATCAACCTGGTTCTCGTCCAAGAACCATGGTTGATCGGTGGCCAAATACGTGGACTATCATTTGGATCATGTAATTTGTTATATGACCGTATGGGAGGTGCCCCTCGCACTGCTATACTTTTGGATAACAGTGTCAGACATTTCCCACTAACTAACTTCATCCACAGAGACCTGGCGGTAACGGCTATTGAGGTAGCCACCGCGGACAGTGTCCAGGAAGTTGTAATCGCCTTAGCATACTTCCCGGGCGATGTGGATGATGTACCCCCAGCAGAGGTCCAGCGGATGGTAGAATTCTGTCGTCGCAACAACAAGGCGCTCGTGATCGGCTGTGATGCTAATGCACATCACACGATCTGGGGGAGCAGCGACATCAACAAACGTGGTGAGTCCCTCTTAGACTACTTATTGTGTTGTCAATTAGATGTAGCTAACATAGGGTGCAAACCCACTTTTATTAATGCTATTAGGGAAGAGGTTTTAGATCTCACCCTAATCAGCAACTCGATAGCGAGTTCGCTTGTTAACTGGCGGGTCACAGACGAAGCCACTTTGTCAGACCATCAGCACATCAGGTTTGACCTTCCTGGCCAAGTCGAAATTCGCCAAAACTCCTTCTGTCCCAAAAAGACGAATCGGGAGCTTTTCAAAGCTTGTTAGCAATCCTAAGTCTATCAGTGAGATAGAACTGGCTGCCAATGTGCTCCAAGATGTGCTTATCTCGTCCTTCGAGGACAGCTCGGCCCAGAAGTCCCTAAGGGTCAATCGCAAAATTCTGAGGTTGAATGAGGAACTGGCTGTACTTAGAAGGAAGGTTAAAAGCCTTTTTAATAAGGCTATATCTAACCGTGCTAGTTGGGACGTCTATAGGGACGCTCTTACCAATTACAACAAAAGCATAAGATGAGCCAAACGCGATACATGGCGCAGCTACTGTGGTAGCTTAGAATCGTTGCCAGAGGCAGCGAGGCTTCATAAAGTATTTGCTAAAGGGTCGTCTAATGGAATAGGGCTTCTTAAAAGAGCAGATGGCTCTTTCACTCAAGATCGCAGGGAAACACTTGAGCTTCTACTGTAAGTCGACTTCCCGGGTTCTGTGGCGAATCCAGATCTCTCCGGTCGCGGTGACGCCACTTTGTCACCGGACTCACGCGGATTCAGTCTATTTGGATCCATCTTCGACCCCGAAAAGGTCAAATGAGTTGTAGATTCTTTCGCTCCTTTCAAAGCCCCAGGGGGAGACAAAATCTTCCCAGCTTTTATTCAAAACAGCATGGCTCATATTCTTGATCCTTTGGTCGGCCTTCTTAGAGCTAGTTTTACTTGGGGATACATACCCATCTCTAAGGAGGAGGAGAGTAAATGTGGTATTCATTCCCAAACAAGGGAATCGTCCGCTTGACCAGCCTAAGTCCTATCGGCCGATCAGTCTTACTTCTCTTCTGCTTAAGACGGCGGAAAGGTGCTCTCTGCAGACGTCGACACCTCTGCATCCCACGCAGTTTGCGCACATAGCCGGTAGATCGACGGAGGTCGCTCTCCACAGCTTAGTGAGGAAAATTGAAAGAGCCTTCGCATCCAAGAGCATTGCTATATGCTCTTTTCTGAATGTAGAAGGTGCTTTTGATAATACCGGCTACTGCTCTAGAGCGTAGAGGAACTGCCCGTCCCTTGATCCGGTGTATTGAAGCTATGCTCAAGCACCGGCTAATCGGTTCCACCCTGGACTCCACGACTGCATGCATTAATGCAGTCAAAGGCTGTCCCCAGGGAGGGGTTCTATCCCCCCTACTCTAGTCACTAGAAGTTGACGAACTACTAGTCTTACTCTCCGAGCAAGGCGTTGAAGCGATCGGCTTTGTTGACGACCTGGCTCTAATAGTGACCGGGAACTATGCCAGCACCGTGACAGAGTTGATGCAATCAGCTCTGAACACGGTAAGTAGATGATGCGCAGATGTTGGTCTTAGCATCAATCCACAAACAGCTATAATAGTTCCCTTCACTAGGCGCTATTCCATTTACATTGGTCAACTCTATATCAGACGCTCCCCTGTGGGGCTGTCCAAATTTCAAGTGGTAACCCTCGATAAAAGACTAAATTGAAACTTCCACCTTAGCAAGAAGGCAAGGCGATCCATGCCATGTGGGCCTGCAGGAGATTCTTTGGTAGAGCCTGGAGTCTTAAATCCTGCACCATCCGGTGGCTCTTTTCCATAATGGTCAGACCCATCGTCACCTACGCTGCTATTGAGTGGTGGCCAAAGGTTACGCTGATCACTGCCATCAGCAAATGCAATAAATTGCACTGGCTGCTGTGCCTCTCACTGACAGGTGGACTTCGTACCTGTCCTACCGCAGCAATGGAATCGATACTGAATCTGACTCCGCTGCATATCTAAATTAAAGAAGTCGCCGCTATGAGCCTTCTTAGAATCAAGCTCCAATCAGGGCTTCTAGCTACCGAATCAGGACATGCTAGTCTGATCAAGGACATTCCTGGCATAGATATCTGCACTAGATCAGATACTATGACTAAGGAACTTTTCTTTGATGCTAAATTCAGAACTCTCATCCCAGACCGAAAGGACTGGGACACTGGCAACATCATCAGCGACCCCTACAGTATTCACTGGTATACAGACGGGTAAACAACTGATCAGGGGGTTGGAACTGGGATCTATGGACCCAATTCCAAAACCTCAATTGCTATGGGCAAATGGCCCACAGTCTTCCAATCTGAGGTTCATGCCATCGAGTTCTGCTGCCGTCTGATCCTAGAGAAGGGGATTAGAGGAGTGAACATCTACATCTTCTTTGACAGTCAAACCGCCATCTAAGCCTTCTACTCAAGAATAGTAAGCTCTCGACTGGCGGCCGATTGCTGGAACAGCCTCCAGAGACTGTCTCTTAGTAACAACGTCACCCTTCCATGGGTACCTGAACACTTTGGTATCCAGGGCAATGAGCTGGCGGACGAACTTGCGAGGACCGGTTCGTCAGCCACTTTTTCCGGCCCTGAGCCCTTCTGTGGCGTGGGGTGGTCAACCATCTCAGCTATTGTGAAAACCTGGGCTGTTTGGTTGACTGATCGCTACTGGTCGGTCCAACCAGGGATGCGGCAAGCCAAGGAGTTTATCAATCCCGTGGTCGATCGAATAACTAGCTTACTTTCCAGGAGAGATCTTCACCTCCTCGTTGGCTATCTTAGTGGCCATCATACGGTGAACTATCATCTTACTAAAATGCGTCTGTCTTCCGATGCTGAGTGTATACTCTGCAAAGAAGACGATGAAACAACCAGACACATTCTGTGCGACTGTCCAGCCTTGGTATGGACTAGGAGGAAATATTTTCACGTGGATACCGCAGGTCTCGAGCATATTGTGCGTTCCTCGACGAAAGATCTGCTCTGCTTCATTAGGGAAGTAGAGGAGCTTTTGTCTGGCTAGGGAGAGCTCTGACAAAACATGTACTTTCATCAGATCTGCCAGAACGTCCTCTCTACCAAAGTCAAGTTCATTAATTTTCCTGAAGATTGAGATAATTGGCTAAGTAAATCAAAACAGTGCGAAAATCGATGCAAAAACAGATGTTTTGCTTAAGAACCGTTATAATGTCAAATTCAATAGGTTTGGTAAATCCTCTATACTCTATAGCAGAGGTCAATAGTCCTACTACTGAACATTCGGAATTATTTATTTAACTATGTCCTTTAACTGGCTAGAAAAATTACTGGAATAAGTTTCTTACGGCTCAAACGAATCTTCTTCTAGAAGGCATACACGCCGTGTAATATCTGGACGTATATATGTCGCTGCCTGAGTGTGTCTACTTAACCAAAAACATGTCATCGAAGTTTGGTAAGAGTTATTTTTTTTCGAAAGGTTGCACGTTATGCAGTTCGCCTTGTATATGTTTTTTATTTCACAACTTTAACAAAATACGGGTTTCGGCTCGAAGCAAAAACCATAGCGAATAATTTCAGCAAATAAAGTTCTTTGGTTGTATCGCCCCAACTTCCGACTCTTCGTCTAATTCTGATACTGGCACTCTATTTTATTTAGTTGGCAGCAATTTGGCCTGTTTACACAATTGCTCGTGTGTGCGTTTTTATACCCGCCTACTCAAAGGGTAGAAGGGTATTATGGCCTTGTGCCGGCCGAAAATGTATGTAACAGGCAGAAGGAAGCATCTCCGATCCCATAAAGTATATATATTCTTGATCAGCGTCAACAGCCGAGACGATCCGTCTGTCCGTCTGTCCGGCCGTATGAACACCTAGATCTCAGAGACTATAAGAGATAGAGCAACAAATTCGGGACAGTATGTCTTATTGTTGCACGCAGATCAAGTGTGTTTTTGATTTTGGCCACGCCCCTTCCGCCCATGCAAATTGAAAAAAACTGAATTGCAAGCGTCGTTTTAAACCTAGAACATTCAATTTTAAGCACAATACTAATCACCATCTTAATGATCTCTGAAAATTTGGTTACAATCGGATAAAAAACACAGAAGTTATTAAGATATTACTTTTATAAGGCGTTACCACGTGCAGCTGCACCTAGTTAGTTGCTATGTCACTCCGTGACATAATAATGGTGTTCAATAAACCAACTAAAGTGCCGCCAAGCTAATAATTTTGAACAAAGAAAATTTGTATATATTATTTTGGTATTTTTTAGTATAATTTTTAAAGTATTTTTTTCAGTATATTTTTGAAAAATATAATATTTTGATGGTAAAATTGGGTGGCAGGTATCTCACAGTCGAGTAAACTCGACTGTAGCTTTCTTACTTGTTTTTTTTTATAAGGGACAATTTGAATGTGTCAATATGCATTAATTCATAACGTAATGATGCAGACCCATAGACGTACTAATGACTTCTCTGTAAGTTTCTCTACTAACAGCTAGAGACCTTCGAAAAGTTATTTTTCACCTTGTTTTCTGCCATTGATAGCTTTCCAGATGCCCATATTTGTGTCTGTGTCTTCCGAAAAATTCCAAAGCTATTCATTTGATTTGCCAGTAATAACAAGTGTGGATGGTCACATAGAAGACTGGAACTGCCATAGAAATTCCGATGTGTCATGGAACGGACTCGATACAGAAAGTGTTCCGTCGAAAGACCGTTTCTAGATCTATCGATCTTAATGCGCCAGCTCTAAATAATACCCGAAATTATTTCGGACAAAATAAGGTGACTACTAGACATCGAACGATTGCTGCTTATATTTGGGGTTTTTCGATGAACTGGTCGACCACGGGATTGATTAACTCCTTGGCTTGCCGCATCCCTGGTTGGACAGACCAGTAGCGATCAGTCAACCTAACAGACCAGGTTTTCACAAGATCCGAAATGGTTGAATGGCCTATGACAGCGATTCTATGCTTCCACAGTAACTGCGCCATGTATGACCTTTAGGGACTTCTGCACTGAGCTGTCCTCGAAGGATGAAATATGTACATCTTGGAGCAGTATGGCAGCAAGTTCTATCTCATTGATAGACTTAGGATTGCTAACAAGCTTTGAAAAGCTCCCAATTCGTCTGGGTAGGCAGGTATAAAAATTATAGATAGTTTTTTAACTTAAAATTTTCTATAAACTGAATATTATTCTCAAATACACAGTCTTTCATAGAATCATGCAGAACTCTATGTATCTCAGTGAATTTTCGCTCCAAGCTAGTTGAATCGCCCCAGATAGAGATTCCTTATCTTTGTACTGTTTTCCTCATGCATATGCTTTTCGACTGAGGCAGCCCCAATTTCAATTATGTTGATGTACCACTTATACGGTGGCCAAGTCATTATGTTTGCGTTTTGCCTCTATATAAACGACAACACTAGTCTTGTTGCAAATTCGATTGAATTGGACATAAGATATTATTTAACATTGGAAAAGTCGACTCTTACAATGTTTTGAGTCGGTCACCATCTTTTGGTTAATAAAAATCAGATTAATTGTGTCAGAAATTTGAGACCCCACATTCTACCAAAGAATCTCCTGCAGGCCCACATGGCATGGGTCGCCTCAATGAGGCTGTTGCTGAGGTGGGAGTTCCAATTTAGTCTTTTAGCGAGGGTTACCACTAGATATTTGATCTCGTTGTATAGCCTCACAGGGGAGCCGCTAATATAAAGTTGACCAATGTCAACGGTATAGCGCCTAGTGAAGGGAACTATAATAGCTTTTTGTGGATTGATGCTAAGATCAACATCTGCGCATCATATACTTGGCGTGTTCAGAGCTGATTGCATCAACTCTGTCACGGTGCTGGCATAGTTCCCGGTCACTATTAGTGCCAGGTCGTCAGCATAGCCGATCGCTTCAACGCCTTGCTCGGAGAGTAAGACTAGTAGTTCGTCAACTACTAGGGACCAGAGTAGGGGGGATAGCCTTTGACTGCATTAATGCATGCAGTCGTGGAGTCCAAAGTGGAAGTGATTAGCCGGTGCTTGAGCATAGCTTCATTCCAGCGACCTCCGTCGATCTGCTGGCTATGTACGCAAACTGCGTGGGATGCAGAGGTGTCGACGTCTGCAGAGAGCAACGAATATGCATACCTATTAGCCTTTCCGCCTTCTTAAGCAGAAAGGAAGTAAGACTGATCGGCCGATAGGACTTAGGCTGGTCAAGCGGACGATTCCCTTGTTTGGGAATGAATACCACATTTACTCTCCTCCAATAGATGGGTATGTATCCCCAAGTAAAACTAGCTCTAAGAAGGCCGACCAGTGAATCAAGGATATGAGCCAGGCTGTTTTGAATAAAGGCTGGGAAGATTTTGTCACCCTCTGGGGCTTTGAAGGGAGCGAAAAAATCTACAGTCCATTTGACCTTTTCGGGGTCGAAGATGGATCCAGATAGGCTGAATCCGCGTGAGTCCGGTGACAAAGTGGCGTCACCGCGACCGGAGAGAATTGGATTCGCCACAGAACCCGGGAAGTGGACTTGTAGAAGAAGCTCAAGTGTTTCCCTACGATCTTGAGTGAAAGAGCCATCTATTCTTTTAAGAAGCCCTCTTCCATTAGACGACCCTTTAGCCACTACTCTATGAAGTCTTGCTGCCTCTGGCAACGATTCTAAGCTACCACAGTAGCTGCATCATGTATCGCGTTTAGCTCGTCTAATGCTTTTGTTGTAGTTGGTGAGAGCCTCCCTATAGACGTCCCAACTAGCATGATTAGATTTAGCCTTATTAAATATGCTTCTAGCCCTCCTTCTAAGTACAGCCAATTCCTCATTCAACCTCAGAATTTTGCGATTGACCCTTAGGAACTTCTGTACTGAGCTGTCCTCGAAGGACGAGATAAGCACATCTTGGAGCACATTGGCAGAAAGTTCTATAGACTTAGGATTGCTAACAGGCTTTGAAAAGCTCCCAATTCGTCTTTTTGGGACAGAAGGAGTTTTGGCGAATCTTGACTTGGCCAAGAAGGTCAAACCCGATGTGTTAATGGTCTGACAATGTGGTTTCGTATGTGACCTGCCAGTTTACAAGAGAACTCGCTATTGAGTTGCTGATTAGGGTGAGATCTAAAACCTCTTCCCTAATAGCATTAATAAAAGTGGGTTTGTACCCTATGTTAGCTACATCTAATTGACAACACAATAAGTAGTTTAAGAGGGACTCACCACGTTTGTTGATGTCGCTGCTCCCCCAGATCGTGTGATGTGCATTAGCATCACAGCCGATCACGAGCGCCTTGTTGTTGCGACGACAGAATTCTACCATCCGCTGGACCTCTGCTGGGGGTACATCATCCACATCGCCCGGGAAGTATGCTAAGGCGATTACAACTTCCTGGACACTGTCCGCGGTGGCTACCTCAATAGCCGTTACCGCCAGGTCTCTGTGGATGAAGTTAGTTAGTGGGAAATGTCTGACACTGTTATCCAAAAGTATAGCAGTGCGAGGGGCACCGCCCATACGGTCATATAACAACTTATATGATCCACATGATAGTCCACGTATATGGCCACCGATCAACCATGGTTCTTGGACGAGAACCAGGTTCATTTGATCATCACAGACGACCCTGCACAGTGTGGCCGACGCTCCTCTAGCGTGGTGCAGGTTAGCCTGGAGCACTTTAAGTCTGCTCATTCTCCCTCCTAATGGCGGCCGTGACATGGCCACGTGCCTTGCCACCCGAGAGTCATTCGCACGAATGCTCTTCGGTGTTCTGGAAGAGTCGCTCGGAGGGGGGGCACCCTTGCGGGCACGAGGTGCTGGCAGTGGGCCTGACCGAGGCACCTCTGACAGTAGTCGGACGGTGACCACACGTCACACGCCTAATTGGGCTCTTCGATGGTCGGTGGAGTAGGGGAAGGAAACTTGAGTACCGATCCGGCCGCAGCGTTGGTGGAGGCCACAGGGTCACCCACTGCTGACAGAGGGAACCACTGCCACCGTTGCCGGAGGGGCACTGGCAGAAGAGGGAACGGGTGAGGATAAGGATGGAGCCGGGGTGGTGAAGGAGGCTTTGGGAGCTGAATTCTTGAGGATCAGCTTGACCCTGCCAAAGCAGAATTTCATCCTCCCTTGGCACTGCGTCAGAGCCCTGTACGACTCCTCGTCAACCAACATTGCGAGGTGAGTCGTGGTGCCGTTCAGGCTATGATGCACCACCCGCCACAGCTGCGTAGAGAAGCTGCTGGCGTTCTGGAGCCCAATTGAGTCCAGGATAGTCGCAGGATTAAACTTAGCGCTACCGGGAAAGTAACCTCTAATGAGGTGAGCCTTGGGAAACTCAGTTTCCTTAAGCAATTTTACGTCAAGGGCGCTGATGGACCTGATGTGTCCAACAGCTCCCCTGACCCAATTGGCAGTGCTGTTATCCTCGCACACCAGAAGCAGCCACACATTTCGGGTTATACAGCCCTCAAAACCTGGGCTAACATCTGGTGTGCAGTGCAACAGCACCGCCTTTAGTATGCTGGACTTCTTCTTCTTCTACTTCCCCGCTCCGCTGAGAGGGGTTTGGATGAATCAGCCGAAATGAAGCCCAATTTCACGCTGCTTACCACTTGGCTGTAGAGTGGCTTCGTGGACTCCTTATGAGTCTTTTTGGGCTTCTTTGAAGAGCTAGTGAGCTCGGCGATGGTATCGTCAGCGCGCGTCCGTTTAGCCTTGGTGTTAACGGGGTGCGCAGTGGCGGTAGCTAGAGCTTCCGGTTTGAACCCTTCGCGAGTGCAGCTATAAAAAGCTTCTTCTCGCGGCTCTTCAGTTTTACAAAGGCGTCCTTCGATTCCAGCCGCAGCAACTGCATCTGAGAGCCTGCTTCCGTGAAGCCTGACCTCTGAGCGGCCACGGAAGCGTCGTTAGCAAAGCTGATTCGGTCGCAGTCAGCTTCCTCGTCAAAGGACAATACCTCGACGGGTTGCTGCCGGACTGAACCGCTATTGGACTGAAGTTCAGCACTAGCGAACCCAAAGTCTAAAATGAAAGTCTAAATGAAACTGGAGGGCGACAGTCCGCATACTAGAGATCGGGCTACCCCCCGGCCATACATCCATCAGTGTATGCTGGATTGGGGTGATTTATAGATTCACGATCTTCGCCCGAATACAATTAGTCAGCACCTCTAGCAGAGACATGATCGTGCTAGGGGCCTGCTGATCCCTTTGCTGCCTCTGACGGCTGACGGCCTTGGTAACATGCATACGAATGAACTATATTTACTTCTGCCTTTTCGTATTATACCCCATTTTTTCCATTTCAATTATTTGTTTTTTTTTCTATTTCTTACTCTTCGTATTCATAATGCTAATTATGGATTCAGTATCTACCAGAAACACAAATCGACATCCTTCAATAATTCCTTCAATTAAAATAGTAACAGCCAGAAGGATGCATTTCCGACCCCACAACATATATTCTTGGTTAGCGTCAACAGCCGAGACGATATACCCATGTCCGTCTATTCGTCTGTCGTATGAACACCTACATAGATCTCAGAGACTATAAGAGCTAGAGCAACTGACTTTTCGAGACAGTATGTCCGCCCTCCGTGGTGTCGGATATCTCACAGTCGAACAAGCTCGACAGTAGCTTTATTATTTGCTCTATTTAAAATTGTTATCGGAAGCATTTATTGGTTTCAAAATTTTTTTGAACTAAAAGAATTATATTTAAATTTCAAAAATGTATATATTTCATCCCTTATGGGTGGTACAATAGTCAAATCTACACTGTCATAGATCCTCCTGCTAACTCGTTAACTATTTGAATTAACAATACACTTAATATATTTACAAGATTTTCTTTGCTTTCGCTGCAAGATCAGTAGTTTTCGAAAACTAGTTTCGGCTTGTACTCGTAAGGTTTTGCCCAAGTTTTGAAAACACAAAAACCTAGGGTATCACTTTTTTGATGTAGTGTTGCCTCTATAATATACTTAGTGCTATGAGCTTTCTACTGCTGCTTATGCGGCAGCACGAGCTTTGTACATTTTAAACCATGGGATGGTTTTTATACCCGCCTGCCCAAAGGGTAGAAGGGTATTATGGCTTTGTGCCGACCGAAAATGTATGTAACAGGCAGAAGGAAGCATCTCCAACCCCATAAAGTATATATATTCTTGATCAGCGTCAACAGCCGAGACGATATAGCCATGTCCGTCTGTCCGTCTGTCCGTATGAACACCTAGATCTCAGAGACTATAAGAGATAGAGCAACAAATTTTTCGCGACAGTATGTCTTATTGTTGCACGCAGATCAAGTTTGTTTTTGATTTTGGCCACGCCCCCTCCCGTCCCCGTAAATCGAATAAAACCAAATTGCAAGCGTCGTTTTAAACCTAGAATGTTTAATTTTGGTACGCACAATACTAATCACCATCTTAACGATCTCTGCGAATTTGGTTACAATCGGATAAAAAACACACTTTTATAAGGCGTTACCTCGTGAAGCTGCACCTAGTTGCTATGACACTCCGTGACATAATAATGGTGTTCAATAAACCAACTAAAGTGACGCCAAGCTAATAATTTCGAACAAAGAAAATTTTGGTATATTATTTTGTTATAATTTTAGTATATTTTTTTAGTATTTTTTCAGTATATTTTTGAAAAATATAATATTTTGATGGTAAAATTGGGCGGCGAGTATCTCACGATCGAGCACACTCGACAGTAGCTTTCATTCTTGTTTTAATATATTTTTCAATATAGATTTTTTAAAATATAATATTTCGATGGTAAAATTGAGTGGCGTGTATCTCACAGTCGAGCACAGTGCCAAAATTGAAATTCGTTTTTACGATTTTCGATTTACGGGGGCGGAAGGGGGCGTGTCCAAAATCAAAAACAAACCTGATCTGCGTGCAACAATAAAACACACTGTCCCGAAAAATTTGTTGCTCTATCTCTCATAGCCTCTGAGATCTAGGTGTTCATACGGACAGACAGACGGACCCATGTCTATATCGTCTCGGCTATATCGTCTCGGCTGTTGACGCTGATCAAAAGTATATATACTTTATGGGGTTGGAGATGCTTACTTCTGCCTGTTACATACATTACACAAAGTTATAATACCCTTCTACCCTTTGGGTAGGCGGGTATAACAAGTAGGAACGGCTACAGTCAAGCTTTGACTGTACGAGGTCATGGCCAAATTGTCATATTCGTATAAAAACACATAAAACATTTAAATGTTATGTTATTATGTGTTGTACAACATCACACTTTTAATATTAATATTAGGTGCAATTATAACAAGTAAGAAAGCTACTGTCGAGTTTTGCTCGACTGTGAGATATCCGCCACTTAATTTTACCATAAAAATATTAT
The DNA here is from genome assembly GCA_018150935.1 of Drosophila pruinosa. Lineage (NCBI taxonomy): Eukaryota > Metazoa > Arthropoda > Insecta > Diptera > Drosophilidae > Drosophila > Drosophila pruinosa. Next base: position 54,627 of record JAECWR010000098.1, read on the forward strand.
ATTTTTCAAAAATTTACTGAAAAAATACTAAAAAAAATATACTGAAAATATACCAAAATAAAATACCAAAATTTTCTATGTTCGAAATTATTAGCTTGGCGGCAGTTTAGTTGGTTTATTGAACACCATTATTATGTCACGGAGTGACATAGCAACTAACTAGGTGCAGCTGCACGGGGTAACGCCTTATTGTATAATAGTAATTTCTTAATAACTTCTGTTTTTTTCATGCAATTATAACCAAATTTTCAGAGATTATTAAAATGGTGATTAGTATTGTGCGTACCAAAATTTAACGTTCTACGTTTCAAATGACGCCTGTAATTCGATTTACGGGGGCGTGGTAAAAATCTAAAATAAATTTGATCTGAGTGCAACAATAAGACATACTGTCCCGAATTTGTTGCTCTATCTCTTATAGTCTCTGAGATCTAGGTGTTCATACGGACGGACAGATGGACATGGCTATATCGTCTCGGCTGTTGACGCTGATCAAGAATATATATACTTTATGGGGTCGGAGATGCTTCATTCTGCCTGTTACATACATTTTCGGTTGGCACAAAGTTATAATACCCTTCTTCCCTTTGGGTAGGCGGGTATAATTACGAGTATGTTATATAAAAATAAATAAATAAATAGCCGCCAAAATTCGATCAACTCTCCGCTACTCAACCACTATCTCGTTTTGATGAACGTGTCTAAAAATGCATTGCGACACAATTCTGATTACGCGCAATAATATATAACACTAAAATAATAATTGTGAAAAAACAGTCTGAGCTGAATTGTCCGGTATTTGAACTCAGGACCCTTACTACTTGCTAGTATATTACTAATTTGCTAGTGTGTTACTACTTCTTACTGTATTACTACATCTATATCTTCCATGTTTATTATCCGATTTTAATAAAATTATTACCAAACGTCAGCGCTAGGATTCTTTATATGTGGGTGTATGTAACTCTGAATATCTATAATTGTGGCTGTGAATGTGTTTTTTGTGGTTTAGAGAGGCGGAAAGGGGCGTGGCCAACATCTAAAATAAACTTTATCTGCCTACGGAGTTTCTACATGTTGTCTTCAAATTTGGTAGGTCTAGCTTTTATATTCTCTGAGATCTTTATGTTCAGACAGACAGGCAAACAGACAGACATGGCTATAACTAATAAGCTGTTCATGCTGATCAAGAATATATATACTTTATGGGGTCGCAAACGTCTGCTTTTGCTTGTTACGCACATCCAAACAACACACATGCGGATCGACCATCGAAATCTTATACTTTCAAAAATTAATTAGGTATATTTAAAACAATTATTATGTCACTTTGTGACAAATCAAATTTTATCAAACATTAATATTGAATCAATAATGATACTCAAATCATTTACTGACTCTAGTTACTCAAATTGTTTTATAAGTTTACATTTATTTCAATTAAGATGTAATAACTGTATAGTAAAATAATCAAGATAAGATTGCATTCTGAGACTATCTAGGGATCATTAAAAGTAAGTCAAAATGTGCGTACATAAGTATACGAGAGTAAGATATAACCAACGGAAGATCATTTATGAATAATATAAACAGCAAACTAAATGATCGCCTTGGGGTATTCCAGAAGTGACTAGGACGGTCTTTGACACAAAGCCCTTATAAAATACCCTTTCAATTCTACATGAAAGATATCCACAATATTAAGTTTTGTGGAAATCCAAGAAGATTGAGCTTACACAATCAGATACTATGCTTGACGGAATCAAATCAAAAATCAGTGTAAATGACATCCGTTTGCATTTTTGATTGGAACCCTTCAATAAGAATTGATGAGAATTCTAATAAGTTAGTGGTAGACCTACATTACACAAACCCATGCTGGTAGGGTGAAATTATAGATTGACAGCAGTGCAGCAGTTGAGAAGTTATTAGTTTCTCAAATACTTTGGGAATGACAGACAACTTAGAAATACCTCTACATTTTTGAACATTGGATTTATTTCCTTTTTTTAAGAGAGGAATAATGTAAGCCTCTTTCCAAAGATTAGGGAAAGAGCACAACTCTACAGAAAATTTAAATAATTTTAAAAGTGGTTAACAAAGTCCCTCTGCACAGAACCTAAGCATGCAACTAGGAACACCGTCAGGGCCTGGAGAAAAAACTGGTTTACATGACTCAAGTTTACGTAAGAGTAAACTTTCAGAAAGTAAGGGACCAAAAATGCAATTCGATTAGTTTACTTGATATGGATAAGGTTCGGCTCTATGGAAAGTTGATGTGGAATAGGTCGATTAAAAAAATCAGTAAACAGATCGGCAATGGCATGATCATTAAAAACAATTTTTTTTTACAAAAAAAAAATGGCCTAAAAGAGGTGCAAGCGTAATTCGGCAACTAAGAGATGGCGATTAATGTATTTGGACTTTGACGTACTAACGGCAGTTCGATCAAGTGGCCCAGCCATACCAAGCTCGGGCTTTTTAACGCGCGGACCTAGGCAGACACGACCACCCGCCCATCCGACCGAGGGGCAACCGCATAACGTGCGGGAACGGAGTTCGCGAGCAATTAACACAGACAAAACAACAAGATGGTATTAATAAAAAAAATAAAATAATAATAATAATAAGAACTATTCTTAACTACGAGCTAATGTTTGTAGAAGTAAGTATTATTAACAAGATTAGAAAATTTATTAAAAATTACACATACCATACGAAAAGGATTATGACTGGCATAGTTGGTACTACAACGGGAAAGAGAGAGGAGAAGGAAATTTCTAGTCGTTCTGACTGGAACGGCAAAGCTAATCTGGCTTGTCAACTGCAAGGAGTCAATTTCGCCAATGATTAGTCTATGTAGAAACACTTCACCTAGTATAGTTCTACGGTCAGAAAGAGAAGGAAGGTTTAGTAATAAAAGTCTACTACGATACGAAGGCAATCTAATAGTGGGATTCCAGCTAAGACTAGGAAGAGCAAAAATAAGAAATTGTTTATGCACTGATTCAAGCCTATCTTGATGAACCCTATACTGGGGAAACCAGATATTATTTCCATACTCAAGAATAGAACGAACCAGTGAGATGTACAAGTGTTTAGTAATGTAGGGATCGTTAAATTCCTTCGACCAACGTTTAATAAATCCAAGGACACCCATGGCTCTATTAGAAGCAGACAAAATATGCTTATCAAACTTTAATTTTGAATCAAGAAGGATACCTAAATCAGTTACTGACTCTATTTGCTCAAGTGGAGTATCATTAAGATGATAATTATTTAAATGGAGAATACCCATAAAAAATGTCATAAGTTTACATTTATTGCAATTAAGATTTAATAAATTTATAGCACACCACGATTGAAAACAATCAAGGTCAGATTGCAATCTGAAGCTATATATGGGATCATTAAATGTCACACAAATCTTAACATCATCTGCATAAGTATGCGAGAGTATGATATAACAGATGGTAGATCATTTATGAATAATGTAAACAGCAATAGGCCTAAATGAGTTCCTTGGGGTACACCAGAAGTGACTTGCATTTTAGATTGGAAACCTTCAATAACAATTGATTAAAATTCCAATATGTTACAGTAGTAGATCTACATTTCCAGACCCATACTGGTAGGGTGAAATTATACATTTACACCAGTGTTGCAGTTGAGAAGTTATTAGTTTCTCAAATGCTTTGGGAGTAGCAGAAAGCTTGGAGATACTTCTGAGTTACAGAGTCCTTTCGCTCAAAACCTGAGCACACAGCTGCATACTTCGTTAAGGCCTGGAGAAAAAACTGCTATACAAGACTTAAGGTCACTTAAGAGTAAACTTTTAGGACCAAAAATTCAATTGGATTGGTTTACTCGATAGGGATAAGGCAGGGCTCTATGAAATGTTGATGAGGAATAGGTCGTTTGAAAAAAATCAGCTGTCTTTTTTTCAAAAAATAATATTGTGTGAAGTGTGAACATTTTCATTCCGAGATCTCAGAGACAATAAAAGCTAGAGCTACCAGCTAAAAACTTTGCGAAAGGTTGTTTTAGAAATTTGGCGCCTTCCGCACCAGCAAATAAAAAACAAGTAAAAAAGCTACTATCGAGTTTACTCGACTGTGAGATACCCGCCACTCAATTTTGCCATCGAAATATATTTTTCAAAAATATACATAAGCAAGGAAGAAAGCTACTGTCGAGTTTGCTCGACTGTGAGATATCCGCAACACAATTTTACCATCGAAATATTATATTTATAAAAAATATACTAGAACACATATTAAAAATATACTAAAAATATACCAAAATAATAAACCAAAATTTTCTTTGTTCGAAATTATAAGCTTGGCGGCACTTAAGTAGGTTTATTGAACACCATTATTATGTCACGGAGTGACATAGCAACTAACTAGGTGCAGCTGCACCTGATTCCGCCTTATAAAAGTAATTTTTAATAACTTCTGTGATTTTCATAAATCATTAAGATGGTGATCAGTATTGTGCTTACCTAAATTGAACGTTCTAAGTTTAAAACGACGCTTGCAATTCGGTTTTTAGGTAATGGATTTTAAAAAAATCATGACCTTTTGCGTTTGTGCGAATGTGCGTAACAGGCAGAAGGAGGCGTCTGCGACCCCATAAACTATATTCTTGATCAGAATCAACAGCCGAGTCGATGTAGCGCTGTCTGTCTGTCCGTCTGTCTGTCTGTCTGTATGAACATCGAAATCTCAGAGGCTATAAAAGCTAGAGCTACCAAATTTGGAGACAACATGTAAAAACTTGGGCGGCAGATCAAGTTAATCCATTTTGTTGCTCTATCTCTTATAGTCTCTGAGATCTAGGTGTTCATACGGACAGACAGACATCCTCTCGGCTGTTGACGCTGATCAAGAATATATGTACTTTATGGGGTCGGAGATGCTTCCTTCTGCCTGTTACATACATTTTCGGTCGACACAGAGTTATAGTACCCTTCTACCCCTTGGGTAGGCGGGTATAAAAATATACCGCAATGTACCATTGTAAAAATTTTTAGCTTACCTTTATTACATCACAAAAGTGAAATAGGCACTGAACAGGTACATCTGCCCCTGATTTTACCTTTAAAAGTATTTCTTTGATAAGTTCTCTGTTTTTTATCCGATGGCTACATCGCCTAGGGTATTGACGCTGACCAACAATATGAATACTTTACGGGGTCGGAGACACAAAGTTAAAACATAATACCCTTTGGTAAAGCGGATATACAAATATTATATACTGAAGTATACCACGTTCAATATGATTAGCTTGGTTGCACTTTATTAGGTTTTTTGAATAACATTATAATGTCACGTAGTCACTAAACAGGTGCAGCTACACCTGATTTCACCACATAAAATTATTTCTGGAATAACTTCTGTGTTTGTTATCCAATCGTAAACAAATTTTCTAGGTTGGAAACTACGCTGGAAATTCGGCAAAATATCTAAAACAAATTTGGATCTGCGTAAAAAAGTAGTCACATAGTATTTAAATTTGCTTACTTGATCGCCTTTTGATACACTCAAATATATATATATATATGTACAAATTTTCCCAGAACTATTGTACCCTTTTTTATAATTTTTGTGGGTGTATAAAAAAAAATGCATAGGGAATTTTGGCTAGTTTTTCGATTTTACTTCCGTGTGAAACCTGGAATAAGCCTGAGAAAAGGTGTATTCAATAAATCTAACACAGTGCGAACAAGCAAATAATTTTATTTAATACATATTTTGTTTATTTTATTTTATATTTATTTATTTTTGGAATATTGTCGTAGAATGGTATATTTTAGTGCTCGATCTTAATTTTTTTGCATTCTTTAAAAAAGATTAGTATTTCACATTCAAGCAGACCCAACTGTAGATTTCTTACTTGTTTATTTAATTAGTTTTTTTATGCTTGAAATGGATAGACAATGTCTATAACACAATGAATAACAACTAAGCGAAGTGAAAAAGGAGTTTTCACAAATTAAAGCTGCGTGCCAAGGTGGATGGTATAGAGAGGGAGAAATTATACTCAGGTGGGATCGACTGTGAGATAGACCGACCCAATTTCCAACATATAAAATTGTTGATCAAAAATTTATTTTTTATAATCGAAAAATTGTAGTCTCTAAATTAATTATTATTAAAAATTTGTGATTGCTTGAAGATCTGCTGCAATATTGTCACATTGTATTTTTGGTGCTTATGATCGTTATATTCAAGATTTTCGTACAACGGACATATTGATGATTTCCTACTTTCAGTGACGCAGATTTGAAGGAAATAACGGCAGGTACCGTTAAAATAGAACAAGGAGTTGCAATTTGTAGTTAAGTCAATTAATGTGCCATTGTCTAAGTCTAGTTGTAAGTTAGTCCGCTCCGCTTTGAAGATTTTCCTGGTTTGGTCACTTTTTATTTTAGCAAAAGGAAGAAAAATTCTGCTATCGACTTTCTGACTGCCCCCGTTTTAATGCAAAGAATAGAACGTTAGACCACAGTTGTCTGTCGCAAGATCAGAGGAACGAGCCCGCAGCAGGGTGCCCATCTGATTATTATTTCGACACCCCATTTAACTACAAAGTGACGGCTCTTCTTTTTGTTTAATCCCTTATTTCTTTTCTTTTTTTTTATTTCTTATGTGGCTTCTGTGATGTATTCGTTCTGCTTAGGATGAGCATTATTCTAGTTAACAAGTGTCCGCTGGATTTGAGATTTTCGTCGAATGATTTCCTGGAATGTGTTAGAACTCTATTGTTTCGTTGGCGTTTTGCAGCAAGGTTGAATATTTATACTGTTGATATTTTTAGTGCAAATAGCGCAGAAATCTAATGCGCCAACTGTTCCCGTTTATCATGTCAGAATTTCTAGTTTCTACCACCCCTACATGTCAACTTGAAAATGATTCTTATACGTAAATTAAAAATCATTTAGGAAAGCTGTGCCTTCTTCTACCTACTAATATAGATTCATATATCTCTACTGGCTCTTCGTTATAATACCGCTCTTACTTCTATACATTGGGTATAATTCATTATACCCGAAAGTGTATGCAACAGATAGAATAATAAATCTCTGACACCAATATATAATTACTCTTATATACATATAAATATACTAAGTTAAGTTTTACAGCTGAGACGATATAGTGTTTAGAATTTGGTCCTCCCTTCCGAACCCGAGAATCGAAAACAAATAGCATAATGTTCTAGATCCAATACATATTATAACCGGATACTGTCATATATGAATAATATTGCGAACAGATTGAATAAATGTATATACATTTGTATTCATTTTATGAATGTGGATGCATTTATTTAAATGTAAATGAAATATATGTACATAATCAAAATATTAAAATTGGTTTATTATTAGGAGCCCATTAAAAATATTTGTATAAATAGTATGTATATGATAGATACATTTGTTTGACAATTAATTCTGTATGTGTATTGAAATTGCAATGGTGTGACTTCAAATCATAGATCCTAAGTACAATTGATGAGAAACCCCCAGATTTATGTTCTAATCCTAGAGAGCATACAGCACAATGGGCAAAATATTTGCAGACAGTGAAAGGATTTAAATGCGAAAATCCCATAAATCCAATTAACATTAAGATGCATATCAGGCATTGCAATGCCACTATAACGGATTTAAGTCTGAAACAGATTAAGCAGTGGTCAGGGGCACTACATTAAACGAAATTTCATTTGAAGTTTACTGAATATGTGCCAGAATAGTGACTACCTGATGCCCTACTCTCTGTTGCTGATGTTGGTGAAAGATACTCATCCAAAAGGAGTGACGCTTGATGTACAACTTTGCATGCGGATTATCGTTGACGATCCGTTGACTTTCCTGTTAAGCGATCATAAAATATGGATTATGCATTTATGACCCCTAGCCTACACCAATTGTTTCAGTCCAGTACAGTGCAGTTTAGCTACCAGCACAACAGAGCTGGGTGCGGTTTAATCCGAGACCACCAAAAGATCATTTAATCTGCTCAGTTGGATGCACATTTTGTTCCAATCGTAGCGTGTAGTTAACGTATGTACTTAAAATAGTCCTTAAGTCTCACTGCTAGGCAATAGCATAATCCCTGATAAGGCCAATGAAAGGGATTAACATATAATTTTGTCAGAAAATCTAAACAGAAGATGCATGAGCTTTCTTAGTTTGTTTTTATGACTAAGTCAAATCAAAAGCTAATTATGAACTGGTAAGAATGATGCAAGTAAGTAAACGGATCTCAAAAACATTGGAAGTTATTATTATATAACTCTATTACTTTTATGTGTGGGTGGGTATGTTAAACTCAAACACTCTTGACTAATGATTTTCCTTGTTATCTCATTTTCTATGCTCTTTTGTGTAAGCGTTCGGGTATCAAGCCAGCACTCTCGACTAATAATTTGTTTTACTCGTTTTCTCCTTTTTCAGAAATAATATAAAAGTTATATGACTTTATTTTCAGTGAACGGCAGTGTGTTTATTTAACAAACAAATTGAAAAAATGTCATTTGATGCCTTCTTAATACTTAGTAGAATATTTGCCATATATCGATTTACATTGAATAAAATATAGTTAAGGCTTTTAGCCAAATTTTACAAAAATTAATATAAACAAAGTAAAATAATCGAATAGTCTCTGAGATCAACACAGAAAGAAACAAGTAAGCAAGCTACAGTAGAGTTTTGCTCTACTCTTACCCAAATTCCATTTTTACAACTCAAATCATGAAAAATGAAGAGTGACAATCGAAATATTCTATTTTTAAAAATAAGCTAAAATAAGTAGAAAGTTACAGTCGAATCAATTCAATTGTGAGATGTCTGATACCCATTTTAAGAGAAAGCCACAAAAATAAAGACTCAAAATTGACTTTTTTACAAGAACATACCAATAATTAATTTAAATATATGGAATTCCTCATTAAAAATTAATAGCTTGGTTGCGCTTTATTAGGTTTATGAATTACCTACACTTATAGCCATAACAACTGATCACGTGCAGATGCACCTGATTTATTGCTACACCATATGTTTTGAAAAATGTTTGTTTTTATTATACGATCATAACTAAATTGTCAGAACTTGTTATACTTTTAGATTTTGCCCAAAATCTAAAACAAAATTGATCTGCGTGCAACAATAAGACACACTATCCCAAAATTTGGTTGCTCTATCTCTTATAGTCTCTGAGATCTAGGTGTTCATACGGACAGACAGACGGACATGGCTATATCGTCTCGGTTGTTGACACTGATAAAGAATATATATATATTTTATGGGGTCGGAGATGCTTTCTTCTGCCTGTTACATACATTTAAGTACAAGTAATACAAAGTTAAAATACCCATCTACTCTTTGGGTAGATGGGTATAAACAGTAAAAAAGCTGGAGTCGAGTTTTCACGACTCCAAGATACCCGTAATCTCTTTTTACTAATTGTTGCAAACATTATGAAATATTAAATAAGCTTTAAAATTACGCTTACAATTGAATTAATTTTTTTTTTTTTTTGGGGGGGTGGACGTGTTTGAATTCTAAAACAAACTTGATTCAGCACTATATATATTATTACTACATATTGTCACCAAATTTGGTTACTGTAGCTCTTAGAGTCCCTGAAATCCAGATTTTCGTTCAGACAGGCAAACCGATACGGTTATATCGTCTAGGCCCTTGACTCCGATAAAGAATATATATACTTTTTGGTTGGTACAAAGGTCTAATATCTTTGTACCCTATAGGTAGGCAGGTATGAAAATTAATTTGCAATAGAAAATGAGTGCACATACATATAAGACCATTACCATAACTTTTTCGTTTATTAATCGATTAACACATATAACAATTTATACATATATTGCATTAAAATATACTCAATTGTGTTTAAAACACATTTTGCTTTGATAATATTAGTATATCATGACTTGTGGCCGTAGAGGGCAAAGCATCCAACACTCAAAATAAGCTTGTACTTTGTACGTGGGAACGTGGGGACCTATACACAATATATTTAAGTGTCTGTCTGAGATTCATGCACTTTCTCGGGCGGAGAGACAGGCTGACAGATGACTATCTATGCGTAAATTGACTGGATTGTTAGTGCTTATCAAGAACATATAGGACATAGGGGTTACTAACGGCAATAGCAACTTTAATATGTTATGTTGAGATAACGTTGCGTATGCGTACTCTGTGATGGGCGGGCAATAAAAGGCTCCTGCTCCCTAAATGTTATCCACCTTACACAATCTACATAAAATTCAGCAACAGTTTCAGGAGCAAGAGTAGCAGCAGCTAGTAAAAAGAAAGTGTACTGATACACACACACATACACGTCCCCATACCCACACTTATAAGCATATTTACGAGTATATAAGTACAGAGCGAAAGCGAGAGCGAGAGCGCACTCTTGTCACTCTGATCGCTAATATTGTTATTCACTTTCTGTGGCGTACTTCTGTGGTGTCTGGTAACGCCCCTTTGAATACACTGATTTTGTTAGACCGGGATCTCAAATTTATTAGTTTTTTGGTGATATTGTATTAATACATAAAGCGCTACACGTGAATTTTTGTAGAACTGATATATGAAGTTTTCTGCATTTATTTATTAGGTTTAAGTTATGCATTTTGTATGTGCGTTATGTACACACATATGTACATACATATGAACTTACAAGCATATCTGGCAACATATAATATTTCTTTATTGGTTTTCCAAAAAAGGCATCTCTTATGATATATTTAAACAATATGTTTAGTGGGATTTAATTGTGGTTTTCTATGGCATAAATTATAATCTTATATTAAATTCTGACCGTAAAATAATTAATCACAAAGTTTTAGGATGCTTAAAACAAGTGGAAGTGATGTTAGAATTTGCAGTGCATTTTTTACTTTATCGCTAATTAATAATACAAGCAAAAGCAGTTGAAACCATGATTGCTTACATTCTCAGCGAGAACTTATAACATTAAGAAATTTTGTGTTTTTAAACAATCAACGCGAAGCTTAAAGGGTATATTAAGATTATAAAACATAAAACTAGTAAAATTAAATGTCATAACCTTAATGGTTTAAAGTGTATATACACACTAGACTTTAAAAATTTGATTAGTTGCGGTATTTCATGATTTATGAACGGTGCTTGCAATCCAAAATGACGGACGAACAGACAAGCGGACATAACAAAATCTCGGCTGTATATGCTGTATAAGAATCTATGATCTTTGTAGGGTCGGTCCTTCCGTCTATTTCACACTTCCACACAAAAAAATAATACCATAATTTTTAATGCTATGTCTTTTCACTTTTTCTGGGACTTGCCCATACATACGTGTATGTAAAAATTGTTAATTTTATATTTGCGCACATGTATGCAAATTAATTTTAGTGATTATTAAGTACATATACACATATGTACATACATACATAACAAACGTACACATATATGAATGTATCTAGATGTCTTATTGCATACAAGCGGTTTCATAGCACCAGAATTTGGGAACATTGCAGTAATATGATATGCTTCATGATACGTACACATTCACAATTACATACATATGTTCGAATAATTCTCACCCAATTGCTTTGACACACAAACCCACACATTGAATTTACAACAAAACGCCTGCGGGTCCAATAGACAACAACATAATAACGCAACACACACAAATCGCCAGGGTGAGCGCACAAATGAGTGTGAACGAGATGAAGAACAATTTGTTGATGGAGCAAGCAGGCAAGCGGAAGCAACAACCACCATCAAAAAAGGCGGGTTTTTCGTGTGACAGAAGAGCACAGCTGGTTTATCAGCCTGGGTCGCTGTCACTGCCTACTGCCGTCATCAGCGATTCGTTTTGTACGCTGTTAGACTCTCTCGATGCGTTTTGGAAATCAGTCGACAACAATAATTACCGGTGGTTGTATCTCAGCGCAGCGACTGAGGCTAAGAAGACCGAACCAACAAACAAGCGCGCACGCTCTTTAACCGAAAGACGAACAAAAACTGCAGCAGCAAGCAGTAGCGTTGCACAGCAATACAAAGTGTTATTACTAAGTGAGCATGAAATACAAAACAGAATTTGAATTTGCTTTACCGTGAAGCTTTGCAGATGCGAACAAAACAGTATTGATAATAAAGTCAACTTTGACGTTAACACTGCGAAATTAACAATAAAGCGAAGTGAAGCGCTTCGCGGAAGGCTATAATTATATAAAAATGTACATGAGTAGGCGATAAGTGCATCAGATAAAAAAGTTTAAGTGAAAAGCTTCGAATAATTCTAATAACAATACTAATCTATTGAGGAATAGATTTAATGCTTCTCAAATAGCAATAATTTAATAAATTGAACTGAACAAAATCTATATAGGCTAATGTAAAACAGGAGTCCGGAATATCATCTGGAAGAGCAACCGTTTTTAGCAAAGCAACAAACTGCAAGCAGACATTGAAATTTCCATCATGATTGGAACTGCCTGCAATTATTTAAGTTCCTACACATTGTCTCAACCTACATCATCTACAATGCAGCTACATCAACAACAGCAACAACAGCAGTTATCAACACAGCAGCAGCAGGACCAGCGACAACCTATGCATGATTTCATGAACGACAGTTTACTGTCCGCCTCTGTGTCTGTGTCCACGTCTACCTCAACCTCCAGCTGCAATTCAAATGCTTCCTCTCCGTTAACACTGTTTGGCACACAGTCAAATGAATCTACACCTACCGCATTGGTATCACATCAAGTGGTACCATCAATGAAAATGGAAATGCAATATCCTACGCAGGCATCATCTACAGGTAGCGCATCGCCCAATTCCAGTATTTCGCAATCGGCAGCTTCTTCGGCGTCAGTTTCCCCTAGCATTTTTCCATGTTCAACGCAATCCACAGCCGATTCCTCATCGGCGGCAGTGGCAGCAGCAGCAGCAGTCGCTGCTGCAGATTTGGGTGCTGCAGCAGTAGCCAGTGCTGCTTATGGCTGGAATACGACAGCATACACAACACTCCAACCAAGGTTGGTAAACACTCTGGCACTTGGCTCTCTTTTTATTATTTAATTTATTTGTATTCTTGACTTTGTGCCACCTATTTGCGGATATTTCTGGAGTGTTTAACACGCACTAATTTGCATTCTCTGTTATTCTCGTTTCGATTGCAGAACTCAATTTCCGTATGCGCAATATGCCTCCGATTACTATGGAAATGTGGGCGTAGCAGCGTCGGCATCGGCGGCCTGGTTCTCACATCAGCCATGGTCATCACAAAGCTATCCTAGCTTTAATTTTGATGATATTGCTTTCCAAACCCAGCTCCAACGACGCTCCGTTCGCTGTACCTGTCCAAACTGTACGAACGAAATGAGCGGATTGCCACCTATCGTTGGTCCCGATGAGCGTGGCCGAAAGCAGCACATCTGCCACATACCAGGTTGTGAGCGGCTTTACGGCAAGGCGTCACACTTGAAAACGCATTTGCGGTGGCACACCGGTGAACGTCCGTTCCTCTGTCTTACTTGTGGTAAGCGCTTTTCACGATCTGACGAGCTTCAACGTCATGGACGGACTCATACCAACTACCGGCCATACGCATGCTCCATATGCTCGAAAAAATTCTCTCGCAGTGATCACCTTAGCAAACACAAGAAAACGCATTTCAAGGACAAAAAGACTAAGAAAGTGGTAGCTGCAGAGACTAAAGAACAGCAGACACCCATTAAGCAGGAGAAGAAGGAGGAAATCTTGCAGAGCAAAAAGCTAACCAAGAGCGCGACAAAGACGCCAACTACAACGCCAAGGCCCATCAGCAGCGAACAATTAAAATTGGAACACTCGGATACTCCAAGCTGCGTAGGATATACACCATACGTAAACTTGTACCACCAATCAGCAGCAGCCGCTGCAGTCTCAACTTGTCTACCATCATTGCCACCTCCATTATTTCAGCCACAGCATCACATTGATACTCCGTCGATCCTTAACGGCAACAGAAGCAGCTATGATCCCTGGTCTAGTAATAGTAATAGCGGTAATCGTGCCATGAATCAAAATCAATCTACCTCATCAAGTGCCAGATCCATATCAGGGAGATCAGCACCATTTTCCAGTAGAACAAGCAGTAGCAACAGCAACTGTCAGACGCAGTACTATGCGACGCTCGACATACAAAGTGAGTCTCAGTTGGCGGCAGAGTACGGATTGACAATGTCTGGACTGGCAAGCGGAGCTTGTGACAGTAACAGTAACAGCAGTAGCATTTGCAACAATGCGAACGGATATTCTAGCATTATTGGCTCGATGAAGTCCGAGTATACTGGCAGCTATCCGTCAGAGTTTGCACACACTTCAGGATACAGCTATGCACATCATCACATTACTCATGCCCAGTCCCATATCCATACCCTCCATCATCACAATACCTGCACCCCTGCATATCATCCCCAAGCAATTGATTAGAACAAAGAATGGATCAAGCTAGAGATTTGAAAAAAAAAAACATTTTTGTGTGATCGAGTTCTGTTTTATTTTATGGATTGGTTCAAACCTCCACACATTCTAATCAATCCCAAAATATTATTCGACGTCGTCTATTTTTTGTTTTGTTAGTAGCTTAACAGTTACTTTTAAGTAAAACACAAATAAAAAAATTGTATTAATTATTTATACAATAATTGTTATAATAACAGAAAATTATAAAAAAGATAACAAGTAACACAATTGAAAACAATTTTTTTTTTGGAATAAGTTTTTTTTTTTTGAAATATGTACATGATAAATTATATAAGTGTATGTACCATAAACCTGAAGATATTTGTAAACTGTCTTTAAAATAAATTATTATAACATACATACTCGAGAAAGCAAATAAAAAATAAATACGCACAAAGCATTGTAATAGAGAAAAAAATATTCAACTCCAATTTTCTAATTGAGATTATTTGAAAGGATTTAAAAAGTACAATTCATCGTAAGTAAACAGATCTAAACAGAGAGTCTGCAATTTCAAATATAGTTTCATATCCGATATCAATGGGTAAAGGGTATATAAATTTACATATACGTATGTATGTACAAATCATATCTTGAAAATTATGGCTGAAGATTTTTTTTTCATATGAGACACAAAATTTGGTGGTTGTGACTATTACAGCCTCTGAGATCTGGGCGTTGATTCTGACGGTCGAATGTCAGACGGATATGGCCATTTCGACGTGGCTGTTAATGGTGATGAAGACAGAATATATTGAACTTATGAAGTCGAAGATATCTCTTTCTGCAGATTCGGACAAACGCAACTATACATGACCCAAAATATACCACATTCAATATTTAAGCTTGGTTGAATTATATTATATTTATTAAATACATTTATTTAATCAATTAGGGAAACAGCAACTGAATAATTGTGGCTGGATCTGTTTTCAGCCTATACAAGAATTTATTGAATAACTTCTATTTTTATTATCCTATAGTAATAAAAAAATAAACTAAGATTATACTAAAAAAATATGTCTAAATTAACTGTGCTTAAAATGATTAGCTTGGTAGCGCTTTATTACGTTTATTGAACACAATTATTATGCCACTTAGTGACATAGCAACTGAAAAGGTGTAGTTGCACCAGATTTCGTCTTATAAAAGTGGTTGTTTAATAAATTCTAGAGTTAATGTCCGATTGTAACCAAATTTTCAAAGATCATTAAGATTAGTATTGTGCGTACTAAAATCGAATGTTCTAGGTTTAAAATTACGCTTTCTATTTGGTTGTGGGAGTGGAAGAGGGCTTGGCCAAAATCTAAAATCAATATGATCTACGTGCAACAATAAGACATACTATCCCGATAAATTGATTGCACTAGCTTTTATAGTCTTTGAGATCTTGGTGTTCATACGGACAGACGGATAGACGGACATGGCTATATCGCCTCGGCTGTTGACGCTGACCAAGAATATATATACTTTGTGGGGTCGGAGATGCTTTCTTCTGCCTGTTACATACATTTTCCGTTCTCACACTTCTACACTTTGAGTAGGCGGGTGTAAAAAGCTGTGTTGTTTACCAAGGGTGTATATTGTACCAAATATAAGAACTTCTAATCTGCGACTATACAAGCTTCATCCCAATCGTCTTGCTACACGAAACAAATGCATTAACCACTCGACTATTTTTATAAGGCCGTACAATATGGAATATGAAAATTCTAGTAAAAAAGTAAAAAAAAAAATCTTGTCAGATCACAAGTAGTCTAGTTTTAAAGGTAAAATGCGTATAAATCAAGTAACTATTAACGAAAATATATTTAAATTGGTACACATCATATGCTATCTTTAAAATGTGGAGCACTTTCGCCTAGAGCGATTTTACTAGCATTGTGTAAAAATACTTTTGTTGAAAAGTATTTATTTTTCGTCATTCTGTTTGCCCGTCCGATTGTTCGGTTAAGAATGCAAATCTAATATACTATATGAGATAGATTATAAAAGCTAGAGCTACTAAATTTGGAGACATGTAAAAACTCGGTAGGCAAATGAATTTTATTTTAGATGTTGTCCACGCCCTTTTTCGCCCCCGTAAACAAAAGAAAACCGAATTCGAAGCTTCATGTTAACGCTAGAAAATTCAGCACACACAATACTAATCATTATCTTAATGATCTCTGAAAATTTACTTACTATCTATCTACTTTTATAAGGCGAAATCGGGTGCAGCTGCACCTATTCAGTTGGTTGTCAATGAGTGACATAATATTGGTGTTCAATAAACATATTGAAGTGCTTCCAAGACAATCATTTAATACATATTTTTGAAAAATATAATATTATATTTTGATGGTCGCTTTTTTTATACCCACCTACCCAAAGGGTAGAACGGTATTATGGCTTTGTGCCGACCGAAAATGTATGTAACAGGCAGAAGGAAGCCTCTCCATAAAGTATATATATTCTTGATCAGCGTCAACAGCCGAGACGATATAGCCATGTCCGTCCGTCCGTCTGTCCGTATGAACACCTAGATTGTTGCACGCACGTTTTGATTTTGGCCACGCCTCCTTCCGCCCATGCAAATTGAAAAACTCTGAATTGCAAGCGGCGTTTTAAAACTAGAACGTTCAATTTTGGTACGCACAATACTAATCACCATCTTAATGATTTCTGCGAATTTGGTTATTATCTGATAAAAAACACAGAAGTTATTAAGATATTACTTTTATAAGGCGTTACCACGTGCAGCTGCACCTAGCTAGTTGCTATGACACTCAGTGATGGTGTTCAATAAACCTAAAGTGCTGCCAAGCTAATAATTTCGGACAAAATAAATTTTGATAAATTTTTTTTGGTTGTTTTTAGTATATTTTTTAGTATTTTTATCAGTATATTTTTGAAAAATATAATATTTTGATGGTATAATTGGGTGGCGGATATCTCACAGTCGAGCAAACTCGACTGTAGTTTTCTTACTTGTTTATTCTTCCATTCAGTAAAATTGGGTGGCGGGTTTCTAACAGTCGAACAAACTCGACAGTAGCTTTCTTACTTGTTTAATCAAATAATTATTTTAGTTTTCATATTTTTATAACCCTATTAAGCTCTGCGTTTGAAGAATATCTTCTTTTGTGCTCTTACTTACGCATGTACACTCAAAATCCACGACCTCGTACAGTCAAAGCTTGACTCTAGCCGTTCCCACTTGTTAGTACTATAAATGTTAAGATGTATAATTTTGCATAATTTATATTTAGTTATATATTATATACGTCTATGACATATATATATATATATATAAGGATGTTTCTAGACTATATTTAAGGTCTGGTGAAATCAGAGATGTAATGAAAACCCAATAACCTTAAGTATAAGTATAAGCATGTATGGTACTTTTTTTTTTCATACATATTTGAGTATACAGTTACAATTTTTTGGCTATTAACTAACAAAAACAGAAAGTTATTGCCGAAACCCAAACCAAAACGTAACTACTCATAAATTGCCCGATGAATATTTGTATTTTACATGTAATAAAATGTTGAAGAAAAATTAACAAATCATAACACGATAATTAATCATCATTAAGGCAATAGTTACAGTGCCAGTCGCAGTTCTAGTCTTACTTCAAAGAAAACTCCTAGTTAACTTTGGCGTAGATGTACGTTTGTATGTTTATGTACAAAAATATGCAATGGCATTGACCATAACTTTAGTTATAAATCAATAAAATTTATTCGTTATTTAGTATGTACTCAAAGTCAACCTAGGTTCCAATATATATGGGAGGCTAAAAGGCGCACTTAAAATATATGATTAACGCCCGTGTGAATTTCTTATCTACTATTTATATGCATACATGTATAGCCTTAGGTAGACCTAACTTATATACTCTCAGTCACCACGGATTCTACAGTGGTGTCAACATTCATATGTGTAAATGCGTCGATTTATTCATTCATTTCCGTGCTGTTGTGCGTTGGTCGTAGCGCACGTCCAACGTAAAGACTCATTGATGCTGCAATAGTAAAGTCACATAAATTATTTAATTGTATTGCCTAACGCTTTGGAAACTTAATATAAAATAAGTAAAATTCATTTAATTTACATAATTAAAAAAAAGTAATAAAAACAAGTAAGAAAGATGCTGTCGAGTTTGCTTGACTGTGAGACCAATATTACCATCGAAATATTATATTTTTCAAAAATATGCTGAAAAATATAATAAAAAAAATATACTGAAAATATTCCAAATATATTCACCTGCACCTTATTACGCCTTATAAAAGTAATTCTTTAATAACTTCTGTGTTTTTTATCCGATTGTAACCAAATTTGTAGAGATCATTAAGATGATGATTAGTATTGTACGTGACAACGTTCTAGGTTTAAAATGACGCTTGCAATTTTTTACTTTTGCGTGGGTTTTTTGATTTGTGTAGGCGGAAGGGGGCGTGGCCAAAATCTAAAACAAACTTGATCTGTTACATACATTTTCGGTTGGCACAAAGTTATAATACCCTTCCACCCTTTGGGTATAAAAAGTCTATACGAGTCTCGTATCTTTGTCCATAATTTTAATCATCATCCTCTGTTTATATAACAAAATAATTGCACTGATTCAGTTTGTTTCTGTATTGATTAAATGCACACACATACCAATTTTGCAACATTTTATTTAAGTGCACGAAAAAGATGCTGCTATGAAAGTAAGGTTCGATTTCGACTCTCATGGTATTAAGTTAAAATTAGCATAATTCTTGTAGAAATGTCTAAAAATCGTTATTTTTCTTATAAAGAAAATGATCAAATAATGACATAGAAATAGCATTACTTACAATACAATTAAAATGGAAAAAAGCTTTTTTTAAATTGAAAGGCCCCCATCATAAAAAGAAATGAAGTCCCGTTGCCTTATGTTCAACAATATTCATATAAAAGAAGTAAACACGTTGGTGTCGAGAGATTTATTTAATTAGCCATCAAAACTTATACACATATGACCATTTTGAAGTTTTTAAATGCTTTCAGGGTGAAATTGCTTCAGTAATAATTAATGTTTTTAAATTGATCAGCACGAATCAAACAGGGCATATGACATCTTTAATAGTTAATCAAGTTATATGCAGTTATACAAAGCAAAGCGAATCCTTTTTATTTTTTTTGGAAAAATATTAATTTAATTTTAAAATTATTTAATTAAATATGTTTATATATATTTATATATCATTTGAGATGTTATTGAATCAAGTTTTACATAAAACAAGTAACAAATCTAAAGTCCAGTAAATGTTTATTGAATACAATGAAAATGAACAGAGAACACCAAAATATGTCATTTTACAAAAAGCACGAAAAATGTGTAACAATCCAGTAATCCAGAATATATCACATTCAAAATTATTGACTTGGTTGCACATAATTAGGTTTATTGAATACTATTATTGCATCACACAGCGAAATAGAAACTAAACAGGTACAGCTAGAGCTGATTTCACACATTAAAAGTATTTCTTGAATAGTGTCTTTGTTTATTGTAACAAATTTTGTTAATATAAGATGGTAATTTTTATTGTGTGTACCAAAAAAGGCTTCTTTCTATATTCGGGGGCGGAATGGGGTATGGCCAAAACATTAAACAAACATGATCTGAGTGCAAAGTAGGACTTTTCACACTAAATTTTGTGTCTCTACTCTTATAGTCTCTGAGATTCAGGTTTTTGGACAGACAGACAGACAGATGTTGATCAAGATTATGTACGTATCTTCTATTCTATCTATGGGTAGCGAATATATTTCAAGTCAATTGCTAAAAACCAATTATTTGTTTCAATCAAGAGAATAATGTTGATAAGGTGATTTTATTTTCCGTTTTTTATTACCGTTCTGAATAAGTTCCCTATTTTATAAATGGGTAGAAATCAGTGTAAATTTAATCATTTAATTTAATCAAAATAAACTTTATCTGCCTACCGAGTTTTTTGTTTGTTGTCTCCAAATTTGGAAGCTCTAGCTTTTATAGTCTCTAAGATCTCGATGTTCATACAGACAGACGGACAGACAGAAAGGACTATATCGACTCGGCTGTTGATGCTGATCAATAATATATATAGTTTAAGGGGTCGCAGACACCTCCTTCTGCCCATTCGCCCATTCGCACATTCGGACATCCGCAAAAGGTCATAATTTTTTTTAAATCCATGACCTAAAAAGTCCCGAGCCTTGTTTGATTGTCACTCTTGGGATCATTCTCCATGCTTATAAAAAATTCACATCAGAAGTTGTATATTCAAAAAATATTTAACATCGAATTTTGTGGACTAATATTTCGTTATTAAACTGTCAATTAAGACTCCAATATATTTCCATTCTTAGTTAAATGTATATTATTTTTCCTATCTGCTTCATACTAATTACTTCATGATAATTACCACAATAATTAAATAACATTGTAATTATTACTGTTGCAATCAATGCGTACTGTGTACATATAATTTATTTAAGAAATTCAGAAGGCAACGTTCTTAACAGTTAACAATTCAATACGAGTAGTTCTTAGAATTTGCGCTAGCTGACACTACAATGGACCTATTGACACACTTATGGTTAGATCCTTAAGGATTTGCCACAAGTTCTTTGCAACACTCAGATCTGTTTTACAGAAGAGTTTGCCTGGTTTGGATTTGGAAACCAGAAAACCGCACTGCTTTGAGGATTCTTATATCAAGATTCTTTAAGTGGCAGAACTCTCTTGGAAATTTACGTGACCGCTCTAATTTTAATCAAAGTTATAAATAACACAAATGTTATTCAACCACTTGACAGTTAGCCCGGCGCACTTTGTGTTTCAGCTTACACACAAACCGATACCGCCTTTTTCCAGAGAATAACGTTTGAAACGGCAGCGCCTGAGCAAGTAATCTGGACAATGCCATGTCAGCCTCAGGACTGCAAATTAAGTTGAGATTATCACTGCCCTTGAGTATCTTTTGTGTTAAGCAAGCGTATCCAAAGGTCCAAAAGAAATGCGGTTATAGACCCTTGCACAAACGAGACAAAACAACCACAGGCATATGACTTTACTAGAAGATACTTAACATTTTCCATTTAGTACTTTTAGGTATTTAGTTTTGACTATCATGCACTTTTAGTTTTCTTCCCCACAATTGCTTGCCTCTTTTTTTTTTTCTTTTTTTTCACATAAATTTTCTGTGTCCTTAGAGCGGGCGTCAATGACATGGTCTACGGTAATTATACATTTTGATGCATTTTGTGTCTGCCATTTTGCATTTTCATTGTTTTTACCCGCATAGTGTAGAAGGGTATTATAACTATGTGGCAGACGAAAAAGTTATGTTAAAAGCAGAAGTAAACATTTTAGAGCCTATAAAATTGTCCGTCTGTATGAATTTCAGATATCAGTGATTATAATTGCTAGAGCTAAATGCATTCATACTGCTGTCTGTCCTAAGCACGTCAAGTTTGTTTTAGATTTGACAAAAAGTGCTTATAATACTATCCGCATTCTTAATGTAGTTTGAATATTTTATTAGAAACGGACAAACAGTAAGGAAGAAACAATTTTTATAGGGCGTATATATAATGTGGTCTATATTCTTAATATATCCCTTGTGTTGTGTTGATTATGTTAGGAAAAACAAAAGTTGTTAACGACAAATATAAGAAAGCTACAGCAGAGTTTGCTCAACTGTGTGATACGCGCCACCAATCTTATTGAGTCCAACAAAAACAAGTAAAAAAGCTACTGTCGAGTCTGCTCGACTGTGAGATATCCGCCACCTAATTATACCCGCCTACCCAAAGGATAGAAGGGTATTATGGCTTTGTGCCGACCGAAAATGTATGTAACAGGCAGAAGGAAGCCTCTCCATAAAGTATATATATTCTTAATCAGCGTCAACAGACGAGACGATATAACCATGTCCGTCTGTCCGTCCGTATGAGATAGAGCAACAAATTTTTCGGGACAGTATGTTTTATTGTTGCACGCAGATCGAGTTTGTTTTTGATTTTGGCCACGCCCCCTTCCGCCCATGCAAATTGAAAAAAACTGAATTGCAAGCGTCGTTTTAAACCTAGAACTATACTAAAATTATACCAAAATAATATACCAAATTTTTCTTTGTTGGAAATAATTAGCTTGGCGGCACTTTGGTTGGTTTATTGAACATCATTATTATGTCGCGGAGTGTCATAGCAATTAGCTAGGTGTAGCTGCACGTGGTAACGCCTTATGAACGTAATTTCTTAATAACTTCTGTGTTTTTTATCCGATTGTAACCAAATTCGCAGAGATCATTTGTGCCCACCAAAATTGAACATTCTGGGATTAAAATGACGAATGTAATTCGGTTTTATTAGATTTACGGGGGCGGAAGGGGGCGTGGTCAAAATCAAAAACAAACTTGATCTGGGTGCAATAATTACACATACTATTCCGAAAATTTAGTTGCTCTATCTCTTATAGTCTCTGAGATCTAGGTGTTCATACGGACGGACGGACAGACGGACAGACGTACAGATGGACATGGCTATATCGTCTCGGCTGTTGACGCTGATCAAGAATGTATATACTTTATGGGGTCTGAGATGCTTCCTTCTGCCTGTTACATACATTTTCGGTCGACACAAAGCCATAATACCCTTCTACCCTTTGGGTATTATTACCAAAATAACATACCAAAATTTTCTTTTTTTGAAATTATTAGCTTCTTGCCACTTTAGTTGGTTTATTGAACACCATTATTATGTCACGGAGTGACATAGCAACTAACCAGGTGCAGCTGCACGTGATTACGCCTTATAAAATTAATTTCTTAATAACTTCTGTGTTTTTTATCTGATTGTATCCAAATTTTCAGAGATCATTAAGATTATTTGTTTTCGATTTGTATGGGCGGAAAGGGCCGTGGCCAAAATCAAAAACAAACTTGATCTGAGTGCAATAATAAGACACACTATCCCAAAAATTTGATTGCTCTATCTTTTATAGTCTCTGAGATCTAGATGTTCATACGGACAGACGGACATGGCTATATCGTCTCGGATGTTGACGCAGATCAAGAATATATATACTTTATGGGGTCGGAGATGCTTCCTTCTGCCTGTTACATGCATTTTCGGTCGGCACAAAATAATAATACTCTTCTACCCTTTGGGTAGGCTGGTATAATTAAGAGTGAGCACCAAAATATAATATGTTTCGAGAATATACTAAAAAATATTTTTAAAAAATATACCAAAAAATGAACCACGTTCAAAATTATAGTCTTGGTTGTTCTTAATAAGGCTTATTGAATACAATTATTATATCACTGAATGCCATTTAACCATTTAAATTTTAAAAGTATTTCGAAACCAATCTTGATCTGCATGCATTAGTCGTAGTTTCTGAAACTCTGATTTTCGTATAGACAATCAGACGGACATAGCAATATCGTCCGTGTAGACATGACTGTTCTTTGTACTTTTGTACTGTTTGTACTTTTAATAAATATTAAATAACCAAAAATATGTCAATGCGGCCAAATTTTACTATTATGTTTGAAGAGTGTCGATATCAAAATGGAATCTCAGCATTTTTTAAGTTATATGTAATGTGTAGCTCCCATATTTTATTCGTGATTGGCTACTTAGAATACAGATCTTAATTTAACCGCCAAGTGTATAATGGTTGACTTGGAAGGAATATTTTAAAAAAGTACAAATATACAATTATTTTGGTTAAAAGGTATTCATCATTCATTGACGCTCTAAAATGTGTAAATATACAGAAGTGCGACTTATTTTCTTGTCACGATTTCGTTGTTGTATACAAATACATAATTTGGTAAAAGAACAAGTAGCCAATGGAAAATAACTTAAATCGATCTACAACACGTGACTTAATCAATGGCTCGCCTATTAAAGCATAATATATACTCTTCACTTGGAAGAATTTAGTAGTCAAAAGTCCGATAATAATAACTCTATCAGCCAGCTAGCAATAGCGCCGTTGTTGACATCTGTAGCATACAAATTAAAACATTTCTATGTGTATTAAGAAACTCTTAGCGCTAACAACAATAGCAGTTCGAGCAGGAGCTTATGTTACCCTAGAAAAATGCGACATATGTGCAGTCAATAAATTTCCTACTTTTCATGCTGACATCACATAAAAAAGGACCAGAACCAAATGGGTGGACGCTTGTTCCGCGGTGCTAATGGCTCCACAATGACGACTCACTTTTTGAAATTTACTCAAACGTTACACACGCATACACAATCACAGAATGTATGTTTTAGACTAGTATACACAAATACCCTCTTTCTTAAGTATTTACTTTGATATGCATTTGCTATCTACTTAATTTTATTATATTATTTTCGCACTTTTGCTTGCGTCGCCCAATTCATAGCTTCCTTCCATCAAAAATATTTATGAAAGCTACAGACAAGATTGCTTTGAGATCCCACCCAGTTCACTAACCGATCGAATAATTTAGGCTTCCGTTTACATTAACATATATATGTTATGTATACGGAAATTTTTAAACTTTAAACTACGCACGATATTTGTTTCATGTGATATTCGAACAAAGTGAAAAATATTTTAAACAGACTTGATTTAATAGACTTGTATCGTCTCGGCACAAAAGACCACCATGGTCGCAGTGCCTCGCCCCTTCTCTGCTGGGAGACTCCCTTTATCATTAATAATAATCGTCTCGGTTGTTGACTCTGATCAAGAATATACATATGTGAATACTTTGCGTGGCCAGAGATGCTTTCTTTTGACAGTTTCATAGATTTTCGCTCTAAACTAAGCTATTTTACTTTTACACTAGTTCCTAAGTGTTTTTCATTTCATTCATGAATAATTTATATAACTTTGTGCCGACCGAAAATGTATGTAACAGGCAGAAGGAAGCATCTCCGACCCCATAAAATATATATATTCTTGTTCAGCGTTAACAGCCGAGATGATATAACCATGTCCGTTTGTCCGTATGAACACCTAGATCTTAGAGACTATAAAAGATAGAGCAACCAAATTTTCGGGATAGTGTGTCTTATTATTGCACACAGGTCAAGTTTGTTTTTGATTTTGGCCACGCCCCCTTCCGCCCATGCAAATTGAAAAAAAACAGAATTGCAATCGTCGTTTTAAACCTAGAACGTTCAATTGGTACGCACAGTACTAATCACAATCTTAATGATCCCTGAAAATTTGGTTAGAATCGGATAAAAAACACAGAAGTTATTAAGAAATTACTTTTATAAGGCGTAATCACGTGCAGCTGCACCTGGGTAGTTGCTATGTCACCCCATGACATAGTAATGGTGTTCAATTAACCTATTAAAGTGCCGCCAAACTAATAATTTCGCACATAGATAATTTTGGTATATTATTTTGGTATATTTTTAGTATACATTTTATTAAGTATTTTTTCAGTATATTTTTGAAAAATTTAATATTTTTATGGTAAAATTGGGTGGCGGGTATCTCACAGTCGAGCAAACTCGACAGTAGCTTTCATACTTGTTTTGTACAGCCTTTGTACTCGTCGTGGTTGCTTGTTAGCTACATATTGACGGAACGTCGCCAGAATTCGTTTGTGGTTTGATTCTCAGATTACAATTGTCTAGTCTTGAACCTGCTGCCATTGAAGTGATGGCTAACAATAATGTAATCGATATTCAGGTTCCTTCGTACATTCAAAAGTTATATACTATTTTTCTCAATTCAAATATTTATTTATAAATATACTTGTGCATGAATATATGTATATAAATAAACCTTTCAACTTGTTACTCTGTCTTTATATGGTTGACAGTTCTAAACATTCTTTTAATGTATGTGTTGCTTTGCAATTATTGTTAATCAACATTTTGATTTATGCACGTAGGAAAACTTTACTTACGGACAGGGCAACAAAATTATACGGGTAAAATTGATGACCAAAACACTCACAAATACAAATTTCGTACATGTTTGCCATGTCAAAACATAACTACTTAGTTACCACGAATATGTACAATACTATTTTTACAATTCGATGAGAAGTGTACATATTTTTTGGTCCTATCAACATGTTGATATAGATGATAGATGCACAAGCTATATATAAAAATATTGACTTACTAACAAACACTAATCATCGAATTTTAGTAGAATTCATGTAATTCATGGGGTACCTAATTTCAAAGAATTGTATACCTAAGTAAATCTTCTCGATAAGCAAGAAAAATAATGTAAGTCGATCTGTATATAATTCTATATAATGGAATAACCTGGGTTAAATTGCGGTAACTTTACATATACATAGTAAAAATAATCGGGGCACAAATAACAAGTAAGAAAGCTTTACTCGAAAAGGAGAAACGCGCCACCCAGTTTATTTGAATGCGACGAAAATTAAGAGCCACCATTGAAATATACTAATTTTCAAAAATATAAGAAATATTCTAAAACAAAAAGTAATCAAGTAAAAACGCTATATTTTAGCTTTAGTTACTCAGCCCAGCCCTACTTTGAAATAAGTGAGATGACTTTAGTCTACAGTTCAACTACGAAATATATAGTGCTCATTTTTAGGTCATGGATTTTAAAAAAATCATGACATTTTGCGTTTGACCGAATGTGCGTAACAGGCAGAAGGAGGCGTCTGCGACCCCATAAACTATATATATTCTTGATCAGCATCAACAGCCGAGTCGATATAGCCCTGTCTGTTTGAATGTCTGTCCGTCTGTCTGTATGAACATCGAGATCTCAGAGACTATAAAAGGTAGAGCAATCAAATTTTCGGAATAGTGTGTGTATTTATTGCACGCAGATCAAGTTTGTTGATGCTGACCAAGAATATATATACTTTATGGGGTCCGAGATGCTTCTTTCTGCCTGTTACATACATTTTCGGTCGTCACAAAGTTTTAATACCCTTCTACCATTTGGGTAGGTGGGTATAAAAACTGAATTGCAAGTTTCGTTTTAAGCCTAGAACGTTCAATTTTAGTACGCACAATACTTAATCACTATCTTAGTGATCTCTTAAAATTTGGTTACAATCGGATAAAAAACACACAAGTTATTAAGAAATTACTTTTATAAGGCGTTACCACGTGCAGCTGCACCTAGTTAGTTGCTATGACAGTCCGTCACATAATAATGGTGTTCAATAAACCAACTAAAGTGCCGCCAAGCTAATAATTTTGAACAAAGAAAATTTTGATATATTATTTTGGAATTTTTTAGTATTGTTTTAGTATATTTTTCAAAAATATAATATCTTGATTGTAAAATTAGGTGGCGGGTATCTTACAGTCGAGCAAATTCGACAGTAGCTTTCATCATCTTAATGAAAATCTCTTTCCCTGAAAATTTGGTTACAATCGAACAAAAAACACAAATATTATTAACGAATTACTTTTATAAGGCGAAATCGGGTGCAGCTGCACCTCTTCAGCTAGTTGTCACTCAGAGATTTAATAATAATGGTGTTCAATAAACATAATAAAGTGCTATCAAGCATTTAGAACAACATTTATTTCGTTTTTTTTTTTTGTATATTTTTAGCATATTTTTTAGTATATTTTGCAGTATATTTTTGAAATCTATAATATTTCGATGGTCGCTCTTTATTATTCTTCCATTCAGTAAAATTGAGTGACGGGTATCTCACAGTCGAGCAAACTCGACAGTAGCTTTCTTACTTGTTTTACCCAATAATTATTATAATTTTCATAACTTTATAACGTTGTTAAACGCTGCGCATGTATACTAAAAGTCCATGACCTCGTATAGTCAAAGCTTGACTGAAGCCGTTCCTATAATTTATATTATATTTTTCAAAAATATACAGGAAAATTAATAAAAATATTCAAAAAATTTATTAACTTGGCAGAACTTTATTAGGTTTATTGAACACCATTATTATGTCACTTATTGACATTACAGCTGCACCTGATTTGGTTTTATAAAAGTAATTCTATGATCAATTCTGTATTTTTTGTCCGATTAAAACCAAATTTTCAGAGATCATTAAAATGGTGATTGGTATCATGAGTACCAAAATTTTAAGTTTAAACTGACGCAATTAGTTTTTTTTTGGGTAGCTGGGGCTGGCGGGGGCTTGGCCAAGATCTAAAACAAACTTGATCTGCGTGCAACAAGAAGACATACTTTCCCGAACAATTAGGTGCAGCGTTACTAAAATTTTAATAGGTTCCTGTTATTAATCCATATTATGTATATTTAGGCATTTAATTGCTAATGCAAATGCAGTATTCGTGTGCTCTTATTATTATTCACCTTTCCATTAACAAAACAAATAACGAATTCAAAATGTTAAGTGTATTTGACCATATATAAATGAAATTTAAATTTAAATTTAATGTTTGTATTTTACAACATTTTAAAACCATTTTTAATTTAACAGTAATTATTGTCATTTCTATTTTTTTATGTTTATCTAATCTGTAGATTTTATTCATTATTCGTCCCCGCCACTTATTTCCCAACCCAAAGGTTAAAAGCGCATTAAAACATTGCGCCAACCAAAAATTTATGAAAGAGGCAAAGTGAAATCAGCGTCAAAAACCGAGACGATATTACTATAAGGGCTAGCGCAAGCAAACTTAGAGACAATATGTGGTAATATAGCCACTCTATCAATTTTGTTTTAGATTTGGCTACGCGCTCGCAATCGATAAAATCGATAAAGCGCGTTTTTCAAGCTAGTGTTTTTGCTAAACACAATCGTAATTACTATCTTAATAATTTCTGTAAGACTAGTTACGATCGGATAAAAAACACTAAATTTATTAATAATAATTTTAAAAAGAAGAATCAGGTGCAGCCGCACCTGTTCAGTATCTATGTTACTCTGTGATGTAATAGAGTTATTCAATTAACCTAGTAAAATGGAGCCAGGCTAATTATTTTGAAAGTGGTATACTGCGGTATATTTTTTGATGTATTGTTTAGTATATTCTAAAAAAATACTATATTTTGTAGCTCATTCTTATTGTTTGTTGCATTCAGTAAAAATGGGTCCCGTCAAAAAATAAATATGCAATATAAGTTTGAAAACCTACATTGCTATATAGGTAACAGGTGCAAACATTTCACAGAGTGTAAGTCTATTCGTAATAACGGAACAGAATCACTTCACTGAGTTATAAATATAGTACATGGGTCTCAGTAGTTACATTTATACGATGTAAAATGTAATAAATTACATAGAACAAAACAATCAAAACATGAGAACGAAAAGTAGTCCTCATAATTCAGATTGTGTATCTCACAAATTAGACATTCATTTAAGCAGTGATTTTATCTAACGAATATAACAAATTCCTTAGACTTCACTGGACGTTATGATATAATTTTCCAGCGTAGTATCCCAACAAGTCCCACCAAACGGGTCTGGACAAAGTAAGATTTCTTAGTCAAAATGCAGAGTTATGAAGGCTAAAGATAAACAGAACTCGCATGTTGATAAAGAGTTTTAGTTAGTTTTATTTGATCGTTCTCACATTCAAAATGTTCCCGTTTATTATTGACAAATCTAGTCTCTGACATGTAAAAAATCATTGTTATATGAAACAATAGTTTTATTATAATTAATTTGTAGTGAAAATTTAAATTAAAATCGATCAACGAACGGTAAAAAATAAACAACCTGGAAAACGGCCAGGTTCACACCATACTAACAAAACCTGAAATCATTTAGACCTGGCGCCACTGGCTGGCGTATATTTACACAAACAAAGTCCGTGTGAGCCGTTAAAGTTTCGAAGCCGAGGACGGAAAATGATTTTATTTAAGCAAAGGTACAACAAAAGAATAAAAAAAATACTATTTGAGCATTCAAAAACCCAATCAAAAATGCGGCAAACTACAAAGCATAGAAAATCGGACCATTGAGGCTTTAGTGCAAGCATTCAATAACGTAACAAAATATCTGAACGCGAGTGTACGATTATATGGCCATAGAGAAATGTGTGCTTGTTGCTGCAATGATGGCCTTGTCGGGAAAAAACTTTTCTGGGTGAGACCTGTTGGTATTCATACGAAAAAAATTTGACATTATTGAATAAGGAATATCGACTTTTTATACCCGCCTACCAATAGGGTGGAAGAGTACTATAACTTTGTGCCAACCGAAAATGTATATAACAGGCAGAAGGAAGCATCTCTGACTAAAGTATATATATTCTTCATCAGCGTCAACTGCCGAGACGATATAGCCATGTCCGTCTGTCAGTCTGTCTGTCTTTTCGAGACAGTGTGTCTTATTGTTGCACGCAGATCAAGTTTGTTTTCGATTTTGGCCACGCCCTCTTCCGCTCCCGAAAATCAAAAAAAACGGATTTCAAGCGACATTTTAAACCTAGAACGTTCAGTTTTGGCACACACAATAATAATTTGGTACAATCGGATAAAAAACACAGAAGTTACTAAAGAATGACTTTTATAAGGCGTAATCAGGTGCAGCTGCACCTAGTTAATTGCTACGACACTCCATGACATAATAATGTTCTTTAATAAATCTACTAAAGTGCCGCAAAGCTAATAATTTTGAACAAAGAAAATTTTTATACCCGCCTACCCAAAGGGTAGATTATGGCTGTGTGCCGACCGAAAATGTATGTAACAGGAAGCATCTCCGACCCCATAAAGTATATATATTCATGATCAGAGTCAACGACCGAGATGACATAACCATGTCCGTCTGTCAGTCTGGCTGTCTTTTCGAGACAGTGTGTCTTATTGTTGCACGCAGATCAAGTTTGTTTTAAATTTTTGCCAAGCCTTCCTCCCTCGAAAATCGAAAAAAACTAATTTCAAGCGACATTTTAAGCCTAGAACGTTCAGTTTTGGAACACACAATACCAATTATCATTTTAATGATCTCTGAAAATTTACAATCGGATAAAAAATACAGAAGTTATTAAAGAATTACTTTTATGGGGCGTAATCAGGTGCAGCTGAACCTAGTTAATTGCTACAACACTCCATGACATAATAATGTTCTACAATAAACCTAATAAAGTGCCGCAAAGCTAATAATTTCGAACAAAGAAAATTGTTGTATATTATTTTGGTATATTTTTTAGTATATTTTTGAAAAATATAATATTTCGATCGTAAAATTGGGTAGCGTGTATCTCACAGTCGAACAAACTCGACAGTAGCTTTCTTCCATGTTGTACCCAATATTTATTATAATTTTCAAAATTTCAAATTTTCTCCCAATTTTACCATAAAAATATTATATTTTTGAAAAATATACTGAAAAAATACTTTAAAAAATATACTAAATAATACCAAATTAATATATCAAAATTTTCTTTGTTCGAAATTATTAACTTGGCGGCACTTTAGTTGGTTTATTGAACTCCATTATTATGCCACGGAGTGTCATAGCAACTAACTAGGTGCAGCTGCACGTGGTAACGCCTTATAAAAGTAATTTCTTAATAACTTCTGTGTTTTTTATCCGATTGTAACCAAATTTGTAGAGATCATTAATATGGTGATTAGTATTGTGCGTGCCAAAATTGTTCTAGGTTTAAAACGAATTTTCAATTCAGTTTTTTTCAATTTGCATAGGCGGAAGGGGGCCAAAATCAAAACAAACTTGATCTGCGTGCAACAATATGACATACTGTCCCGAAAAATGTGTTGCTCTATCTCTTATAGTCTCTGAGATCTAGAAGTTCATATGGACAGACGGACAGACGGACATGGCTATATCGTCTCGGCTGTTGACGCTGATCAAGAATATATATACTTTATGGTGTCTGAGATGCTTCCTTTTGTCTGTTACATACATTTTCGGTCGGCAAAAAGTTATAATACCCTTCTACCCCTTGGGTAGACGGGTATATATAGTATGCATGTACTCGCAAGTACGAAGTGCATACATATGTATTGTCATAATAAAATATATCAATAGTATGCTTCAATGGAAACCACAAATTATTAATTTTCTATTTGGGAGATCCAGTATATTTGTTCTTTTCAGTCTTCTTACGGCTAAGCTATTATCCAATAAACTTAATGCTAAATTGTTTCCATGAGGCACTCACCTCTTCTCAGTACTAATGTTACGTGGCCTGATTTGAGAGTGTTGATTTTTATCTTCCATCTGGTGAACCATGCGTCAATCAACCTAAGCTCCGATTGGAGTACTCTAAAAGTCAGTGATTCGTTAATATCTTCTATACTTATGGGACGAATGATAAAATTTGGAACAGCAATATAAAATGACATATTGTAAATATATGCCTAGTTAAAAATGGGCACAAAAGGGTATAATAATTGTGTGAAACTGCATGTAGTAGGCAGAAGAAGACATATCCGACCTCGTAAAGTAAATATATTCTTGATAAGCATCAAGATGTAGATCTCAGAGACTATAAGAGCTAAGGCGTCCAAATTTAGCATATACGAGGGCGGTCCCAGAATTAGTCGGCCCAACCACTAAAACACAAACATTTTTATTTTTTTTTTTTATTTTTCTACATAGCTTCCTTTTAGCTCTATACACTTTTCCCAGCGATGCTCAATAGCTTCTAAACCTTTTTTAAAATAAGATTGGTGAAACTCCTCAAAATAGGCATTTACCTCTGACTCTACTTCTTCATTGTTAACAAATCGTTTTCCTCCAAGCCATTTTTTGAAATTTGGGAATAAGAAATAATCAGATGGGGCTAAATCTGGTGAATATGGGGCGTGAGGAAGCAATTCAAATTTGAATACCTTAATTTTGGCTATTGCGATGGCAGAGGTGTGAACTGACGCGTTATCGTGATGAAACAACACTTTCTTTTTCGCCAAATGAGGTCGTTTTTCCTGGATTTTGTCACTTAAACACTGCAGTAGGTTCGCATTATTATTTATTATGATTATTTTCCCTTTTTTAAGATAATCAATTAGAATTATACCACGTGCGTCCCAGAAAACCGACGACATGACATTGCCAGCAGATGGAACTGTCTTTGCTTTCTTTGGTGCCGATTCTCCTCGTACTGTCCACTGTTTTGATTGTTCCTTTATCTCAGGAGTGAAGTGATGAACCCATGTTTCATCCATAGTTATAAATCGACGTAAAAATTCTGTTTGATTTTTACGAAACAAAGCCAAACACTTGACGGAAACATTCTCACGACTCTGTTTTTGTTCTATTGTTAGCAAACGCGGCACCCATCTTGCGCATAGCTTTTTCGTAGCTAACTTTTCCGTCAATATTCGATGTACACCACTTTTTGAAACTCCTATACATTCAGCTAACTCACGAACTTTTAACCGTCGATCGTCCAATATCATTTTTTGAATTTGAGCCACCACCTCAATTGGTCGACCACTGCGATGTTCATCTTGACAGCCTCGTCGACCTCGTTTAAACTCTGCCACCCAATATTTTATTGTTGAAAGCAACGGAGAAGAATCATTTAAAGTGGAATCCAACTCGGCTTTAATATTGGTTGGGCTAAGACCTTTGAAATAAAAGTATTGAATCACATAACGATTCCCAATTTCGTCCATGCGTGAAAATTCATCGAGAGCGTTCTCTATTAAAAGCTATCAAAAATAAGCTGTACAAGGTAATGGGACCAAACTGCACAGCTAAGCTTCTAATATTCGGTAATTCCCATTTTTAATATTTTTTGTGAACATTTTACAACTCTTATATGTTAGGCCGACTAATTCTGGAACCGCCCTCGTAGGTTCAAAAATTTCAAAATAACATTCGGTTCGAAGATAAAGTTTATTTTCAATATTCTAAATCTCTTTGCAATTTAAGGAAAATAACCAAAACTTGAGTTTTTAGTGCTTATAGCATATAACTTAACAGCTATTTAAAATGTGCCATTTTGTATTGGTGTTTTACACTTTGCATCGATTGACCAATAATATGTATAGAAGATATTAAGGAATGAATTTCATTACCCATTTAAAACCATCTTTCCATACTCATAAATAAGTTATTAAATTAATTTATTCAACAGTAGTCAATTCATGAATATTAGTGCCACAGTAATCTAGAATATTAAAATTATATTGTTATATAAAATAAATGTTAAGTTAACAGACTTATGTTATTATTATTATTATTTGAAGAAGGGAGATTCCCAACAGAGAAGGTGCGAGGCACTGCGACCATGGAGGTCTTTTGTGCCTATAGGCTCTCCCTAGCTAGACAAAAGTTGCTCTGCTTCCCTAATGAAGCAGAGCAGATCTTTTGTTGAGGAACGCACAATATGCTCGGGACCTGCGGTATCCACGTGCAGATGTTTCCTCCTAGTCCACACCAAGGCTGGACAGTCGCACAGAATGTGTTTGGTTGTCTCGTCGTCCTCTTTGCAAAGTCTGCACTCAGCATCAGAAGACAGACGCAGACCGACCAGTAGCGATCAGTCAACTTAACAGCCCAGGTTTTAACAATAGCTGAGATGGTTGACCAACCCATGCCACAGAAGGGCTCAGGGCCGGAAAAAGTAGCTGACGAACCGGCCCTAGCAGGTTCGTCCGCCAGCTCATTGCACTGGATACCAGAGTGTCCAGGTATCCATAGAAGGGTGACGTTGTTAGTAAGAGACAGTCTCTGGAGGCAGTTCCAGCAATCGGCCACCAGTCGAGAGCTTACTCTTTTGGAGGAGAGGGCTAAGCTGGCGGCTTGACTGTAAGAGAAGATGTAGATGTTCGCTCCTCTAATCCCCTTCTCTAGGATCAGACGGCAGCAGAACTCGATGGCATCAACCTCAGATTGGAAGACTGTGGGCCATTTGCCCATAGCAATTGAGGTTTTAGAGTTGGGTCCAAAGATCCCAGCTCCAACCTAGTTTTTGACCCGTCGGTATACCAGTGAATACCGTAGGGGTCGCTGATGGGGTTGCCAGTATCCCAGTCCTTCCGGTCCGGGATGAGGGTTCTGAATTTAGCACCAAAGAAAAGTTCCTTAGTCATAGTATCTGATCTAGTGCAGATATCTATGCCAGGAATGTCTTTGATCAGGCTAGCATGTTCTGATTCGGTAGCTAGAAGCCCTGATTGGAGCTTGATTCTAAGAAGGCTCATAGCGGCGACTTCTTTAATTTGGATGTGCAGCGGAGTCAGATTCAGTATCGATTCCATTGCTGCGGAGGGACAGGTACGAAGTGCACCTGTCAGTGAGAGGCACAGCAGCCTGTGTAATTTATTGCATTTGCTGATGGCAGTGACCTGCGTAACCTTTGGCCACCACACAATAGCAGCATAGGTGACGATCGGTCTGACCATCATGGCAAAAAGCCACCGGATGGTGCAGGATTTAAGACCCCAGATTCTACCAAAGAATCTCCTGCAGGCCCACATGGCATGGGTCGCCTTTGTGAGGGTGTTGCTGAGGTGGGAGTTCCAAGTTCCACCCCTAGATATTGGACTTCATTGGATAGCCCCACAGGAGAGCCGCTGATATAAAGTTGACCAATGTCAACGGAATAGCGCCTAGTGAAAGAAACTATAATAGCTTTTTGTGGATTGATGCTAAGACCAACATCTGCGCACCATCTACTTACCGTGTTCAGAGCTGATTGCATCAACTCTGTCACGGTGCTGGTATAGTTCCCGGTCACTATTAGAGCCAGGTCGTCAGCATAGCCGATAGCTTCAACGCCCTGCTCGGAGAGTAAGACTAGTAGTTCGTCAACTACTAAGGACAAGAGTAGGGGGGATAGAACCCCTCCCTGGGGACAGCCTTTGACTGCATTAATGCATGCAGTCGTGGAGTCCAGGGTGGAAGTGATAATCCGGTGTTTGAGCATAGCTTCAATCCACCGGATCAATGGACGGGCAGTTCCTCTACGTTCTAGAGCAGTAGAGATTGACCCGTAGCCGGTATTATCAAAAGCACCTTCTATATCCAGAAAAGAGCACAAATAAATGTTCTTGGATACAAAGGATCTTTCAATTTTTCCCACTAACCTGTGGAGAGCGACCTCCGTCGATCTGCCGGCTATGTACGCAAACTGCGTGGGATGCAGAGGTGTCGACGTCTGCAGAGAGCACCGAATGTGCATATCTATAAGCCTTTCCGCCGTTTTAAGCAGAAAGGAGGTAAGACTGATCGGCCGATAGGACTTAGGCTGGTCAAGCGGACGATTCCCTTGCTTGGGGATGAATACTACATTAACTCTCGTCCAAGAGATGGGTATGTATCCCCAAGTAAAACTAGCTCTAAGAAGGCCGACCAGTGGATCAAGAATATGAGCCATGCTGTTTTGAATAAGGGCTGGGAAGATTTTGTCACCCCCTGGGGCTTTAAAAGGAGCAAAAGAATCTACAGCCCATTTGACCTTTTCGGGGTCGAAGATGAATCCAGATAGGCTGAATCCGCGTGAGTCCGGTGACAAAGTGGCGTCATCGCGACCGGAGAGATCTGGATTCGCCACAGAACCCGGGAAGTGGACTTGCAGTAGAAGCTCAAGTGTTTCCCTGCGATCTTGAGTGAAAGAGCCATCTGCTCTTTTAAGAAGCCCTATTCCATTAGACGACCCTGTAGCCAATACTTTAAGAAGCCTCGCTGCCTCTGGCAGCGATTCTAAGCTACCACAGTAGCTGCGCCATGTATCGCGTTTAGCTCGTCTAATGCTTTTGTTGTAGTTGGTAAGAGCGTCCCTATAGAAGTCCCAACTAGCACGGTTAGATTTAGCCTTATTAAAAAGGCTTCTAACCCTCCTTCTAAGGACAGCCAGTTCCTCATTCCACCACGGAATTTTCCGATTGACCCTTAGGGTCTTCTGGACTGAGCTGTCCTCGAAGGATGAGATAAGCACATCTTGGAGCAGATTGGCAGCCAGTTCTATCTCACTGATAGAGCTAGGATTGCTGACCAATAGGTCTGCTTTGAAAGCTACAGAGGCTTTAAAGAGCTCCCAATTTGTCTTTTTGGGACAAAAGGAGTTTTGGCGAATTTCGACTTGGCCAGGGAGGTCAAACCTGATGTGCTGATGGTCTGACAAAGTGGCTTCGTCTGTGACCCGTCAATTAACAAGCGAACTTGCTATCGAGGTGCTGATTAGGGTGAGATCTAAAACCTCTTCCCTAATAGCATTGATAAAAGTGGGTTTGCACCCTATGTTAGCTACATCTAATTGACAACACAATAAGTAGTTTAAGAGGGACTCACCACGTTTGTTGATGTCGTTGCTCCCCCAGATCGTGTGATGTGCATTGGCATCACAGCCGATCACGAGCGGCTTGTTGTTGCGGCGACAGAATTCCACCAGCCGCTGGACCTCTGCTGGGGGTACATCATCCACATCGCCCGGGAAGTATGCGGAGGCGATCACAACTTCCCGGACACCGTCTGCAGTGGCTACCTCAATAGCCGTTGCTACCAGGTCTCTGTGGATGAAGTTAGTTAGTGGGAAATGTCTGACACTGTTATCCATAAGTATAGCAGTGCGCGGGGCACCTCCCATACGGTCATATAACAACTTACATGATCCACATGAAAGTCCACGTATTTGGCCACCGATCAACCATGGTTCTTGGACGAGAGCCAGGTTGATTTGATCTTCACAGACGACCCTGCACAGTGTGGCCAACAGACTTATGTTAAACAAGTAAGAAAGCTACTGTCGAGTTTACGCGACTGTGAGATACCCGCCCCCCAATATTACTGAATGGAAGAATAAATAAGAGAGACCATCAAAATATTACATTTTTCAAAAATATTCTTGAAAACGTACTACAAAAAAATATACTAAAAATATACCAAAAAATGTATTATCAGCTGCACCTGATTTCGATCTATATAAGTAATTATTTAATAACTTCTGTGTTTTTTGTCCGATTGCAACCAAATTTCCAGAGATCATTAAAATAGTGATTAGCATTGTGCGTACCAAAATGGAAAGTTCCGGGCTAAAAATGACTCATGCAGTTTGGTTTTTTTCGATTTACGGGAGCGTATGAGGGGCAAAATCCAAAACAAACTTGGAGCTGCGTGCTCGAAAAATTGGTTGCCCTATAGATTATGAGATTTATGTGTTCATACGGATCGACGGGCAAATGGACAGACGAACTTGGCTATATCGTCTCGGCTGTTGACTCTGATCATGAATATATATACTTTATGGGGTCGGAGATGCTTCCTTTTGCCTGTTACATACATTTTCGGTTGGCACAAAGTTATAATACCCTTCTACCCTTTGGGTAGCCGGGTATAAAAAGTGCTGAAGATTTTTTTCTTTATACGCAAAGCAAAACAAAATGATAGAAGTGTGCCACGCGCATTCAGTAAAATTAAAACTAATGAGAAGCATAAACGTAATAAATTTCTTAACGGATTTTGACACTACGATATATGAATTGGCATATATGTAAGTGTTAGTGGTTACAGGGCTTATGTGATAAAAATGTTTAGCTGGGTACAGGATATCTCGTAGTCGAAGGTTATTATAGCTTGGTGTCCCCAAAGTATATATATTCTTGATCAGCGTCAAAAGCCGAGACGATACAGCCATATCCTCTTGTCCGTCTGTCTGTACGAAAATCTAGATTTCATTTATTATTAGAGCTGGAGTAACCAAATTTGGCAACAATATGAAGTAATTGAGACACTGCATCAAGTTTGTGTTAGAATTTTGTACAGTCGAGCAAACTCGACTGTGGCCTTCTTACTTGTTTAATATATTATTGGAGAATAGTGTATTTTGGTGATTGATCTTTATGTTTGTTGCAGTCAAAATGGTTGGCGGGTTTTTCATAGTCGAGCAAAGTCGACTCTAGTTTTCTTTCTTGTTACTTGTTAAATTTGTCGAAGGTATACTTTTTTTCTATCTCTTTTATTCAACCGTAGAAGCATATTGTTCATTGTTCAGAATATATAATATTAAGAATATGGAATTTGATGCATTCTATTTGCGGTGGGGAAAAAGAGCGTGGACAAATTCCAAAATATTCAGTATATACGAGTATTGGTGGCCCTTGCTCCTATGGGTGTCTATATTTATGAATAGACAGACAGTGTTTAATAATAATAATATAATAATAACTCGGCTGTTGATGATAATGAAAAAATATGTAAATTTTAAAAATATAGTCCATGGATTTTAAAAAATGGCCATAAAAAAGATTGATTCGTTTTAAAATGGTATAATCTGTGTAGTAGAATTAACATATGAGGTGTGTTCAAAAAGTAAGGTGACTTTTAAAATTGTACTTTCGATTATCGATTTCCAAGATTCAAGTGAATGGCATTTTTTGTTTGGTTGTGAGAGGCGTAAAGGTTATAAGTGTTTTGCGTGCTCGGCGATTTTTTTGCTAAAAATTGCTAAATTTTGACCAAAAGAACCGTCACATGAGCATCACTCAAGAGGTATTGAATGACGTCAAAGATGACCCAGATTTACTCAAAAGGGTCATGACTGGTGACGAATCATGAGTATATGGTTATGATATCGAATCCAAAGCCCAATCGTCCCAATGGAAGAAGCCCAGGTGAGCCAAGACCGAAAAAAGCACGCCAAGTTCGATCGAATGTCAAAGTGATGCTCACTGTTTTCTTCGATTACCATGGCGTAATGCATCAGGAGTTCTTACTATATGGTCGTACGGTCAATAAACAGTATTATCTTGAAGTTATGCGCTCGCAAACGGCGCAATACGAATAAAACGTCCAGAATTATAGAATGGTTAAATACTATACCGAAAAGTGCTTATGAGAAGTGCTTTGAGGATTGGAAAAACCGTTGGCATAAGTGTATTGTATCTGAGGGGGATTACTTTAAAGGGGACAAAATAAATATTGATAAATAAATAAATATTTTTTCTTAAAAATACAAAGTCACCTTATTTTTTGAACAAACCTCGTATGTAGATGTTTCTTTAAGTAATATTTTGTTGCTATCGGGAACTCAAGCGTAAGAGAATTTGCATTAAATAATTATCGATATAACTTAAACTACATTAAGTAGTAAAGCTCTACTAGACTATAGTGCTCTTACTTAATCTTACATATGTACAAGTTCTCTGTTGGTACTTAAAAATTACATTAAAAATTTTAAATAAACACAAACAACTTGTGTGCATACAAAACAAACGTTTATTTTTTTGGACAAAAAAATATCTGGCACGCAATGAATAAACTTTTTTATAGCACAACAATATAGCGACAACAATGAGGACAGGCAAAAAAAAAAGCGGAAACGACAATGCATGCCGGATTCAACGCCG
This sequence comes from Drosophila pruinosa, assembly GCA_018150935.1. Lineage (NCBI taxonomy): Eukaryota > Metazoa > Arthropoda > Insecta > Diptera > Drosophilidae > Drosophila > Drosophila pruinosa. The sequence goes on from JAECWR010000098.1 coordinate 95,387, forward strand.
TGTTCGATAAATAGCAATGACCAGAACTTGACGCAAATGTACAAACAACAACAAAAACAACAGGAACAAAAATATAACAATAACATTGGCAAGGAACTGTTCGCTGCATAAATCATTATTCTGAGAGAGAGTAGAACGGATATCTGGGGTGGGGTGTATGCAAACAGTTTATTCGAGGTCATGATTTTGAATTTTTTATGAACTTGTCCAACATCGTTACAACAAATCCATATACTCAATATGAATAAAAAATGCATAAAAATTCCGGCTTTCTCTCAATGCGCGCAATGACCAGTAGGTAAGGAATCAATATGCAAGATATCCCATCGCATCACTAGCAAGAAAACAAAAAATCACCATTTCAATAAATCCATGGACTATTGCTTTTTGTCCATATGTGAGTTAGAAGCAAATAGGGACATCTGCGAACCCATATAATATGTCACATCAAGCTTGCATCAGATTTTGACCACGCTCCTTTGCGCCCTTGCAAATTGATAGAACCCTTAGAAGTTTGGGACGTAACTTTAAAGAGAGAAAGTAACGTGTGCCTATTATATGTATTGTACATATCCATATTATAAATGTAAACTTTTATTGGGAATTGACAATCAAACATGACATTTATACCAGAAACAATTTTATGGCAAATATAAAAGGATCAGGTGCACTGACCATAAATAATATAATATTATAATACCATATAGGGCTTCAGCTCTTATAGTCTCTGAGATCTAGGTTGATGCAAGCGGACGAAGGAAAGACGAAGATGGATATATTGACTCGACTGTTAGAATATAAATATTTTTATAGGGTCTCTTTCTCACTGTTACTCACATTCCAACAAACGCAATGGTTCAAGAATGTTTAAAAATTCATGGACCAAAAGTTAACTAATAAAAAAGTAAGAAAGCCACAGCCAAATTTAATCGACTGCGATATATTCGCCACCTATATTTACTGAGTGCAACAAACATCCAAAATACTCGTAGCTTCGGAATATTCGGAATATAAACAAAATACCATACAACACCACTGTCAACAGTGGTAGCTAATTGCTAGATTTTACTAGAGTTATTGAATACCCCTTATTGCATTTAAGTGTGGCACATCCACTGAACAGGCGCAGCTGCACCTGATTTTACATTTTAAAAGAATTTCTTAAACAACTTTTGTATTTTTTATCAGATCGTAACTAAACTTACAGAAATCATTAAGATAGTGATTACGATTATGTTAACTCTCCAGCTTGAAAAACACGCTTTAAATTCGGCATGGCTATAACGTCTTGGCTGTTGACACTGATCAAAATAAACTTTAGGCGGTAAGAGGCCTCCTTTTGTCTCATACATATTTTTTCGGTTAGCATAAAGATATAATACCCTTTTACGGTTTAAGTAGACGGATATAAAAATTGTCATGGTAGACAATGAAATCTTAGTTGCGCATTATTATTATTATTGGGATTGATTTTTATTTTAACTGATGGTGTCTTTATCGATACAGGATGTTTTACGTGTCAAGTTTAATCTTCCTGTTTGGCGCCACTATGTTTCTTTCAGTCACTTCTGTCGCAGGTCAATGAATATTGAATGTTTTCCGAAACGCATTTATCATTTTGTCAAATAAAAAAAATTAAACCCATATGTATGCGCAAATTGAAGCGAAACTTCTGCACAGCGGATATCCTTGACATATCCTGTCTCTTGGTAAGCACTGAAGCAAAGTCTGATATTGTACGTAATTTTAACAATAACACACATTTCAACGTACTTAAGTACATTTGCGATATGTTATCGTTTGTATTGATTGGTTCTCGAGTTTCACTGCGAACCGAACACCGACACCTGACGGGAAGTGGAGGTCCCAAGTAGAAGTTATGCTCATAGAAAGCGTACAAAGCATTATAACATTATACTTAAATATTGAAGTGTATTGAAAGGCAGAACTTAATTTCAAATTCACACTTGTGTTAATGATTGAGGATTAAAACAAATTGACTAAAAATGTACAGCCATATAGAAAAATAAGCTGTTGGATATTAATAGTAATAAACAATATTTTAAAATTAAATGTGTAAAACAAATTTGTATATTGTTAATTTTTAATTACTTAATGACAATGACTAACGAATAAATTGCGAATCAGCAGTCCTGACAATATTCCTTTAATCAAACCAGAAGAGGTGAAATGATTTATATTTGTAAATTGTATCCAGGAACAACAGGACCAACATTGATTATGAGACTGAAATGATTATGGAGAATATATTAAGCGAATGCATGGTTAGAGACATTCAAATTGTGCTTTCAGTACATTTAAGCAGAAAACCGTCGTGCTAAATATTTAAATAAGGCGCACATAATAATGCCAATGAGTTATTTAGTTGAATTGCCAACAATTGAATAAATTTTCCAAATGCCTGCATTTTCGCATTAGCATTAGAAGGATGGCAGAACTCACGCACATTCTTATGGTTGTATGAGTGCTGTGACATGAAGGGGAAGCTAAGAGGAAACAGCACCGGGAATACAAAACGCAAAATTAGCCGTAGTTGTAGTCGTTTTCATATATATATTTCGACGTAATACTCATCCCAATTCTCAATATTGTTTGCTCTCCTGCTCCCAATAACTTGAAATGAGGTCGACGACGTTGTCGTGGAGTAAAAATTGAAACCCTTTCGTACCGCAAAAACAACTCGTGGGGCAAGGGTGTGTTGTGTGGTGGAGGTAGAATTTGGGTGGGGCAATTTTACTGGCACAGCTAAAGAACGGCGCCCTTAACTGATGGTCTCGCAGCTCGTTGACCCGTTCGTTGTTTGACTTTATCAAGTCTTTGAAGTTCTGTTCTGGTTTTCAATTTTATAGTCTCGCCGCTTTCGCCACCACAGCACAAAATGAGTGTTTGTTTAATTTTCATGCGTTGACACCCATTTTTTTTAAACTCAATTGTCATGCGCAGGATACAGTGATACATTATTTTTCTCACATTCCCTTGTGTACAATGGCTACTCTGTAAATCCTCAAAGTGTAATTTGTCTAAGCATATGTATATAAAAAATTTTTCATTTAAACCTATATATATATAACGACATTTTATCTGACAGTGCATAGGGGCTGGTTAAGACTACGATTTTTAAAAATCCTTAATTCCGATTGCAAAGTTTGTATGGAAGCCCTTTAGCGCAATCCAAATGACTGGGAAAGCACATAGCAATGTGGACATTGCCTTTTTTAAGTATTATCCTACTGTATAATTAAAATGATGGTATTTTATAAAATAATGTGTGTACCCAAAAATTTAGGTTCTGAGTCATAAAAAGAGTTAAATAAAATATACTTCTATCGAGGAAATTACAATATAAGCAATGAAGAATCTTGGACTGCTGTGACCGTACATAAATTCAAATCACTTACACGTGATCAACTTAGACAGCAAACAATTTACTTTTCGAAGACATTGAAATTAAAATATCGATGTATGACAAATGTTGTATAAAATATAGATGAGTTGCGAATGTCGAAACATCGAGAAAGAGTTTGAGTGACGTGGGCACACTAATGTGAACTTACGTCTTCTGGTAAGATTAATGCCGTATTTCCACCGCAAGGTCTGATGGACTCTAATGCGGTTGCCTAAAACCTATCTCTAGTCCTGGTCTTATTTTTTATCAATTTGTATGCAATGAAATAATTTCTAAGCAGCAGTGCGTATATTCTGAAATCTGTTTTTTTGCCCGTCTACCCAAAGGGTAGAAGGGTATTATAACTTTGTGCCGACCGAAAGTGTATGTAACAGGCAGAAAGAAGCATCTCCGACCCCATAAAGTATATATATTCTTGATCAGCGTCAACATGTCATATCTGTCCGTCCGTCTGTCCGTATGAACACCTAGATCTCAGAGACTATAACAATAACCAATTTTTCGGGATAGTGTGTCTTATTGTTGCACGCAGAACAAGTTTGTTTTAGATTTGGGTCCCCTTCCGCCACCGTAAATAAAATGAAAAAAAAAAAACGATTTCCAAGCGTTATGCTAAAGCAAGAATTTTCAGTTTTGGCACACACAATACTAATCTTCATCCTAAAAATCTCTGAAAATTAGGCCACAGTCGGATATATAATAAATCACAGAAGTTATTAAATAATTACTTTTATAAGGCGAAATCGGTTGCAGCTGCACCTGTTCAGCTAGTTGTCACTCAGTGACATAATAATGGTGTTCAATAAACATAATGAAGTGCTACCAAGCTAATCATTTAGAACAAAATTAATTTCAGTATATTTTTGGTATAATTTCAATATATTTTTTGTAGTATATTTTTCAGTATATTTTTGAAAAATATAATATTTCGGTGGTCGCTTGTTATTATTCTTCAATTCAATAAAATTGAGTGACGGGTATCTCACAGTCGAGCAAACTCGAAAGTAGCTTTCTTACTTGTTTTACCCAATAATTATTATAATTTTCATAATTTTATAACATTATTAAACGCTGCGCATGTACACTAAAAATCTATGACCTCATAGCCGTTTCTACTTGTTTAGTATATTTTTGAAAAACATAATATTTTGATGGTCGCTCGTTTTTTTTTTTCCATTCAGTAAAATTGGGTAGCAGGTATCTCACAGTCGAGCAAACTCGACAGTAGCTTTCTTACGTATTATAATTTAATTTTAAACTTTACAACGGCCGCTTAGTGAGCTTTGATCATTATAATTCCAATCGAGTTATTGGAAAAATGAGAGCACAAAATTGAATTAGAACTTGCATCACAAAGAGATTTAATAGTTTTTTTCTTAATATGGCGACATATGTATGGTATATTGCTCTTAGTTTAATTATAAAGAACAAAAAAAAATGGTTCGATTTGAGTTGATTTGATTTTAAATACTCAATATATATTAATAATTTGCGGAACATTCTATATTAAAATTTAGATAACTATTACAATAGCAGCGTATATTCAATTGTTAAGAAGCTATGTTTTTACATTATTTTGTTTATTTGTTGTGCATTATTGTAGAATTTCTTTGGTATATTGGTTAACGGTACTATCGTATAAAGCTAAATCTGCTTTTTAAATCAGTAGTCTGAAATCATGGTGTGGGAGGTGAGTTAATATACGCTGCTTCTTTACAAGAAATAAAAAATATGTTAGCACAAACACGGCTTTAGCAATAGAAGTGTATGTATATGAGAAAACAAAATAAAACTGTATTAAAATTTCAGTCCTATCAAAAAAATATTTTGTAATGAACATATTGGACTATCATTGCACAAACTAATTGGTTAGATAAGTACGAGTACATATCTACAAATTTCGCACAGAAAAGGTATTAGTGCTAAGGCTGCCGCTATTGCGGCTTTTTTTTAATGTTTTGGTTGGAACCGGGTCAAATTGGAGGTCAAAGCTCTGTCACATATTATTATTGTGTATTTTATATCGATGCATTTATTAAAATGTGTACGTACAAAGGGTAGAAGGATATTACAACTTTATGCCAACCGAAAATGTATGTAACTAGCATAAGAAAGCATATCTGACTCCATAAAGTATAAAAATTCTTGATCAGCGTCTTGATCCCTCTGTATAAAAATCTGGATTTCAGAGACTATACGAGCTAGAGCAACCAAATTAGGTGACAATATGGAGTAAAAGAGCAACTGTATAAATCTTATTTTAGAATTAGGCTACAACCCTTTCCGCCCCCGTAAATTGATAAAAACGAATTTTAAAAAATTATTACTCTAGTAATTTTTTGTACATACAATCGCAAACACTATCTTAATGATTTCTGTAAGTTTAGTAACGATCGCATAAAAAACACAGAAATTATAAAACAATTCAGTTGCAGCTGCACCTGTTCAGGGGCTACGTCACTTTGTGATGTAATAATAATAATAATTTTGACAGTGGTATTTTGCGGTATATTTTCTGATATATTGTATAAAATAAATTATATTCCGTAGTTCGTTTTTAATGTTTGTTTCATTCAGTAATAATGGGTGGCGGGTATCGAGCAAACTGTTCTGTAGCTTTCTTACTGGTTTTATTTTATTTTTTTGCAAACTTGAATGCATGCGTGTTAAAAAGTTCTGAAAAATTCTGAGACTCATTTAATTTGTAAATTTATTAAAACTTTATTGCATATGGCAGGAAATTTCATTATCCATTTAATGAGTTATCATATATTCTTCCCCTATTACTAGGCGCGATAATAAACATGATTTAGGAGTTTCGGTGTGAGTTTTACAATCTTTTCATCAATGTTTTTTTGTTTTTATTTAAAATGCAATAAGATATTTATTTATATTCTAAAAAACAAAATAAGATAAAAAGTTTGCAATTTTATGTGTGTCTGCATGCTATAGCAGTGCGCGCTGTGCAGTAGAGTAAGGTGCATGGATGGAAAAAAGTATTTTTTTAAGTTTTGAAAGTATCTTGTGCTCTTAATTTTTCAGGGGGAATTTTGGACAAAATTTTTTTGGAATTGGTTTTTTCAGGAAATATTGCAGAACATAGCCTTATTCCGCAATCCATTGGTTTTCATAAGATATACACTTTTTTCACAAATTAGCACTTTGGCAAGCTGAAACTTTAATATTATACATTTTTTGTTAATCGGTTTTATAAAGAGCTTAGATTTCTTTCGAAAGCGTCATTACACATAACGACTGGTTTTTACAAATTACCTTCCTTTTAACAACTTGAATAAAGTTTCCACTTTGAAAAAGCCTATCCCTTAGCTATTGCACCAATTTAAATTACTTATTAAATTTCACCTATCTATTTTCCTGTCGAAAAAATGCATTTACGAAACGTTTCTGTCACAAAAGTGAATCTACCAACTCAAATATATCTTTTGCGCTACCTTGCGACGCTGAATCAATGCAAAGTCGTATAAAATCAAGCACGGTCTTGCAACTACATGTCGATCTCTGGCTGCGATGGGCTGAGCTGGGGCGTTTTTTGTTAAGGCGACACGCCCATACGGTTTTTATTTCTAAAAAATAATAAATAGCTGCTGGTGTGGCATTCACTCTGACTTCCACTTTGATTTGGGTTTGCCAAATTATGTCGGTTGTTCTTTTTAGGCCATGAATTTTTAAAAACTAATGGACTATTGCAATTGCCCGAATATGTGTAACTGGCGAAAGGAAAGGAAAGAATTTGGTCACGTTCCCTTCTTGGACACACAATAAGAATCGCTATTTTAATGATTTAAAAAAAAATTAGTTTCGATCGGACAATAAACACTGAAATTTTTCAAGAAATACTTTTAATGGTTCAATTCAAAAGCAAATGCACCTGTTGAATTGTCTCTAAATTATTAGATTTGCTGCAATTGATTATGTTTATTAAATACCATTAAAATATTACAGAGCGACATAGTAATTGAACATAGGGTATAAGGGTGACATGCAGAGGAAGGCATCTCTAATTAATAAAGTATATATATTAATGATCAGCATCAAACAAATTGTAAGGCTACTTATCATGAATATTATAATGTTCATTTTTGGTCCAATAATTATAGTGACTATTTAAATGGTTTCTGCAAATTTAGTTACGATAATTTGGGACAATATACACAAGTAAGTTACTCAAGAAATGTTAATGGGTGAAATCAGGTACAGATGCACCTGTTCAGCTGATAGTAGTAGTATATTTCGGTCGTCGATCTTAATGATTGTTGCATTTAGTAAAAATGGGTGGCTGGTATGGTACTTGTTATGTTATTTATCGATTTGTGGTTGCTCTAATTATTGCGGTGACATTCAATTAAGCTGACAAATAAAATAAATAACAAAAGCTCTACGCTGGAGCGTTGCCATGTGCAGCAATTTTAACAATGTCTTCTTTGAAATATCACATAGCCCATGAATGGAGCCACGTCAGAACAGGTTGTCCTTTATTGGCTGCCCTGGTATTGCTGCCGCTCTACTTGTACATAAGTTTGCCTTTTCATGCGGCTCCACTTTTATATCACATTAACAGCCTCAATCCGGCGAAGCATAACCCCTTTTGAAAAATCGCACAAAAATAAAATGCAGTCATCTCTATGTCAGCACTTCCTTTTGTACAGGCTGCCAATTGAATTTGGGCAAGCAAAAAGTATAATGATTTTCTACAATGCATGTAACAAGAATGCGACCACGCAAATATAATAATATTCGAGAATATAAATATATCTCTCTATTATATATAAAGTTTTCTGCTCCGTCTCCTCCTCCGGGAATCATTTTAAAATATACTAACAAATACCAAAGGTCCATTTTGAAATATATTAAATAATACCAAAGGTGATCGAGCGAAGCGAGCGTTCCGGAACGCAGCACAGCGTAGCGGAGCGAAGTGGAGGACACCTCGCAGCTCCGTGGGGACGGATTCCTCCGGGAATCATTTTAAAATATACTAACAAATACCACAGAAGCGAGCGAGCGAAGCGTACTATCTCTCTCTCTCTCTCTCTTTTTTTCTCTCTATATCTCATGGACTTGAAAAAAATTTATGGAAGGTGTGGTCAAATTCTGAAACAAACTTGATTCAGGTATATTACTACATGTTGTCACCAAATTTGGTCCGTCTAGCTCTCGGCTTTTGGCACTGATCAATAATATATTTACTTTATGGGGTCAGAGATGTCTCTTTTTGCATGTTACATACATTTTTGGTAGGCACAAAGTTGTAATACCCTTCTACCCTTTGGGTAAACGCGTATGAAAACGACTGGAAACGGCTACAATCAAGATTTGGTTGTATGAGATAATTATAAATTTCTTACATAACCAAAAAAAAAAAAAATTAACACCTGAGACTGGGAGTTGAACCCACAGTCTACCGTCCGACAGACCGCACAAGGCCACACTGAGCCACTGTCTCCTTCGAACTACAGAGACACGTGATGTTGTATTTGTTTTATGTTGTACAACAACACACTTCTGAAAACATAATCTAATAAACTTTAATAATATTATAAACATTTAAAAATATCGAGTTTTAAATTTTTCAGGCAGGATTCAAACCTCGGACCCACAACACCCCGCTGACCTGCATTCCGTTACTTCACCCATCACACCACCATCTGATTTTGAGAAAATTTGAGTAATGATATACTTTCAGACAATTCTAATTACGAGTATGATATATTAAATAATAATTGTAAAAACAAGATAAAACAGCCTGAGAGCTCAATCGAACTCTGAATTGCGTGCTTAATTATACATACTATATAAATTTTTTTTTGAATATCTTCCTTATTTATAGTCCGATCTTAATGATCTTCACCAAAAGCTCGCGTTAGAATATTTGACATGTGGGTCTGTAAACAAAATCTTTAAATTTATTTTAATATGACCTAAAAATTTATGTTAGTGACTTAGAGTGACGGAGAGAGAAATTTTTAAACACACTTAATCTGTGCGGAAATCTTTTACATGTTGTCTTCGAATTTGGTAGCTCTAGCTTTTATAGTCTCTCAGATCTAGGTGTTCATACAGACAAACGGACAGATATATGATGCTTATCAAGAATATATATATATATTATGGGGTCGTAGATGTGTCCTTCTGTACGCTATGCAGTTATTGGAAAATGCTGTTATTCGGAAAAACAACTATTGTCCATGAATTTTTTTACATCCTTAGCCTAAATATACCCAAATACACCATATTCAAGATTATTAGTTTAGAATTCAATAATTATATCAGAAGGTCACATTGAAACTAAACCAGTGCAGCTGATCCTGGTTATACCCGCCTACCCAAGGGGGTAGAGGGGTATTATAACTTTGTGACAACCGGAAGTGTATGTAATTGGCAGAAAAAACCAAATCCGACCCCACAAATTATATATTTTCTTGATCAGCGTCGACAGCCGAGACGACATAGCCATATACGTCTGTCTGTCCGTCTGTATGAACATTATTGTTTAAGATTTTGGCCACGCCTCCTTCCTCCGTTCATTTATGGTTCACACAATAATATTCACTTTCTGAATGATCTGTGAAAATTAGAAATACTTTTATAGGGTGAAATCAGGTGCAGCTGCACCCGTTTAGTTGCTATGTCACTCAGTGACAAAATAATGATGTTCAATAAACCAAATAAAGTGCAACAAAGCTAATCACTTTGAACACGGTTCATTTTAAAAAAATATAACATTACGATGGTTGCTCTTTATTGCATTGCTCTTGCAAACTCGACGATAATGTAAATAACAGACATAAAAAGCCGTTAGATAAGATTTATTTTAGAATTTTAATACGCCTCAAAGTATAAATTTGAATCTAATATTTCAATGGTTCTTCCTAATTAGTGTTCCATTCATTTAAAATGGGTGGCAGGTATCTCGCAGTCGAGCAAATTGGGCGGTAGCTTTCTTACTTGTTTTTTTTGATCTGCAAGTAAAAGTTATATATATAAAGTATCTATATTTGGTCCCTCTAGATCTGGGAGATAACTGTTCATTGGGATAGACAGACAAACTGACGGACATGACTATATTATTTTGGCTGTTGACTTTAGTCAAGAAGAAATATACTTTGAGGCCACAGATATGCCCCTTTTTGCGTGTTACATATGTACATTTTCGGTTGTCCCGAAGTTAATATACCCTCATATCCTCATTAATATGAGATACTAGCTGACCCGGCAGATTTCGTACTGCCTCATCGATAAATAAAAGACCTAATCTTTTGTATAAAATGATTTTAAAACAAACAAAATAATTATTAATGAAAAATCATTTATTGAATAAAGCATGAAGTTTTATTATTATTTTCGATACATCATGTTGCTTACTTAGAAATCAGAGTGACCCGGCGAACTTTGTTCCGCCTTAATGGCAATAAATAAACCTTTTTTTAATTGGAGAAAATACAAAAAAAATTAAATATCTATTAATCTGAAAAAGTTCTAACAATCTCCGATTTCCTATTTCCGGTTTTTACAAAGATTTCCTATTTCCCATTTCCGGTTTTTGCAAAGATTTCCTATTTCCCATTTCTGCAAAGATTTCCTATTTCCCATTTCCCGTTTTTGCAAAGATTTCCTATTTCCCATTTCCTATTTCCCGTTTTTGCAAAGATTTCCTATTTCCTATTTTCCGTTTTTGCAAAGATTTCCTATTTCCCATTTCCCGTTTTTGCAAAGATTTCCTATTTCCCATTTCCTATTTCCCGTTTTTGCAAAGATTTCCCATTTCCCATTTCCCATTTCCTATTTCCCGTTTTTTGCAAAGATTTCCCATTTCCCATTTCCTATTTCCCGTTTTTGCAAAGCTTTCCCATTTCCCATTTCCTATTTCCCCTTTTTGCAAAGATTTCCCATTTCCCGTTTCTGCAAAAATTTCCCATTTTTTATTTAATTTATTTATTTTATTTTATTTTATTTTATTTATTTATTTTATTTATTTTATTTATTTTATTTATTTTATTTTATTTATTTTATTTTATTTATTTTATTTATTTCTAAAAATCACTCAATGAACGATGCACAGCGAATGAAAAAACATACACGTATAATTTCGATTTCGGATTTATTTATTTTATTATTTCTATTCTGATAATCACTCAACGGACGATGCACAGCGAATGAAAAAACATACACGTATAATTTCGATTTCGGCCTTCAGAGCCAATTTGTCAATTTTTATATATATAGAAGTACGATTGTACTCTCACAAAATCTTAGAATTTAATGAAGCATGTGTGTTGCAAATCCATATTACGATTTCCAAATAAAATATCTAGGCTTGCTTGTCGTTCGATTTTTTTGTCCAGGCTTGATGAACGCAGCCTACTTGTCGTTCGACTTTTTTGCTGCCCTAAATTGTTCTTTGGGTAGGCAACACTTTTTTTGAATGGGAAAAGGGCTGTTTTTAGGGTTTTCGCGGAAATTATTCGAATTTTTCTCACCTTTTAAACCTTCCCTAGACCTCCACGAATAATTCAAGACCAAGATAAGATAAATCCGTTCAGCCGTTCTCGAGTTTTAGCGAGACTAACGAACAGCAATTGATTTTTATATATATAGATTACAATTTATTTACTACTGTATCTGCTGTTAAGCGCATTGTGTGTAATGGTAGGTGTTTGGAGTGTCACTATTGGTTAAACGCTCAATTGCACTCAATAACGAGTGATCTTTTGTTGTCACCCTAGATATGTCCGCCAGGTATCTACCCAATATGAACTTGGTTATTTAAGACTAATGCTTTGATTGTCAGCAAAATGAGTCTCTGTTTTAGTTGCTCTCTGTTGCCGGTTCTAGGCTTAAATGCTTTAGGGCTTAAACTTTAAAGCTTACACTCTTACCAGTCAACGAATTTTGAATTTGAGAACAAGTAAAACAGAATATTTAAATATATGTGTAATAGTTTTTACGTTTATTAAAATAATATATATAGCTTGTATGCACAGCAGCCAAATTTAAGACTTCATTATGCTCGACTAAAATACGCCCTATTTAAATTTATTGGTTATACTATTTCTATTAATTATTAAGATACATACACGTCGAAACGAAAATTTTCCAAACTATGTACGTTTTAATTATCTACACCTTATATGTAAATTGGTTCATGAATAATAATAAACACTAAATTATTATCTGATCAAAACGAAATGTATAGAGTATATCGAGAGCGTATACTCTATGGCAGTGGTGGTCATGAAATTTGACAGTCAGAGCACAACAACGAAATTTACAAGAGGCTCGCGATTTGCTCTTGTGCGAAAATATGATGGTCCTGTCAGCAAAAACGAGACAGGGCAACTAGAAGTCGTGGCAATCGTCGCTCGAGACTGAATGTTGAGTTGTTTTGTTGTTTTTCTTACACGCTACACAGTGAACCTTAAGAGCGAAGTGCCGAATCATTCAGAACGCATATGGTGCTCTCGTGCGAACACTGAAACGGTGCAAAATGATGTACGAGGGCAGCTTAATAAGTTATAAAATATATAATTATATTTTTCCGGCAAATAGGCATTTTCTTTCTCAACATAATCTCCTTTTAGCTCTATACATGTAGTTCACGGCTTTTCCAATTTTTTGTATTCCTTTCAACTAATAAGGTTTTTTCAAGGCCCTCAAAATAGACGGTTGTTTTTTTGAATTCAGTGATGTCAGTGATGACCTGTTCATTTCACCCGAATCTCTTACGGCCGAACCATTTCTTCAGGTTTTGAAACAAGAAATAGTTGCAGGGGGCTAAATCTGGAAATATGCTGGATAGGGTAGCAGTTTGTAGCCCAATTTATGAATTGTTACCATGGTGACGTGTTCTCCCGAGCATGGTCCTGATGGCTTTAAATCAATATCAAATCAGTCCGAAAGCTCTGAATAATATTCGTTTCGTTTCACATTTTACATTTTTCAAGGTAATCGATGTGAATGGCACCTGGTGCATACCAACAAAACTGTGGCCATGGCCTTGTTGGCCGATAGACCCACCTTGGCCTTCTTTGGTGCACGTTCACCCGGAGAAACCCACAGCCTTGATTGTTCTCTGGTGTGGTGTGGTGGATCCATGTTTCGTCTACGGCAACGAAACGGCACAATAATTTGTTCGGATTACGGTTGAACATCGCCAAATTCTTAATTGATATGGTCACACGGTAGCGCTTATGGTTGTGTGTGAGCAATCGCGGCACCCATCGCGCGGATAGCATTTTCATGTCCAAATATGGATGTAAAATGTGATGTATTCACTCAGTTGAGATGCCTACACCCTCAGCCACCTCACGCACTTTCATTCTCCGATCATCCAATACAATTCCATGAATTTTATCGACGCTTTCTGGTGTGACAACCAATTTTGGGCGACCTGAACGTTCGGTGTCACTTGTACCGGTACGACCACAACGGAACTCAGTAAACCACTTCTTAACTATTGAAATTGATAATGCAGAGTCCCCATAGTATTAATCAAGTCTTTCCTTGGTTTCGGTGTTGGTTTTTTTACGAAAATAATAATGATTAATCAGCATACAAAATCCACATATTTAGATTTTCGTTAAAATTTACAATGTCGTATAATTTCATATAATGTCGTACAATGCTGTTCAGTGTGCTCAGTTTAATACCATTTAAGTTTCGACGTTTAACCACGGCGTGCGAGGGCAATATTTTCCAGTTCAATAAATAGTGTGGTATACTACTTAACTAATTGGAAATCATTTTATTGCTGGTTAATTTGAACTCAAATTCACTGACATTATTATTTTTTTAAGCCACCGTTAGTATTATCCACATTCTGATTGTATTCTAAAAATTGAAAGTGCAGCTTGAGAGTTCATTGTTCGAAGTTCATTGAGAGAATATAAGGCTTAGGTGCTCCGGGTACTGTGTCACTGGTGTGACCTGCAATTATAGCATATTGTATATGTATATGTTGGTACCATATTATTAAATTAAATGTAGTATATTTAATTTACAGTTTTACATACATATATATGCATTATCTGCCATACTCATTGTCTGATTTTGATAAAATGTTGATGATCGCGTTGGAGTACTTATCATGTGGACCATAAAACCTGTAAATGTATAATTGTGGTTGTAAGGCAGAAGAGTGATGTGGACAAAATCTAAATCATAATACATTTTTCGGTCGTGAATTTTTCTATGACCTATTGATTTTGTCCGAATGTGCGTAACAGGAAAAAAATGAGACATCTGCAACCCCACAAAGTATATTCTTGATCAGCATCAACATCCGAGTTGACTTAGCCATGTCTGTCTGTTCGTCTGTCTGTATGAACACCTGGATTTATAAAAACAAGAGCTATCAAATTGGAGAGAACAAAAACTTTCCGCGATGTTTGTTTTCGATTTAGGCCACGTTCCCTTCCGTCCCCGCATATCGACAAAACCCGAATTGCTACCCAATTGGTACACACAATAATGATCCATAAAAATTTTGATACAATCTGATAAAAAACAGAAGTTTTATTTATTTTGAGCGAAACAAGTGCAGCTCTACCTGTGCAGTTGGTAAGTCACTTAGTGACATAAAAGTTGTTTTCAATAAACTAAATAAGTTGCAACCTAAGCCTATAATTTTGAAAGCTTTAATTTCGATATATTTTTGGTATATTTCTAGTATATTTTTAGAATATATATTTTTAGTATACAAAAAAATGAACATTTCGTTCTTAATTTTTGTTGCGTTGAGCAATAATGTGTGGCGGATATCTCACAATCGATTTTTTTTTTTAGGTTGTTCATAATTGCCAGGAGACTGTCAGATTGTCAAAAAAAATGGTGGGAAAGTTCGCAAAGAACAAGGAGCTTTCACTCAATGCATACAACTGAATAACAAAACAGCTGTTTTCAGTTAGCGACGAAAATTCAATCGTTGGAATATTTTCGTTCATTTGAGTTAGTATTAAAAACATTTGTGTGTGAAAACTTGAATTGAGCAGACGCCTGATTTTTAGTGTAAACCTACAAAAAGATAATTACAGTCCACTTTAATTGCACTCATATTCGCCACCATTTTTTGTTTGTTTTTAATAATGCTTAGACGACCAAATATTGGACGGCGTACGCGTCATGCAAGCACAGTGCAGAATATTCGAAACAACCAAACGCAATTGGAACGTGTAGCAGCTAATGAAAAGAGGTGTGTCCAAGCTCGACCTAGAAGATCAGTGGCTATTCCGCATTAAAGCTGCCGATGAATCTTCTCACGAATGACAAATCAACGTGCGCAGTGGCCAGGAATTCGGCGGCAGCAAAACTGATGAGAGAATGGAAAATTTTCATTTGGGAATGGAATGCACTATTGCGCATAAACGATGTTTTGAGGCGGTTGATAAAACTATGAAGGATCTACGAGATGATTCGAGACCATTTGGTGGAGCTTTGATACTGCTCTCCGGAGATTTCCGCCAAACGCTTCCTGTTATCCCGAAGTCTACTGCTGCAGATTAAATTAATGCATGTCTAAAATCGTCTTCTTTGTGGAGGTATATTAAGATGTTGAAATTGACCACCAACATGAGAGTTGCTTTGCAGAACGATCCATCGGCTGCTGAATTCTCGAGACAACTGCTGACACTTGGCAATGACCAAATTCCTGCTGATGTTTCCACTGGATTAATGTCGCAGCAAAAAATAAAGACGTCTATAACATAAACTTATTTATACAAAATCAAATCGGTGGATCAAATCGCGATCAGACCGTTGTACGAGTTGGACGCGTTTTTTAGTGCGAGGCTTCGTCGGTCGGTGTTCTCCGTCTTTTGTCGGTGAAAATAAGAACTAACAAATCAAAGTGGAGAAAAAGTAGCGAATTTGAACTTAGTAGTCTAAACTACATGAATAACAATTGACAGGCAGCTTGCGCGAAGTAACGCCAAAGAAAAATATATATAATTATAACTGGTGTTATGATAGTTCAAGTGTATATTTGACTTAATTTAATAAGTGCCACGCGTTATAAGCTCAAAAAATGAGCAGCGTTCCAAAGAATAAGCGTAGAAGCTCCCTAAATCCAAGAAACGCTTGTTACTCTTACTTCTCAACACGCGATATCGTTGATGAAAGCAAGTCAACAAATTGCCACCCGGCTCTACTGACCGTCGACAGCAAGAGAGCGAGCTCTTGCTCACCCACTCAGCTCACCCCAACTCCTACATCATGGAGCTACCAATGCCCAACCCCACCACCGCCGGCTTCTATGGAAGAAGCTCCAACCACAAGCAGCGCTACAATTTCCGCAGTCGCAGCAAAAGCACCACCAACAACAAAACCAACTACCAATATTGCGAATTCGGTGCCAACGGCCGCAGAACAAATTGCAATGTCAACAAAAACCGTAAGCTTCGATAAGCAACAAGCGGTCCCGGCTATACAGACCGGTATGGATCGCTACATTCAGATTAAGCGTAAGCTTAGTCCAGTAAACACGGTTGGTAATAAACCAAAGATCAACCGTATCAACAAAAGCAACGACCAAACTAGAAGTTCCAATGATAACCGTTTTTCCATCTTAGCAGAGGCGGCGAACAACCAAGCAGAGCTGGGGCAGGAGACCCAAAAGAAACCAAAGCCCCCACCTATTTATATAAGGGAAAAAGCTC
Source organism: Drosophila pruinosa (assembly GCA_018150935.1). Lineage (NCBI taxonomy): Eukaryota > Metazoa > Arthropoda > Insecta > Diptera > Drosophilidae > Drosophila > Drosophila pruinosa. The sequence goes on from JAECWR010000098.1 coordinate 112,484, forward strand.
TAACGCCCTGGTCAACAAAATTGTTGCGCTGGTCGGGAACGATAATTTTCATGTTGTTCCGCTTATTAAAGGGAACATCCACGAAACTAAAGTTCAAACGAAGTCCGAAGAACACTTCCGAGCTGTGTCTAAGTACCTGGAGGAAACAAAAAAGAACTTCTACACCTACCAACTAAAAGCAGCAAGGGACTCAAAGTTGTACTTAAAGGAATTGAACCCGACGTCGCCCCCTCTGAGATTCAAGAAGCCCTTAAAGTCAAGGGCTTCTATGCCAAAAATGTCAGCAACATTATCAACAGGAATAAAAAACCGCAACCACTCTTCAAGGTCGAGCTCGAACCAGATAGCAAAGCCTTAAAGAAAAAACGAAGTGCACCCAATCTACAAGCTGCAGCTCTTATTGCATCGAAGGATCACCGTGGAAGAACCACACAAACGCATCGGCCCTCTTCAATGCACAAACTGCCAGGAGTATGGACACACAAAGACATACTGCACACTTCGGGCAGTCTGCGTAGTCTGCGGAGACTTCCACAACTCCGTAAACTGCCCCGCAAACAAAGAAGACCCCTTAAAGAAAAAATGTGGCAACTGTGGAGGAAACCATACGGCAAACTACAGAGGCTGTGCGGTCTACAAGGAGCTGAAGAGTCGCATGCAACGAGCGACAGCTACGCGTCAACAAAATACGCAAAATGCGTATTATAACTCAAAAAGTACGCCAGACGTATTTTTCGCCAAGGCATCATTCGGTCCGCTAAATACCACTAAGGGCTTCTCATACGCCGAAGCACTACGATCAGGCATGGAAAATTCACTTCAGCCACACTCAGAAAACACTCAGCAGGTCCCGATGCAGCCGCAAAGCAATTTGGAATCTATGATGTATACCATGCAACAAAGTATGATGGAACTCATGTCATTCATGAAAACAACTATGCAAACCCTTGTTCAGAATCAGAACATGGTGATTCAGTTGCTTGTAGCTCAACAGTCCAAATAATAAATGTCTAACCTACGTATATCTATGTGGAATGCCAACGGCATTTCACGGCATAACCTGGAAATAACGCAATTCCTAAATATAAATCACATCGACGCCATGCTGCTGGTTGAAACGCACCTCACAGGGAGATATAACTTCCATATAAGAGGTTATACCTTCTACCGCACAGATCATCCGGATGGGAAAGCCCACGGTGGAACCGGCATCTTAATCAGAGAACGCATTAAACACCACTTTCACCAAAGGTTTGCAACAAATTACCTGCAAGCCACGTCCATAAATGTGCAGTCAGGGAAACGGCAACCTTTGCATTGCCGCTGTCTACTGTCCACCTCGATTTACTATCTCTGAAGGTCAATTCATGGACTTCTACAACACACTGGGGGGATCGCTTCATAGCTGCAGGAGACTACAATGCCAAACACACGCACTGGGGATCACGCCTCGTGACCCCCAAGGGAAGGCAACTGTATAACGCACTTATAAAAGTGAGCAATAAATTGGACTACGTCTCTCCTGGTATTCCCACATATTGGCCTGCAGACCCCAGAAAGATCCCAGATCTAATTGATTTCGCGGTGACGAAAAACATCCCACGCGATCTTATAAGCGCCATGGCCCTGTCGGATCTCTCATCCGACCACTCGCCCTTGTTGTTAACCCTTCTTCAAAGCCCAGAAATTATGGACCACCCCCATAGGCTGACGTCGCACAACACCAACTGGATGAAATACAGAAAGTATGTGAGTTCCCACATTGAGCTAACTCCTCAACTAAATATCGAATCGGACATCGACTACTCTACCGCCGCGCTGGAAGAGGTACTCGTCACAGCAGCCAGGATCTCAACACCAAAACGGAAGGATGTGAAAATTAAGACGTTCAAAACCAGCCTGCAAATTGAACAGCTGGTTCTGGAAAAAAGGCGTTTGCGACGGGCGTGGCAAACCAGCAGGTCACCATGCTCAAAGCAACGTCTTAATGAAGCCACCCGCAAACTAAGCCGGGCTCTGAAGCAAGATGCTGAAAACGCACAACTAAAATATATAGAAAAACTATCGCCAACTAGTACAAAGCATCCCTTGTGGAGGGCTCAGCCAAATCTAAGCTCTCCGACTGAAACCGTAACCCCAATAAGAAATTCTTCAGGTTGCTGGGCCCGCAGCGACAAAGACAGAGCCGAAACATTTACCTTACATCTCAGAGGCGTCTTCCAGCCGAACCCCTCAGCAAATGCACATGTTCTTCCGCAAATTCACTCCGAGACGGAATTAACGCCAACTTCATTTCGGCAGAACGAGATTACAAAAATCATTAGGGAGCTAAAACCAAAAAAGGCTCCAGGCCAGGACCTAATAACTACAAAAATGATAATGGAACTTCCGTACTGTGCTGTTGAGGTCATCTGTAAGCTCTTCAATGGTATCATAAGTCTCGGCTACTACCCAAGTAAATGGAAAAAATCAATTATAATAATGATACCGAAGCCTGGAAAAGATCACACGATCCCGTCATCTTACAGACCTTTAAGTTTATTATCATGCCTGTCCAAACTTTTCGAAAAATGCCTTCTAACGCGCATAATACCATATATGGAAGCTCACAACATTATCCCATCCCATCAATTTGGCTTCAGAGAAAAACACGGTACTATCGAGCAAGTTAACAGAATAACATCAGAGATTCGCACAGCCTTCGAGCTTAGAGAATACTGCAGCGCGATATTCCTCGATGTATCTCAAGCATTTGACCGCGTCTGGCTCAAAGGTCTTATGCATAAAATTAAAACACACTTGCCTGGGTACACTCATAAACTCCTTGAATCTTACCTCTACAACAGAGCCTTCGCAGTGAGGTGCAACACAACAATATCCGACAACTACACTATCGAAGCTGGAGTCCCACAAGGCAGCGCACTTGGGCCAACTCTATTCGTCCTCTACACAGCGGACATTCCCACAAGCGACCGACTAACAACATCCACCTTTGCTAACGACACTGCGATCCTTAGCCGCTCCAGATGCCCAGTCCGTGCATCAACCCAACTCGCCAAACATCTCATGGTAGTCGAGAAGTGGCTATCTGACTGGCGTATCAAAATAAACGAACAAAAGTGTAAACACATAACGTGTACTCTTAACAGGCAAACTTGCCATCCGCTCTGCCTGAATAGCATGCAGATCCCTCAAGTCAACGAAGTAATGTATCTCGGCATCCATCTCGACAGACGTCTAACATGGCGTAGACATATCGAATGCAAGAAATTACACCTAAAGCTGAAAGCCAGCAGCCTCCACTGGATTATAAACGCCCGATCGCCCTTGTGCCTGGACTATAAGGTCCTGCTCTATAACTCCACTCTTAAGCCAATCTGGACGTATGGCTCCCAGCTTTGGGGGAACGCGAGCAGAACCAACATTGATATCATACAGCGCGCTCAATCAAAGATCCTGCGAACTATCACTGGGGCACCATGGTATATTCGAAACCAATACATCCACAGGGACCTCGGCATTTTCGCAGTAAAAGATGAAATAGACAAGCAAAAAGCGTCCTATAATGAAAAACTCTCTGTCCACCCAAATCCCCTCGCAAGGGTCTTGACTCGGGTTTCCAACCGATCCCGCCTGCAACGTACCGACCTTCCAACCCAGCCATAATTTGTCAGGGCCATTTCTAATGTTCCAGTCTACATGACTGTTAGCTAGTTTATAGTATAAGATTTGATACACTTATTGTTAGTCTCAAAAATGAGAAGATTCAATAAATAAAAGCAAAGTATAAAAAAAAAAAAAAAAATCGGTGGAGAACTGCAATCTTATAATTCTGTTGACAGCGTGACCGACGAGAATGAAGCAACTAATTATCCGACTGAATTTTTGAACTCACTTGATGTGCCAGGAACTCCCCGCATAATTTACAGCCAGTAGTTTTGCTTGCAAAGGTTCTTAGCAAAAAATGAAATGAATTTACTGCATATTGCATACGGCATAAAAAAACAGAAATCAAATTAAAATTATTACAAAATACAATTTTGGAAAATGTTATGAAAAACTATCTTGCTTTGGAAACATTGACGCCGAACAGTATGCTCTTGAAGTCTAAAGCAAAATGCATCAGAGTAACGTGAGCCGAGGGTATAAGAACAAAGGAGATGCGGGTATGGAAGATTCTGTGCGTGCTCGGACAGCCTTCTATACAATTTGCGATTATTACGCAGTATTCTCCCTTGTAAATCACAATTTTAAAGGCACCCTCACAGCCACCCCCTGTCGCAGTGATTGTGTGTGAGTTGTGTTTTGTCATTAGTTTCATTTTATAATTTATTAGCGTCAACATTGTCGTACAATCCGTGCAAGAAGGCAAGTGAAGTATGGATTTTGAAACTGTTTTTGAGATGCGTACATGATGCGATGCCTCATTATGTGCATGTGTGTTTGTGTATATGCGTAAGCAGGATGGTTTGGGTGTTGATGTTGTTGGCAAGGACTTTTAGCTTTAAATTACCATTGAAGCGGATGCACTTTAATTTGACAACAATTGCGTAAATTGCTTCGTCAGGCTATTCGTATTTGCCCGATGTACGAGTATGCATGTCTTATGTTTGTGTGTGCAGTACGTTATCCGACTTTATATTTTAATGATTGTATCTCCCCGACAACAAACGTTACTAATGTGTCAAAGGTCACGTGCCATTCGTTTGATACATTTTTAGATTTATCTATTAGCTTAAATCTATAAAGTGTCTGGTACTGTGGGCTTATGTGTGCGGGTATGTATGCCCCACAAATTTCCTCACATAATGGCGTCTGTGTTGAATAATGGTTAAACATAATAACAGCTAATTCAATTTAATAGGTAAATGGATTAAATGAGCCTTCTGATTAAATGCACATGCAACAAATTAACAGGAATTAATGCTAATATGGTTACTAGAGCCATGTGTTTTAAACAGTAAGTTATATATATTGAAATTCAAATTGAAATAACTTTGTGCCAACCGAAAATATATGTTACAGTCAGAAGGAGGCATATCCGCCTCCACAAACTATACATATTCTTGATCAGCGTCCACAGCCGAGTCGAAATAGTCATGTCCGTTTGTCTATCTGCTTGTACGAAAATATGGATATCAGAGACCTCGAGTATAAGCGCTAGATCAATCCAGTTTATGATTGAATTAATATATAACACATGTAAAGTAATATAGTCACTGAATCAAATTTTTTTTAGAATTTGGACTCGCCTTTTCTGCCGCCGCAAATTCCATAAAACGAATTACATTTGGTACACACAATAACGGTTACCATCTTAATGATTTCTGTAAATTCAGATACAACCAATAAACACAGAAATTATTGAAGGAACACTTTAAATGGATGAAATTCTTCAGTTTCTATGTCAGCCATTGATATACAATAATAATAATATTTAATAAACTTAATAAACTGCAGCCAAGCTTATAGTTCTGAGAGTGATATACTGCGATATAATTTTTATCTATCTTTTTTAGTATATTCTGACTCTTAATGTCTGTAGGTGACGGATATCTTTCCTTGTTTTTATCTTCATCATAAAAAATATGAGTATCACAAATTATATTAAATTGTTATAATATAATTGAATATAATTAAGAAGAAATGTGAGATAATAGAAAATAAAGAAAAACAAAAAATAAGAAAATAAAGTAGTTAGCAGGGAAGCTCTAATAAAAGCAAGAGAATGATTATTATATATTAAATACTTAGTAATAACTATTGTAATTTGCATAGAGTATCCTATGTAAAGCAAAATAAGTAGTGCAGGTGCAGGTAAAGAGTCAAAGAAACAATATATCTAGTTCAGAGAGAGGGCGTTCAGAGAAGGGAGATTGAGAAGTAGAAGCCTATTTGGAGTGGTATCTAAATTGGGCTTTCAATTTATGTCATGAAGAGCAAAGAGCCAGGAAAACTTTTCGAGAATGGGTCGCACTAAAGATATACACATACATACATCATACCAGCGTTTAATAAATCTAAGAACGCTCTTAGCTTTATTAACAATAGTCAAAATATGAAGAGTGAAACTTAATTTACTGTCAAAACAAATTTGTTTGTCAAAAGTCATAAATTGGCATTTAAAAAGATTAAAATGCTATACTAGCATGGATTTCCAACCATCATGCAATAGCCGAAAATGTTTCAAATGTTATAAGATAAAATAAGTTTCACATAATCTGCATATATAAGAATATTATAGTGAAGATTAACAGATGACAGGTAAGTTATAAAAAGATTGAAAAGTAAGAGGCCGATGTAGCTACCTTAAGGTACACCGGAGGTAATAAAAATGTGTTTTGCAAAAAAATTTCTAACTACTCTACTCTACACTACTCTTTAGGTCCAACTAATAAGATACGAAGCTAGCTATGAAATAAGTGAAGTAAAAAATCCTAGTCTAACAAGCTTACAGAGGTGATGGTTGTGGCTTACTGAAATCAGTGTAAATGACAGCTTACATTTGTATTAAGGAATGTCTCGTTGACTTACAAGGTAAATTCCATTAAATTTGCCAATGTAGACCGAACATTGATCAAGCCATGTTGAGCAGGATCGATCGACGAACGAGACCAGGAGAGTTACAATCTAATATAGGAGAGAAGACAACGTTCAGTAATTACAGAAGTAAAGACTAAATTAGAAAATTGAATATGATAGGGATAGGAAGTGTTGGGAAAAGGAATCAAGGGAAAAGTATATATTTGGAATAGGAAGCGAACAAATCAGAAGCAATTGAATCATGAGCAGCCTTTTCACAATTAAAGAAAAATCAGCATGGCACGTAGACGTTGCTTAGTCCTAAGACTCACTGTATTGATATTGAAATTAACTTGGTCAGTGGCTCGCCTGAGCTTTTATCCAGCGAGGGTAGCTCATTAAAATATGATTAACTTTGAGTTTCATGCCATTGGCCTGTCTTTTTAATTAATATTGCAGTCTTGTTCATTTGTTTAATACACTTTCAATGGGCTTTTGATACAATATTTTAATGTTATAACATAAGCGGTTGTCAATGTTATAGTGATATTAATATATCATGTAATCTTTCCATTTTACAATAAGTAATAGTTGTTAAATTTTTGTAAAGTTAATCCATCTTTCACCGAATACACAGTGATTTAAAAAACTTAAAAGGTTAAGTCAAGATAGTTTAGCCTTAATCTATTTAAAAAAAAAGCCTTAATCTATTGATCAGCTAATATAATCAGGCGGTATTATAAACACATATATTAAATCCTTGTTTCTAATTAGTTGATTGTGTGCGAATACTCTTCACATTTTAGAGTATTTTTGGGTAGACCGCAGAGAATTCTTTTCCTTCGCTCATTCTCGGAATTTTTACTTATTTCATATCCTGCGCTAACTAATGACACTTAGACAAATTTGTTTAGCTCGCTTAGGGTGGCCGACAAAAGGCGCTAATCTATGTTTTACGTGTTTCATGTTTACGCTCTTTTTAAGGGAAAAATATCTGGGCAATCTAATCATAATTATATGATTTCATTGGGTCTCAATTGATCAGTAATAATGTATGAAAATAACGACATTGCTAGGACCTGATTAGCCTGCTATCGTTTTCATAGGTCTATTTTGTTGATCCGTATTTTGTTAAAAGGTGACAATTAATTTGTAAATATTAAAAATTGCCCCGACTGTAGCAACAGCTATTAGCAGGCTATTTCATCAACTTGCCAGGCAATGCCACTGTTTTAATGCCTCCACCTCATTTAACTTTTATTTCCTTTTCTTGTCGTACTTCGAAAGTCCCGACACCATATTGTTATGCTAATGATAATTGGTCAACCTAATAAAGCTAATTATTTTGTCATTTGTAAAAATAACAAGTTAGAAAGCTACTGTCGAGTTTGCCGACTGTGAGATACCCGCCACCAAATTTTACCATTAAAATATTATATTTTTAAAAATGAATCTAAAAATATACCAAATTAATATACCAAAAATTTCTTTGTTCGAAATTATTAGCTTGGCGGCATTTTAGTAGGTTTATTGAACACTATTATTATGTCACAGAGTGCCATACCAGCTGAACAGGTGGAGCTGCATCGTTTTTTTCGATTTACGGGGGCGGATCTGCGTGCAACAATAAGACACTCTCTCCCGAAATATGTGTTGCTCTATCTCTTAAAGTCTGTGAGATCTAGTTGTTCATACGGACGGACGGACAGACGGACAATGCTATATCGTCTCGGCTGTTGACGCTGATCAAGAATATATATACTTTATGGGGTCGGAGATGCTTCCTTCTGCCTGTTACATACATTTTCGGTCGGCACAAAGTTATAATACCCTTCAACCCTTTGGGTAGGGGTATAAAAATAAATGGGTATAAAAATAAATGAAAATTTAAGACGACGGTTTATACTTTTTGCCCATTGAAAATTGACAAAATGTGTGGTATAGTTTTGTGTGAAATGCAGAAGATGTCATATCCGATAATGTTTGAAAAATTTTCATAACAACAGTTAATTTTATCCACTTAATATTCTCAAAACTCATTATTTACACGTATTGGATAAAGAACAAGTAAGAGGGCTACAGTCGAGTTTTCTCTACTGTGAGAAACCCGCCAGCCATTCTTACTAAATGTATCCAATATTAGAATCTATCAACAAAAAACTAAAAAAATACCAAAAATGTACTGAAATATACCACTCTCAAATTTAAGAGCCTCGTTGCACTTTATTAGGTTTATTGAATAGCATTATTATATCAATGAAGGACATAACTACTGAACAGGTGCAGCTGCACCTGATTTCACCCCTTTAAAAGCATATCTTGAATAAATGATGTGGTTATTAACGGACTAAAACTAAATTTTCAGAATCCATTAAGATGGTAAGTGTTATGTTATGTTGTCCATGACAAAAAGGAACATAGTAGCTTCGAAATCACGATTTAAATTTTTTTTTAGATTTGTGGTAGATTTGCCAATCTAAAACTAATTTTATCTGCGCGGAAGTATAAAGCATATTCTCAACAAATTTGTTCTGGCTCTTATAATCGCTGAGATTTCAGTATTCATATAGACGGAAGGACAGACAGACTCGTGACTTTTTTTTTATATTTGTTATGGAGTCAGAGGAGTCTCGTTTATCCTTTTACATAACATTTTAGTTGGTACAAAAATATAATACCCTTCTATGCTATAGGTACGCGGGTATAAAAATTATCATTTTCAGATACTATAATCTTAGCAGTTATAAGACTTAAGGGCATTGATTGAATTGTCTCAGTTAAAAAATTCGTGAGGTTATGAGACCTTGTTGTTTATAACAATAGAATGACAATTGTATAGATACTGATGATAAATACATGCTTTATTAATGATTATAGAATTTAGTGTAATGTATATAAAATAGTACAAAACTTTAATATCTGTTTCGCCCAGTTTGAAAGTAAAATATGCAAAAATATACATGCCCATGTTATTCGACTAAAATGTATGAAATTTTTAGCTATAAAAGAAAATAACCAAAATATATGAAAATATTTAAAAAATAGGGAAATATGTATATACATATGTTGTGCTTTTGATTGAAGCTGATATATTTTTATAAATTCCCGAATTCATCATAAAAAGTTTTCGGTTCAGATATATTTTCCAATTTGATTGTTACATTTTATCAGTCATTTAACAATGTCAATCTTGGCTGGTCGCGTGGTCAAATAGCAAAGCTAAAACTGCAACTGCTGCACAGTCATGGAACTTACTTGCCCGGCAGCTAAATATGCTTAAAGGCAAAATAGACGAATGCGGTATGGGATCCAGACGTAAACTCTGACAAGTTGCCAATGACATCAACGTCTGTGGCTAATTACAGGACAGCTAGTATAAGCAATAGACGCATCAGCAGCAGCAACTGAACTGAAATATGAAAGCATTTATTGGTGTACTTTTATTCGCAAAAATCTTACAATATTGTAAGGTTGCAGCAGAGCTGAAAACAGATATATTACTTTATAATGCAAATTTCAAGTATAAGATATGAATATTAGTTGATTGGGCTTACATAAAATATACACATACTTACTAAGCAATGTATTTATGGTAAAAATGGAAATATAAGCTAATATAAATTAAAATATCGTTTTATCTTTTAGCACATTTTATTCTGACTTTAAAATTTTTATACCCGTCTACCCAAAGGGTAGAAGGGTATTATAACTTTGTGCCAACCAAAAAAAAAAGCATCTCTCACCCCATAACGTGTATATATTCTTGGTAAGCGCCAACTGCCGAGACGATTTAGCCATGTCCGTCTGTCCGTCTGTTCGTATGAACACCTAGATCTCAGAGCTAGAGCAACCAATTTTTCAGGATAGTGTGGCTTATTATTTCACGCAGATCAAGTTTTATTTAGATTTTGGCTACGCCCGTTTCCGTCCGCGCAAATCGAAACCGAATCGCAAGCGTCACTGTAAACCAACAAATTAATTTTGGTACGCACAATAATAATCACAATCTTAGTGAGCTCTGAAAAAAAAAAACACAGAAGTTATTAAAGAATTACTTTTATAAGGCCAAATCATCTGCACTTGCTCAGTTGCTATGTCACTATGTTATGGACGTTAACGTACTAACAATCAAGTGGCTCAGCGACACCAAGCTCGGGCTTGTTAACGCGCGGACCCAGGCAGACGCAACCACCCGCCCTTCCGACCGAGGGGCACACCGCATAACGTGCGGGAAAGACGGTCGCGAACAATTAACACAGACAAAACAATAAAACAAGTAAGAAAGCTACTGTCGAGTGTACTTGACAGTGAGATACCCGCCACCCAATTTTACTATCAAAATATTATATTTTTCAAAAATATACTAAAAAATATACCAACATAATATAAAACAAGTAAGAAAGCTACAGTCGAGTTTGCTCGACTGCGAGATACCCGCCACCCAATTTTACCATCAAAATATTATATTTTTCAAAATATACTGAAAAAATACGCAAAAAAAAATACAAAATTATACCAAAATATTCTTTTTTCGACTTATTAGCTTGGCGTCACTTTAGTTGGTTTATTGAACACCATTATTATGTCACGGAGTGTCATAGCAACTAACTAGGTGCAGCTGCACGTGGTAACGCCTTATAAAAGTAATTTCTTAATAACTTCTGTGTTTTTTATCCGATTGTAAACAAATTCGCAGAGATCATTAAGATGGTGATTAGTATTGTGCGTACCAAAATTGAGCATTCTAGGATTAAAATGACGCCCGTAATTCGGTTTTATTAGATTTAGGGGGGCGGAAGGGGGCGTGGCCAAAATCAAAAACAAACTTGATCTGCGTGCAATAATCACACACTATTCCGAAAATTTGGTTGCTCTATCTCTTATAGTATCTGAGATCTAGGTGTTCATACGGACGGACAGACGGACATGGCTATATCGTCTCGGCTGTTGACACTGATCAATAATATATATACTTTATGGGGTCGGAGATGCTTCCTTCTGCCTGTTACATACATTTTCGGTCGGCACACAGCCATAATCTACCCTTTGGGTAGGCGGGTATAAAAATTTTCTTTGTTCAAAATTATTAGCTTTGCGGCACTTTAGTAGATTTATTAAAGAACATTATTATGTCATGGAGTGTCGTAGCAATTAACTAGGTGCAGCTGCACCTGACTACGCCTTATAAAAGTAATTCTTTAGTAACTTCTGTGTTTTTTATCCGATTGTACCAAATTATTATTGTGTGTGCCAAAACTGAACGTTCTAGGTTTAAAATGTCGCTTGAAATCCGTTTTTTTGATTTTCGAGGGCGGAAGAGGGCGTGGCCAAAATCGAAAACAAACTTGATCTGCGTGCAACAATAAGACACACTGTCTCGAAAAGACAGACAGACTGACAGACGGACATGGCTATATCGTCTCGGCAGTTGACGCTGATCAAGAATATATATACTTTAGTCGGAGATGCTTCCTTCTGCCTGTTATATACATTTTCGGTTGGCACAAAGTTATAGTACTCTTCCACCCTATTGGTAGGCGGGTATAAAAAGTCGATAGTCCTTATTCAATAATGTCAAATTTTTTTCGTATGAATATCAACAGGTCTCACCCAGAAAAGTTTTTTCTCGACAAGGCCAACGTTGCAGCAACAAGCACACATTTCTCTATGGCCATATAATCGTACACTCGCGTTCAGATATTTTGTTACGTTATTGAATGCTTGCACTAAAGCCTCAATGGTCCGATTTTCTATGCTTTGTAGTTTGCCGCATTTTTGATTGGGTTTTTGAATGCTCAAATAGTATTTTTTTATTCTTTTGTTGTACCTTTGCTTAAATAAAATCATTTTCCGTCCTCGGCTTCGAAACTTTAACGGCTCACACGGACTTTGTTTGTGTAAATATACGCCAGCCAGTGGCGCCAGGTCTAAATGATTTCAGGTTTTGTTAGTATGGTGTAAACCTGGCCGTTTTCCAGGTTGTTTATTTTTTACCGTTCGTTGATCGATTTTAATTTAAATTTTCACTACAAATTAATTATAATAAAACTATTGTTTCATATAACAATGATTTTTTACATGTCAGAGACTAGATTTGTCAATAATAAACGGGAACATTTTGAATGTGAGAACGATCAAATAAAACTAACTAAAACTCTTTATCAACATGCGAGTTCTGTTTATCTTTAGCCTTCATAACTCTGCATTTTGACTAAGAAATCTCACTTTGTCCAGACCCGTTTGGTGGGACTTGCTGGGATACTACGCTGGAAAATTATATCATAACGTCCAGTGAAGTCTAAGGAATTTTTTAAATTCGTTAGTTTAAATCACTGGTTAAATTAATGTCTAATTAGTTAAATACATAAGCTGAATTATGAGCACTACTTTTCGTTAAAAAATGAAGAATGTCTACCTACTCTCATGTTTTGATGGTTTTGTTCTATGTAATTTATATATATGTACAAGTTACAACTTCTTTTTGATATATGCTTTCTCACTCACATAGACCTGTTGTGTACGGACACATACACACATTTTCATCAAACAACAAAAGAAATAGAGCATATAAATGCTGCACATCAGCCCGTTAACTCAGTGCACATTTATGCTTTCCACTTCGAGCGAAAATATGAATTTCCATAAAAATTTTACATCGTATAAATGTAACTACTGAGACCCATGTACTATATCTATAACTCAATGAAGTGATTCCGTTCCGTTATTACGAATAGACTTACACTCTGTGAAATGTTTGCACCTGTTACCCATTTAGCAATGTAGGTTTTCAAACTTATATTGCATATATATTTTTTGATGGGACCCATATTTACTAAATGCATCAAACATTAAGAATGAGCTACAAAATATAGTATTTTTTTTAGAATATACTAAACAATACATCAAAAAATATACCGCAGTATACCACTGTCAAAATAATTAGCCTGACTCCATTTTACTAGGTTAATTGAATAACTCTATTACATCACAGAGTAATATAGATACTGAACAGGTGCAGCTGCACCTTTTAGATCTTGGCCAAGCCCCCGCCCGCCCCAGCTACTCCAAAAAAATCAATTGCGTCAGTTTAAACCTAAAATTCTGGTACTCATCACCATTTTAATGATCTCTGAAAATTTGGTTTTAGTCGGACAAAAAACACAGAATTTATAAAAGAATTACTTTTATAAAACCAAATCAGGTGCAGCTGTTATGTCAATAAGTGGCATAATAATGGTGTTCAATAAACCTAATAAAGTTCTGCCAAGTTAATATATATTTTGTATATTTTTAGTAAGTTTTCCTGTATATTTTTGAAAAATATAATATAAACAAGTAAGAACGGCTACAGTCAAGCTTTGACTATACGAGGTCATGGATTTTTAGTATACATGCGCAGCGTTTAATAATGTTATAAAATTATAAAAACTATAATAATTATTGGGTAAAACAGGAAAATATACTAAAAAAATATACTAAAAATATACAAAAAAAACCGAAATAAATTTTCTTCTGAATGCTTGGTAGCACTTCATTATGTTAATTAAACACCATTATTATATCACTGAGTGACAACTAGCTGAAGAGGTGCAGCTGCACCCGATTTCGCCTTATAAAAGTAATTCATTAATACCTTCTGTGTTTTTTGTCCGATTGTAAATTTTCATTAAAATGATGATTGGTATTGTGTGTGCCAAAACTGAACGTTCTAGCTTTAACATGATGCTTGGAAACCGTTTTTTTCGATTTACGCGGACGGAAAGGGGCGTGGCCAACATCTAAAATAAACTTCATCTGTGCATCAAGTTTCTACATGTTGTCTCCAAATTTCCTAGCTCTAGCTTTTATAGTCTCTGAGATCTCGATGTTCATACAGACAGACGGACACACAGACAGGGCTATATCGACTCGGCTGTTAATGCTGATCAAGAATATATATAGTTTATGGGGTCGCAGAAACCTCCTTCTGCCTTGTTACGCACATTCGGACAAACGTAAAAGGTCATGATTTTTTTTAAATCCATGACCTAAAAATTGGTTGGCGGATATCTCACAGTCGAGCTAACCATACAGCAGCTTTCTTAGTTGTTAATTGCTAAATTAATGAAGATATTATTAAAATTCTCTTTGTAATTGAATGCAAATTGAAATAATTTTAAAATCAGTTTGATTATTGTCCGGACGAACGAATATATCATAATATCGTCTCGGCTGTAAACGCTGTTTCAATTAAGCCCGGACCCATTTGCTTAAAACACTATTTCTGGAATATATTCAATATTTTTCGGACTTAATGAAATTTTCACCAAACCAAACGCATTGCATTTCTTCTGTAATATGTTTATCGGTTACATCGGTTTTTGGGATTTATAGAGGCGGAAAGGAGCATGATTAAATTCTAAGAAACTTGATCTATTCGGAAAGTTAAAACTTAAAGAAATCAAACAAGTAAGTAATTTTCTTTGTTCGAAATTATTAGCCTGGCGGCACTTTAGTTGGTTTATTAAACACCATTATTATGTCACGGAGTGTCATAGCAATTAACTAGGTGCAGCTGCACGTGGTAACGCCTTATAAAAGTAATTTCTTAATAACTTCTGTGTTTCTTATCCGATTGTAACCAAATTCGCAGAGATCATTAAGATGGTGATTAGTATTGTGCGTAGCAAAATTGATAAAAATGACTCCTGTAATTCGGTTTTATTAGATTTACGGGGGCGGAAGGGGGCGTGGCCAAAATCGAAAGCAAACTTGATCTGCGTGCAATAATTACACACTATTCCGAAAATTTGTTGCTCTATCTCTTATAGTATCTGAGATCTAGGTGTTCATACGGACGGACAGACGGACATGGCTATATCGTCTCGGCTGTTGACACTGATCAATAATATACATACTTTATGGGGTCGGAGATGCTTCCTTCTGCCTGTTACATACATTTTCGGACGGCACAAAGCCATAATACCCTTCTACCCTTTGGGTAGGCGGGTATAAAAATAGTCATGAATAGTACTACTGTTTTCGAAAGTGTACATTTTGAATACAAGCTATCTACTATGGCAAAAGTGAATGAATTTCCCATGGGCTTTAAGTTCATAGGGTTTCTAAAATTTCTTGGAATTTTTCATTTGCCTTTTTTTAGACGTTTTAACAATACCCATAAAACAGACCCGACGGTGGGTCAAAGACGTATAATTATGGGTTAGTGGACAGTTGAAGAAGCGCCAAAGAATGAATGTGGAATGGAACAGACAGCAAAAAAATTATGTATATGAAAGACTGACAGAGAGATTCATAGTGGGTTTTTAGTGACAATGGCTTCTAAAGGAGTCGAAGAATTGTTATATGCTAAGGATTTTGTAAAAAAACAAGGTCTACTTGCTTGTATGAACTATGCGTAATATCAGACGAAGTTTTCTTTGATCACAAAGTAATTTTAATTAGATAAACAGCAACTGCTACAAAAGTATAAATATTAAATATATACTTTTTAAATTTATATAAATATTAAAATTCTTTTTAACACTTTGTATTTATGTATGTAGATTGCCATATAACGTACACAGATTACGTTTATTTTCAATATTCGATTGACCGTCTCAGTTAAATCAAAATAACAAAAACTTAGTGTTATTAGAATATAACTACATGTGTCCTTAATACCCGCCACCCAATTTTACCATCAAAAAATAATATTTTTCAAAAATATACTGAAAAATATACTTGAAAATATACTAAAAATATACCAAAATTTTATTAACAATAAAGAGTATGAAAGTTTTGTGCAAATGTGTGTAACAGGAAAATGGAAGCATCTGCGCGCCTATAAAGTATATATATTTTTTATCAGTTTCAACAGTCAAGTCAATTAGCCCCTGTCGTCTGTCTGTTTAATCGCGTAGATTTCAGAGTCGAGAAGAGCTACGACTTCCAAATTCGGTATGTCGGTTTTATATGGTCTGCAGATCAAGTTTACTTTCAAAATATTTTCTTATACATTTTACCGTGCAATGGAAACAATCGAAGCTGATATTTTTAAAGATATCAACATTTAACTTGAAAAGCATGTACAAATATATGAATGAAATGTAGAAGTAACAAGTAGGAATGGCTACAGTCAAGCTTGGACAGTACGAGATCATGGATTTTAAGTGTACATGCGGAAGTTAGACCATAAAATAAGATATTCTTGAAACTCAGCATTTTATAATGTTATAAAATGATGAAAATTGTAATAATTATTGGGTAAAATAAGTAAGAAAGCTACTGTCGAGTTTTCTCGACTGTGGGATACCCATCACCCAATTTTACTGAATGGAAGAATAATAAAGAGCGACCATCGAAATATTATATTTTTCAAAAATATACTGGAAAATATACTAAACATATACCGCAATAAATTTTGTTCTAAATGATTAGCTTGGTAGCACTACATTCTACACTATTATTATGTCACTGAGTGACAACTGGCTTAACAGGTGCAACTGCACCCGATTTCGCCTTATAAAAGTAATTCGTTAATAACTTCTGTTTTTTTTGTCCTATTGTAACCAAATTTTCAGAGATCATTAAGTTAATGATTAGTATTGTGTGTGCCAAAACTGAACGTGCTTTAACATGATGATTGGAAATCGTTTTTTTTTTTCGATTTACGAGGGCGGAAAGGGGCGTGGCCAACATATAAAATAAACTTCATCTGCCCACCGAGTTTCTACATGTTGTCTCCCAATTTGGTAGCTCTAGCTTTTATAGTCTCTGAGATCTCGATATTCATACAGACAGACAAACAGACAGGGTTATATCGACTCGGCTGTTGATGCTGATCAAGAATATATATAGTTTATGGGGTCGCAGACGCTACCTTCTGCCTTGTTACGCACATTCGGACAAACGCAAAAGGTCATGATTTTCTTAAAATCCATGACCTAAAAAATTAAAAAACTAGTTTTTAGAAATACAAGGTCTGAGTACGGCTGAGTATAGGATATCGCGTCTCTTTCGACTATAGTGTTTTTACTCGTGTTGTTTTAGTGTTAGTTTGGAGATCTTAAGACCAGTTTGATTTTCACTTAATAAGTCGTCTTGCTATGGAAGAAAGTCTTTCACTGGTTGTCGAACTGACAAGAAGAGCGCAACTTAATTAAATTTTGGATCGATCATTTTGGAAACTTTGTGTCTATATCGCGACTGTCATGCCGTTTATGCTTAGGCAAGGGTTCGCAAGGAAACTGAAAATTATTTTAGACATAAAACACGGAATTTATGGTTTAAGCACGACTCATCATGTGCCCAAATCAAACGGCAACTTTCGCCAGGAGTGTCAGCTATGTAGGAAATGACAATTTTAACATTTTTATTTATGGGTTCAATTAATATATTTACTTCGTAAAAATTGTTATTACTTAAATTAATAAATTTGACCACTTCTTGTGATTCGACATGACACACGCGTATACTCTCAATTCTCGAATGAGACTGACTGCTTAAAACTATTCCTCTCGTCCTCTTCATCTTACTTCTATTTTACCGAAATTATATTCAAAAGGAGACTATGATAAAAAAGCATAGAGTAAACTTAAATTGACTGATGCAATAATTCTCGTTGTTTCGTAAGTAGGGCTACGCATTAGCCTAACATTATTCCTAATCCTACATTCGGCCGTGCTGAAATTTTATTCGCCCCCGAATTAATTCCATTTATTCATAAATTCTGCTGCAGTGCTTGTATTTTTAGGTTCTTCATGGTTTCCTACTTTCTCAACTTCATAGCGCCCATGTTTCAGCTGTTTTGTTATCTTATATGGTCCAAAGTACTAAGTAAAGTACTAGGTCTAAGTTTCATTCCAGTTCCATACTGTGTTCTCTTAATAGCTACAAGTTCTCCTATTTTATAATTATTTTCAACTTTTCCTTTTTCATTAAACGTATTTCTACTCTCTTGCTGTACCTTTTCTATATTTTCCTGAGCTTAAGATTAAAATTTGTTCAATTTTCTCAACGTGTCCATACCAATTAGAAGGGTTACTATGACATAGTTTACCTAACATTGGAATAACTACTTTATGGACTCTTTCTACTTGTCCGTTGCCTTGCGGCATACCTATCGTTATATGCAGCAACTGAATCCCTTGGTCAGAACAATAATCTCTGAATGCTGTCGACGTGAAAGCTGTGCCTCTGTCGGTAATAATACGTTGCGGGTTACCAAAAATAACTGATTGTTTCGTCAGCATGCTTATTACTTCGTCAGTTCCTGTGGATCTTGTCGGATACAACCAAACAAACTTTGTAAATCCGTCTATTACAGCTAAGATGTGGTTGTATTTCTTTTTCGTCTCTGTTAAAGGTCCTACGTAGTCAATATGATAAGATCCAAGAGGCGATTGGTGCAAACAAGCCTTCCTTCTTGCCTCGCTTCGAATCTATTATGATACACTCTATGCAACACTTAAACAATTTCTTTACTTTTTGTTGGATGTTTTGCATGTAATATGATTTTTCAATTAATTCTTTGGTTTTTTTCGCACCAAAATGTCCTTCTCTATGCACTATACCTATTATTTCATCCTGCATCGCTTCTGGAATAACCAATAATTCTTTCACTTCTTTCTGTCTTTATACAAGATATCTTTTACTACGAAATAATCTTCATATGCCCCAACGCTCTCGATCGTTTTTATAATAGCTCCAATCCACTCATCGTTTCTCTGTGCCTCTCTTAAATGATACTTTATCGAGTCTTCGATAAGAAGGCATATGGCTTCCCGATCTATGCTGTATTACAAAATTAAATTCTTGTAAAAACATTGCTCATCTGGCTACTCTTGGCGGAACATCATCTTTCTTTAAGGGCATTGTGAAAAAACTGATCCTCTGAATGCTTTTGCATGAGTATTCCACCGAAGCCATATTTGCTAGCGTCTGTATGAACTTCGGTTATAGCATAGGGATCGTAGAATTTTAACACTGGCGCGGTGACTATTAAATTTTTCAACTGTTCAAAACTAAGCAGACACTCGTCGTTTAACTCAATATTCTTGTTGTTATTGGCTTTATTTTCCTTCCTCAATAAGCCACTCAGCGGTTTCGCTGTGAGGGCTTAACCTTTCATAAATCGCCTTAAATATGATGTTAATCCCAAAAATCGCTCGATACCCTTTCTATTTATTGGTACTGGAAAATTTACTACAGCCTAGATTTTGTCTTCTGTCGGCACTATAGTTTCGTTTTCTATTTTGTATCCGAGAAACTGAATTCTCCTGTTTAAAATTTGAGCTTTTTTCCACTTAATCTGAAGCCCTGCACTTGATGCTACAGTTCTTTTAGTATTGTAAGTCCGGTATCTTCATCTTTAATTGGTATTATGATATCATCATACCACTATCTTCTTTTGATGTATCAAGTCTCTAAGTACTGCATAACGGCAAAACACTGCCGGTGAATTGCTAATACCAAACGGCACGTGGGTAAACTCATATTGACCGTTATGCGTTACGAAAGCTGTAAATTTCCTAAAGTCCTTTTCGATGGGCACATGGAAAAATCCATTAGCAAAATCTAACGTTGAAAACACTTGTGCACCTTGAAGACGATCCAACACATCATGTATCAAGGCCATTAAAAAATTGTCTCTTGTAATTTTCAAATTCAGTCTTCTGTAGTCACAGCAGAAACGTTTCGATCCATCTTTCGTTCTTACTAGAACTACTGGTGATGCATACTCGGAGCAACTCGGAACAACGATACCCTCATCCAGCCACTTCTCAACTTGTTTTTCGATGAACCACTTATTATCGTAAGATGTCCGTCTTGGATGCTGGAAAACTGGT
Organism: Drosophila pruinosa; assembly: GCA_018150935.1. Classification (NCBI taxonomy): domain Eukaryota; kingdom Metazoa; phylum Arthropoda; class Insecta; order Diptera; family Drosophilidae; genus Drosophila; species Drosophila pruinosa. The sequence continues at coordinate 132,835 of JAECWR010000098.1, forward strand.
GTGTCGTCATCCAAAATTAGTTTCATCTCAACTGGAGATTTGATAGATTTAACAGGCATATATTCGTCAATTAATTTTAATACTTCTTTCTTCTGCCTGTCACTTAAGTGACCTAAATCAATGGAATCTACAACTGACCGATCTTCAACTATTTCCTTCACACACATGCTCTTGAATATATCTGGTGATTTGCATCCATATTCTTTCTCCATCCATCCGTCTTGCCTCATTAAGCATAGGTCACACCCAGAGTCAATCACTGCAGCAAATGAAATATCTGAGGCGACAACAGTTTTGTAAATCATCCCGTCTCTCGGCGATATGCCCTCTGGAACATTAGCAGACTCTCCTTTTCCCTCTACTTTGCTCTTTTTCTCGGTACATTGTGTTGAAATGTGTCCATTTTTCTTGCACTTGAAGCAAACTGTCTCTTTTTTGCAGTCTCTAGCAATATGACCTTCTTCTCCACATTTAAAACACATTCTAGGCTCACTTACGTTCTTCCATTTAGAGGTGCTGTCTTTGTCTTTAGTCTTATAAGTTGTTTTGCATATATAAACTTCTGAAAGTCATTCCATTCTACTGTTTCGGCAACTTCTTCGAACTCATTCAACCAATGGTTAATATCTTGTTGCTCTAAGCCTGAAAATGACGAAATGCTATCTTTGACATCTCTCAAAGTAAATCGCGAACTATTGGAGCCATTGGCCTTCGGCTATCGGCTACCTCTATTTTCAAGTCGATCTTGCAATACGCTCTTTCTACCATCAGTATTTAGCGATAATTCATTCAGTCTTGCCTTCAACAAGGGCACAGTCAATGCTAAAATAGATCTCGTATCCATTGCTCTGCCTCAAGAAGTGGTTTACAAAGTAGTAAAATAGTGTGTTAAATATAAAAATTAAGCTTCAAATAATGTTGGATATAACACTTTTCTGCACATTTAAATTGTAATCTTTAATGTTGGCTGGTCGCACTTGCGTTTTATTCTCGTTTTTGTCTTCTCCTTCTTCTCGTTGTTTTCTTCTACTCCAGATGTTACTGTTTCTCGTTGTTATCGTCTTCTCTTAATGTTGCTTCTTCTCGTTGTTGTCATCCTCTTGATTTTCCGTTGATCGGCATATTCTCGTCTCGCTGTCGCCTAAGTTTTGCAGCGTTTTGTCTCCTGCGCTTCTTCTATTGCGCATCACAAAACGGTGTGAACGCCTACTAGTTTCTCGCTTTGGTACATGCACAAGTAACAACTTGCTCACTTGGTTTGCTCAATTCGTCTATATTGAACACTGCCATGCGCTCTCGTAGCGCTGATGCAAATGTGCATGTACCTCCCTCGTAGCTTCAGTAATCAACAAAATTTTTGCAGAAGTTTTTTCTTCGTTTCGTCGCAGTTATCACGATCTCTTTTTGGTATTCTCAATACCAAATTGCATTGTTCCTTTTATCTATTCTACTTCGTAACAATTGTTATTACTTAAATTAATAAATTTGACCACTTCTTGTGATTCGGTAATACGATTTTTATTATGACAATTCTCGACATGACACACGCGTATACTCTCAACTCTTGAATGAGACTGACTGCTTAAAACTATTCCTCTCGTCCTCTTCATCTTACTTCTATTATACCGAAATTATATTCAAAAGGAGACAATGATAAAAAATCATAGTGTAAACTTAAATTGGCTGATGCAATCATTCTCGTTGTTTCGTAAGTATGGGTACGCATTAGCCTAACATTATTCCTAATCCTACAGGTATTTTGGCATTTGCGAGTGATTTCCATTCACACTATTCTGCTTAGTTGCTTTAAACAGTTGAGTCCCCAGAGGTCAGTTAATTCTCATTGATGATAGATTTGTTTATGGATAGGCTACAATGTAAATTTTGGCTAAGGGAAGCTCTTTAGTCAACCATATTACACACATGTGCCGGGAAGACTCTTGACGTTATTTGTTTTTGCATATTCAATATTAATTTATATTCGATCTTAGTATATGTTAGGATGGATGAGGAATAGCATTAGGTAGACACTTGGAAAGAAGCAAGCACAAAAGCATTTGCTAGATTTAAATTCCAAATTCTGAGCGTTGTCCTAATTGGAGTAACAAAGGTATTCATGCAAGGTATTTAATTAATTTTATTACAAAATTGTTTCCTTTTGCCTAAAAATTACAGACAATTTCGCAATTTATCATTGAAAATGGTAGCACAGGTCCTTGTTTTTTTGTATTATTCCTGTCCTTCTTCGTCCCTATTTTGGTCCCGTCTAGGCCTAATTAAACAAGTCTACAGAAGAATCACAAGCAACCAATTCTATGATAAATGACGCAGCAGCACAACATGGTGGCATCTATAAAAAACATTGTCTACTCGTCTACTTCTAATGTTGATTGGCGACTCGGAAAGGTGAAAAGTAAAATTTGTTTAATACTTTGCACGATCTGTAATTGGTCAATTGCTGAATTACTTCCGCCTATGCACTTCTCGGAATTTGGAACTGAAAATTAACTAACGAGTTTAGTTAGCTCCTTTGAATACACATATGTATGTATATATACATAAATTCACTTACACCGCAACTTCAAAATCTTGGAGAATTTCTTAAAATTACAAGTACAGTAGTATCTCGATTCTTGCACGTAATGAAAACCAGGTTCGGTGCACGTTTTGAGGTTGTCGCAGGAACCGAGTAATTATTTTCCATACAATTTTACGTACATATCTGCTTAGCATTCAAGTTTATTATGTTTAATATTTCAATTCAAAAAAGATAAGTTTAATAAATAAAATTTAATATTTTTGTTTGTTTTGTGCAAATTTGCTTTTTCAGCACCATACTGCTTTTGAGTCTCTGGAGCGTCATAATATCCTCCAAGGAAGCATTTCTTTGCTCCGCCCAATCTAAGCAAATATTAAATGCTGATATAGTCTCCTCCGGTGTAGCTTTCTTTGTACTGTGTACCACGTCGTCGGTTTCTTCATTAGCATCGTCGGTTGGGTCATCATCGGTGTGCTCTTCATTTTGTGCTGTGGGGGCGTTGTAAATCTGCTCCTTTTTTAAATCTAAATCGGCAATTCCTGCGTTTAGTTTTTGCAAAAATGGGTTAAAAGAAGCAGACTTATTCGACAGTTTTTCCCCACATATTTTGAGTCTCCGAATTCCATGTCTTTTTTTGAAGTTTACAACCCATCCATTGCTAGCTTGGAAGTCACTCGGATTTTCCTTGATTTTGGCATGCAGTAATTTGGCCATTTGCTTGAGCATATCAGATGTGATTGGCAAGTTCTTCGCTCGTTGATTTGCAAACCATTTGAACAATGCTCTTTCCATTTTTGGAAACTTCGAACGTAAGTGTCTTTCTTTTACCGGGGCCAGATTCAGAATGTGCGACGAACTTTTTTATGGTGTGTTCATTTTTCTTAACACGAGTTATTATTGATCTAAGCACGTGACAACTTTTGGCTAAGGAGTTAATGGAAAATCCAGCACTTAATTTCTTTAGAATGTCAGCTTTGGCTTTAATTGTCAGCAACGTAAACTTTTTTTTTGCCATTATGAAACCGCACCGCGCAAAAGTCAGCTTAAAACTGATTCAAATTACTACATTTCATAAGCAGCATAAAACTACGGGAAATCCCCGAATTTTATTTAGTCTAAGAAAACGTAAACAAAAATAGCATGCAAGAGCAAGACAAAATGTCGCAAGTATCGAGTATATAATTTTAAGATGTCGCAAGTACAGAGTACGTAATGGAAAAAATTGCTTTGTTGCACGAATCGAGGTGTGCAAGTATCAAGCATGTGTAAGAATCGAGATTCTACTGTAGTTAAAATGTATAGTTAAATGTGCGTTATACACTCAGGCAAACGGACACGGCTACATCAACTCGGCCATTGTTGCTTATCATGAATATCCATATATACTAGCTAAAAGGGCTGTAGATGCTCCCTTTTTAATAAACAAGTAAGTAATAAGTTGGAAAACTAAAGTCAAGTTTGCTCGACTATGAGGAACCCCCCTTATTTTTACCTAATACAACGAAAATAACGAACGACCATCAAAATATGTTATTTTTCAAAAAATATACTAAAAATATAGACAAATGTATACCGAATTATACCATGTTCAAAATGATAAGCTTTGTTGCACTTGGAGCAGTTCCACCGCAGCTATGTTTATTGTCCGATCGTAACTAAAATTTCAACGGTTATGATCGCAATTATTATCATGTGTACCAAAAATTACCGTTCTAGCTTTAATAATGCATTAACAATTCATTTTCTTGTAATTTGCGGGGAGGATTGGGCATGGTCCAATTCTTAAACAAACATGATCTAATGATTATAATGGCAATGCCACCAGATTTTTGTCGCCTAGCTCTTAAAGTCCCTAAAATCTTAATTTTCGAACAGACAGACAGACGGACATGACTATATCGTCGAAGATGCCTGTTACATACATTTTCGATTGGCACAAAGTTATAATACTCTTCTACCCTATGGGTATAAAAAACCAAATAAACATTGATGACAGTAAAAAAATGATACCGTTTCAAACGTTATAAGGAGGCAAAAGAAAATAGAAGCGTTTTAAGCTCTATAGGGAGACAAATAAATAAGGAGAGGGCGAGATCTTAGGATATACTTTCATTTGATTAGAATTTTGCAGGGTCGGGGATGGACTCCCCTAGTTTTTTGATGGGTATGCGTTTGGGATGGCTTCAAGTTTGCTAACAATGCGCCACAATGAAATTAACGTAAAAAAGGCGTGGCTTTTGTCATTGACAAAAACAACAACAAAAACAGTACTTAAGGAAAGCTCGTATTAAAATGAAGCAGTAAAAGTAAAACAAGCATTGGGTTGATAGTGGAAAGTAAGTGGAGGGAAACATAACCGCTGACGACCAATAAACAAACACATGAAGCCAATAAACAACAAGAGGCAGTATGCAGGCTGAAGTCTGAGCAGGGCAGGATTAAAAGTACTTTACAGGAGATTGAACTCATCCAGTGTGGTATAGGGACTGCTGTAAGTGGTACCCTAATGCGGTAGCGTACACTGCCGCCGCTCAATTTATTTTATTTGTGGTGTCAGTGAAATAAAAAAAAAAGTGTCAATCGCAACCACGAAAGAGCTGCGAAGTGACCGATATTGTTGCTAGTAATGCATGCTCTTTTGGGACTCGCTCTTAGAGTATCCCAATAAGTTACAGAAATAAATAAATCAAGTGTTACGCTTACTAAGTGTAAGTAATCCATTAATAATCCATATAGCAATTTAGTTTCAAATTAAATGATACTTTTGTAATGATATTTTAAAGCAAATAAACTAATAATAACCGATGATTTATGATTTAATCCATGCTCTAAAATAAAAGTACCGTAGCCGTAGTACGAGCTAGTGACTTGTTTTCAATTATATTGTACATATTATTCATGTGAATTTAATTAGACAGTGACAGTAAATAAAGATTAACTAACAATACTCGTAACTTGTAATCCTAGCATTTACCACTCTCACCACACTTTCAAAAAGCCAAATGCAAACTTAACAGTAAATATGCTTGCTAGTTGTTTGTTTCTTAGTGCTTGTTTTTGGCTAACTTGTCTGCATTCTCAATATATCTAAGTCGGCGTATTTCATGGTGCCGCCCCACATACCAGTTGACTCAATCTCTGGATAGCAGATACATATGTATGTTCGCATTTGGTTTTTCGAACGACGACTTGTACATGGTGATTTTGACTTGAGTTCAGCGCAAGTCTTCTGGCCCAAGGGCAGACCAGCTCTTGCAGCGTTCTGAGCTTATATAGTCAACGTGGCTCGACGCTTTGAAGATTTTGTTCCAACCCACTTTTATGTTATACACAGCAGACAAAAGGTTTGAATGTCAAAACAAAAGACGGAGAGACTGAATAATACTTACTCGGCCAAGGTAAACATGAATGCGTATATTGAGTATATTGAATGTTGAAAAACACGTCCTATAGGTTCCTGTAAAAAGTAAGTAGATAAAATTTGTTTTTAATTTAGGATGCCTCGCCCCATTGGCACACCAATTGATGAAAACAATCAAAACAATGGGCACTTTGAACTTTTCATAGAATTAACCTTTTTATTGACTTTCAATACCAGTTCCAGGTTGGTCAAGTGTTGAGAGACTTAAGATAAAAGTATTAACATGCTTATATTAAAGAGTACAAATATTTATAAAAAATCATTATTTTTCTTGGTTAAGTTTTATTAAATTTTTCTGTAATAAGCTAACATTGTATTTTTCATTCATTTCACATATTTTTGCTTCCGATTTGATTAAAGGACAAGATATAACCTATGATATATGCGCCTTTTCAGAAATATTAAATCACAATCATATGCAATGTTATTGTAAACATGACAGTTAACTTCAATGGAAAATACATTATAAAAAATAAATGGATGGAATCTGTAAAGCCAACCTTTTGTTCCTGTGATAAAAACATAAATAATATATGGGCATTTCTCTATTGCCGAACGAGACATTCGTACGCATTTAATGTCATAAAAAGGACATACCAGGACAACTTTTTATTTTGAATACTAACTTAACTTATAGCTCCAGGGAAGTACTTTAATTGGTGCTAAGCATGATTTAGTTCAAATGTTCTTTTTCAAATAATTACAAAAAACCACGCGGTACGAACGCGACAAAAAACAGAAGTCGCTTTTAGAATAACCACTTCAATTACTGATTTCAGCGAAACCTGAAGGAATATTGTAATGCATCTTTTTTTTTAAATTGTTATGTATCACGAAGGCTTAATATTGTTTTTTATTTCAATCAAAACTATTACGTAGTTCATTTTTTATTTCATTCAAAGCACATTCGAACGCGACATGTCGAACGCGACATTTTTTCCATCATACTTTTAATGTTTTTTTTTTTTTTAAATTTTTGAGTTGTTAGACATCCATAAGATAATATTTAATATTCAGTTAATTTTTATTAACTTAAAAATTATTAACAATGAAGAAAAACAAAAATAACGCTATAGAAATATATTATAAAAATAAAAAACAGAGCTTCATAATTTATTTTCACGTTGTATGTTTAAATGATGTTTTGTTTAATGGAATATTCTGTCCTGGCTGCTTCCACATGTTGGCCATCAGAACAAAATTAATGAAATTTGGATATTTCTGGAATACTTTTCACATTATTCCATTTTTCATCCAATTTATAGTGAAGACATAAATTTTCGATTTGGGCGGATGGCATAAAATAAATTTTTATTCCGTTTACATTGTTTTCGGCACATTTAAAAAAGGAAAGTGAGCATTTTGTATCTCATTTTGGTTTTTCAATCTGTAGTTCTCGGCAAAATCAATTTGAATAACAAGCTCAGAAGGCTTCACGTTCTTTCGTTTCTCTTGAATAAGATGTTCGGTGTTATCAGCCAGTGCTCTCCAAGTCGCTCTAACTGTGCGCATTCTTACTTTGTTTTTTAAGTTGTAATTTTGCAATTTAACTTCATAATTCTTTAACGCTTCTCTCCAGCGCTTGCTGTTGGCAATTTTTTTCTCGTTGTTGGTCTTAGGCATCTACATTAAACATTTTGTGTTTATATACACACACAATAAAGATATTATAATAAAGAAAAAAATTTTTTTAATTTGCGCATTAACTTACGATAACGAACGCGACAATCTTTGAATAACTCCTAAGGACAAAATCTTAATAATTTTCCAGGAATTTTTTTTTTCTCAAATGTCAAAAAAATATAGCTTTACTTTCAAAATTTGATGCACTTTGCGCACATACTTTGAACGCAGCGATAACAAATGTTCTATTTCAATCACGAACGCGACAGTGAAATATTTGGTAAAGCAAAGTAAAAATTTACCGTATTTGGTTGTCTTATCGTACCTTTTGCATTTTTCCTAAATTCTTTGATCTTTAACGAAGATTTAAGAGATAACAGATTATTGCATAACGTCTCTCTTAAGTCTGTGGATCAAAGCGAAATATACCATAAAAATGATAAAAACATATTTTTTGCACTTGTTCGACTTTGCAAGCGAATATTTCAAAATACGTTATGAATAAATGTAAAATTGATTTGAATTCGTTAAACTTGATAGATTCCCTATAAGAATATGTTAAAACCTCATATTTTCATAGACTTTTAATTTTTTGTCTGTGGTGGACCTTTCTGTGGAAATGCCCATATGCGGTTGTTAAGTACAGAGTTTAGGTGAGATATTCCAACAAATTCTTAATTTCTTTGTTTTTGGGTCGAATTCTTACTTCTTTTTCAAACCGACACTCAAAAATATATGTGTATATCGAATTGGTGCTATGTACGAAAAGGAGCTTTCAAGGTTGGAATCTCTCTACGTTGAGTATATGTATATAGTATATCCGTCTGCCCAAGGCGGAAAATAGTATTATAACTTTGTGAAAACCAAAAATGTACCTAACAGGAAGATGAAGCTATCTCCGTAAAGTATACATATTCTTGATTTGCGTTAACAGCCGAGACGATATAGACATGTCCATCCGCCTGTCTGTCTGTACAAAAGCCAGGATTTCAAAAACTATGAGAGATAGAGCTGGTAACAATATGTAGTAATATAGCCACTGTTGCAAATTTGTTTTAGACCAGGGACACAAATAAGCGTGGCCAAATTCTAAAACAAACTTGATCTGCGCGCAATAATACTACATATTGTTACCAAAATTTAGATCCCAAGCTCTTATTTCGGATAAAAATCAAGATTTCATACATTTTCGTTCTGCAGACAGGTAAACAAACAGACATGGCTATATCGTCTCGGCAGTTGAGCCTAGCTAGTCAAGAAGATTATAAATATATATTTTTTTGGGTGGGAAATGTCTATGCCTATTACTTACATTTTCGGTTGGCACAAAGTTATAAGACCCAAAGTTATGATACCTTATGGGAATCGGGTAAACTTAATCAGGAGGAAGCAAGAGTTAGCCAAGTTGGTAATAGTGGCGAATAAAATACAATTTTTTAATAAATATTACTCACATTCACACAATACAATACGTTTTCGATTTGTATCGAATGTTAATTACAGGTTGTGTGGAAAAAGAAAAATGTTTGGGTTGCCGTTTCCAACCTGCGGTCGAGATCGAGCTTGGGTATCAGCTCAACCGACCCTTTATTCCGTGAACGAATTTGCTGACTTTTTAAAATTGAACAATTTGAATCTCCACAGTAGGTGATATTGTCAATTTAGCAGCGGTTATTTAAAATTCCAAAATGTGAAATGGGATAAATTTTACTGTTACTCTATTTCATCTATGTCACTTTGTTAGTGGTACACAATGTTAAGCAATGGATTTTAATACATTTCTGACCCCATAAAGTATATTTATTTTTGATTAGCACTAACATACGAGACGATATAGTCATCCCCGTCTATTCGTCTGTATGACTTTGCGGTGTAAGTTAAAAAATGTAAATATAAAACAAGTAAGAAAGCTACTATCGAGTTTGCTCGACTGTGAGATACCCGCCACTCAATTTTATTGAATGGAAGAATAAATAAGAGCGACTATCGAAATATTATATTTTTCAAAAATATACTGGAAAATGAAATAAAAAAATAAGCTGCAAATATACCAAAAATATACCAAAATATACCGAAATTAACTTTGTTCAAAATGATTAGGTTGGTAGCAATTTAATTTGTTTATTGGACATCATTACTATGTCACTCAGTGACATACCAGCAAGTGCAACTGCACCTGATTGCGACATATAAAAGTAAATATTTAATAACTTCTGTGTTTGTCCGATTGTTATCAAATTTTAAGAGATCATTAAGATAATGACTTGTATTGTGGCAAAACTCAACGGTCTATATTTAAAATGACGCTTGGAATCATTTTTTTTCGATTTAAATCTAAAAACAACTAATATATATACTTTATGGGGTCGGAGATGCTTCCTTCTGCCTGTTACATACATATTCGGTTAGCACAAAGTCATAATACCCTTCTACCCGATAGGTAGGAGGGTATAAAAATATTATTCTTATGTAAAAATGTAAAAAAGAACAAGTAAGAAAGCTACTGTCGAGTTTTCTCGACTGTGAGATACCCGCCACCCAATTTTACCATCCAAATATTTTATTTAAAAAAAAAATACTGAAAAAATACTACAAAAAATATACTAAAATTATACCAAAATAATATACCAAAATTTTCTTTGTTCGAAATTATTAGCTTGGCGGCACTTTAGTTGGTTTATTGAACACCATTATTATGTCACGGAGTGTCATAGCAATTAACTAGGTGCAGCTGCACGTGGTAACGCCTTATAAAAGTAATTTCTTAATAACTTCTGTGTTTTTTATCCGATTGTAACCAAATTCGCAGAGATCATTAAGATGGTGATTAGTATTGTACCAAAATAGAACATCTAGGATTAAAATAACGCCTGTAATTCGGTTTTATTAGATTTACGGGGACGGAAGGGGGCGTGGCCAAAATCAAAAACAAACTTGACCTGCGTGCAACAATTACACACACTATTCCAAAAATTTGGTTGCTCTATCTTATAGTCTCTGAGATCTAGGTGTTCATACGGACGGACAGACGGACAGGCGGACATGGCTATATCGTCTCGGCTGTTATATATATATATGGTCGGATATGCATTCTTCTGCCTGTTACATACATTTTCGGTCGGCACAAAGCCATAATACCCTTCTACCCTTTGGGTAGGCGCGTATAAAAACCTTGTTCACTAAGGCTTAATAGTAGAGCAATTTTGGAGCCCGTGTCTATCTATTAGCACATTATAGCTTTAAAAAGCACGGCCGTCATTTGTTACGATACATAGTTTAAAAACAAACAGATGAAATCAAAAATAAAAAATTTTTTATAAAGGGTTTCCCTAAAATCTTGAAAAAAGTAATTCGACACAAAGTAAATCAAATGAAATCATGCTTTCTGATCCTATCATATATAGCCTATAAATCGCATTTAAACTAAAATAAAGTCTCCAAATGTTTGGCCTATGCATTTCTTGTTCAGGAAATCCGTCATTTTAAATACAAGGTTGTGAGTTTATTAAAAGATTAAACATAAATATTATGAGTTGAGCATTATAAAATATTAAAAGTTATGTATCGAACGTAAAGTCTCTTTGCATAGTTTTATTACAAGTGTGTACCAAATTTAACAAATATATTACTGTCAAGCATCTTTCATTATCGAATTAAGCCCATTTATTCTGCAATAGCAGTAATATCAAATCTTATTTGCTTTTACAATTTGTACATCAACCCTAATATATCGCATACTATGTTATTCTACATAAGGTTGGGCTTACTATATAATGACTACCTACCTTGATTACACACTCGACGGAACTTCGGTATCTACCTCCGTTTTTGACTTGGTCAAGTGAGGGTGTAACTGAATGCGGTTGCTCCTGTAGTTAACGTTGCTCTTGATCTCTTGACCCAAACCTGTGTTTAAGCTGAAAAGGGTGCCAACGCGCAGTTGTCCGCAATACATGAGTACTCCACGCTTTGCACACAGTTCCTAGTCATCACTCTTCAATCTTCAGCTTTTAGCTGCGTGCTGCCGCCTTTACGGCTTCATTGCACTTAATAATTGTTATTTATTATTTTTAAATAGTTTTTTGAGATGTTGACCAGCTTGTTGACGAAATGTCGAATTTGCAAATTGTTTAAAATAACTGTGCGCCATGCGAGAATAACCGTTGAGGCATACAGACAAGGATACCACAGAAAGTGCGCGTCTTACGCCTTTGGGTCTTATAATTGATCGATTGCAGCCCCAGGAACTTAATAAAATGAATATAATTAGACTAAATGATCAACAAGCCAGCTAATGGATCCGTATCAAGTCTGCCATTTATGCTTTCTATCATAAGATTATCTTCACTCTTTTGTTCGTATTCTCTCTCTTTCTGTCTCTTATCATGTCTTACCTGTCTCTGTCATTATCTGACTCTCTCACGCCCGCTTGTTAGCTGGACGTGTAGTGGCATTTTATTGACGGCGCCATCGGTTTGTAGGCTACTGGTTGCTAACTTAGTTTTGAATACCTTGAGCTCATTGAGCAAGAGCGAAAAATGGTAAATTGTTCAGAGTAAATATATTTAACAAGAAGAAGGCATCGCCGACCGAGTCAATATGTGCCGTGTCTGTCTTTGTAAATAATTTTGGTATGTAGATCCCTTAATGGCGTATATAGAACATATTTTTATTCGATATAACTTTCAGTTCAATAAAAATATCCAAAATTCGAAATTTGAAAAATATCAGCACATACCTAGGGAAGTATTTAAAATATGTCATTTTATATTATGTTCGATCCATCCGCCCACGCAAATTGAAAAAATCAGAATTGCAAGCGTCAATTTTTGCACGTACAATACTAAGCACTATCTTTATGATCTCTGAAGCTTTAGTTCCAATTGGACAAAAAACACAGAAGTTATTAAACAATTAGTTTTATAGGGCGAAATCAAGTGCAGGTGCACCTGTTCAGCTGATATGTCACTCAGGGACATAATAATGGTGTTCATTAAAATGAATAAAGTGCTACCAAGCTAATCATTTTGAACAAAGTTAATTTCTGTTTATTTTTTGTATATTTTTGTAGTATATTTTTGAAAAACATAATATTTCGATGGTCGCTCTTATTTATTCTTCCATTCAGTAAAATTGAGTGGCGGGTATCTCACAGTCGAGCAAACTCGACACTAGCTTTCTTACTTGTTTTCTAATGGATTTTGACAATTTCACATTCGTGTGTGTGCGGCGATTTTGTTCACCTCGATATATTATTGTGTGACGTATACACATACAAAAGAATGTATACATACATATACATGTATTTTGTACAGCCATGCTTTTTATATCAATACTTAGTGCCAACTGAAAATGTATATAACAGGTGGGAGGCATCTCCGACTGACACAACTATATATATATTTTTGTGAAGGGTCAACAGACAAATCGATATACTATAGTCATGTCTGGAAAATATTAAATCAATGAACAAAGTTCTTATACCACAGCAGTTTAACGGCAACAGCGAAACCTCAGCTTTCTGTTCTTCGCGCAAAATGCTCAAAGCGAAATAATAAACTTGGCACAGGCCTCCCAAATTCAAACACTTTCATACTTGCATAAAGAAATTTGTCGTATATGATATAAATTATATGTGATCAGAGATGGTTTCTTCTGCCTATGACATATAGTTTTGATAAAAACCAAGTCTACTTATACGAAATGGTTCTTTTTAATGGTACAAAAATTGGAATAGCTTATAATTTGACGAAAAATTTGGATTGACTCCCATTTGCAGTCAATCAATGAACAAAAATTTACTGTTTTTTTTTTTAATTCTTTGTTATTCAATGGCTACTGTGTCTAAGGGCAGCAGCCGCCGTCTGCGCTTCAGCGCCTAGTGTGATATTTCTTGTCGCTTCCGGGCATTGAGGGGTTGCTCAGCTTTACTTTAACTTCTCCTATCACTTGCTTTGGACTTGAACAATAGACGATTGCTTAGTATCTCTCGCTGTTGCGGCTGTTGTTATTGTATTTGTTGTAACGGCGTAATTTTCGAACGTCGCTTGGACGTCTACGACCCACTTCAAAGTGATTTACGATTTTGCGACACGCCTTCGCCTAGCAATTTAGAGAATGAGTCTCCCTCAAAAAAAAATATTGTATGCAATATTTAGATGTATCAGAATATACGTAAACTTTTGTCCATACATGTGTATATTCTTAGCTGTCTTAGCTTCTTAGCTTCTTAGCTGGGTCTGCGGTCTTCTTAGCTTCTTAGCTGGGTCTGCGGTTGCTTAAGGCTGCTATCTTTATTATTTTTAATCCACATAATACAAGTTTATAAACGTGCATTCACATTCCTTTGCTATTTTTGGTTTGAGCTTGGAATCAATATTGTCCTTGGCCCATTTCACTCTTCTATATTAAAGCTGGCTATTGGAATTTATTTTTATACCCACCTACCCAAAGGGTAGAAGGGTATTATAACTTTGTGCCAACCGAAAATGTATGTAACATGCAGATGGAAGCATCTCCGACGCCCCAATTTATTCTTGGTCAGCGTCAACGAGACGATATAGCCATGTCCGTCTGTCTGTCCGTCCGTATGAACACCTAGATCTCAAAGTCTATAAGAACGCAACCATTTTTCGGGATAGTATGTTTTATAATTACACGTATATCAAGTTTATTTTATATTTTGGCAACGCCACTATCAAGAAACTTTATGGGGTCGGAGATGCTTCCTTCTGCCTGTTACATATATTTTCGGTTGGCACAAAGTTATAATGCCCTGAATATAAAAACAAATTCTCAAAAGTACAAGGGTCTTAGAGGTGGGCACAGTGTATCTACTTACTTACTTATTACATTTTAAGTCTATGAATATAGAATATTAAATTTGTTAACTTTATTAATTACATTTACATTTTTATGAAGAATATTTTTCAGAACAACATCGAAAATTAATTGACTGGTCTAAGTAACTCTTTATGTAGTTAACCCTTTTATAATCTGTCTACTTGCAAATATCTGAATTTTACAATGGAACCCATTTGGGTTGAATGAAAAATAGTTAAGCTAAAAAATATATAATAAATGCAATTAAAAAGTACTTTGCGATCAAATGCAGTGAATAGACTATTTTCTTGATATCCAAACTAGGCGTCAGCTGCATAGACAGGTGTTTACGATTGGGAACTTCGCGTACATACACTTTAGCAAATGGCGACATAAAAACTATCATTAGAATTGCAGGTGACCTTAATGAGGAAGGGTGCATATGATTGCCACTAAGAATCCTCCTTCTCCACGTGCCTGGGTAAAAGCCCAATTCTACCGAAAACTGTAGTCAGTTGGCAGTTGTCACTTCACGTCCACTTTATGTGTTGCATGCCTTGAAAATTTAAATAGCAATACTTGACTAAGTTGTATAAGCCAAATCAATTCACACATGTACGTACATATATTGGGTATATACTTATAAACTTAGTTACCTATCATATTGTCATAGCTTCGATTGTCAAAAGCCAACAGATCAATAAATAAATTTTTTTTTTGACCAACTTGCACTCCCTATGTATTGTAATTTGCGGACTTAGACCTTTTATCGTTTGGGTTGTGTAGTGATAGTTTAGTCGGTCAGTCAGGCAAGCAACTTTAAATATATATGTATATGAAATATGTATTGTATGTGACTCGACTGAAAAATACCAGCGACCCATATCCAGTGAATGAGACAAATATTAAAAATAACCATAGAAATATAATTGTTTTAGAATATACTAAAAAATTTACCAAAATATATCACGATCAAAATTATTAGCTTGGTTGCATTTTTTTAAGTTTATTGCATATCAATATAACATATCATAATATACCATATATCATATCACTGCAAGTAAACTGGTGGAGCTATACTCGATTTTACCCTTTAAAGAAGTTCTTGAATAACTCAGATCTAAAAATCAGATATTATTAAGACAGTGATTGGGTGTATACAAAAGTAAATTTCTTCGTTTAAAATTACGCTCTTTTATTTGATTTGAGGAAAATTTTATAGCAATCTTGATCTGCGTACAAATACATGCAGACATATTATTTCTAAATTTGGTCACTTGAGCTATTATTGTCTCTGAAATCCACATTATCATACACAAAGATATAGCTATATCATCTTGGCTGTTTCGGCTGGCTTACATTTTCGAAATAATTCAAGGTTCATCATCATCAACATTAATTTTCTTCTTCTTATAAAAATTAAATATTAAAACAAGTAAGAAAGCTACTCTCGAGTTTGCTCGACTGTGAGATACCCGCCGCCTAATTTTACCATCAAAATATTATATTTTTCAAAATGTATACTTAAAAATATACTAAAAAATATACTGAAAATATACAAAAATAATATACCAAAATTTTCTTTGTTCGAACTTACTAGCTTGGCACTTTAGGTGGTTTATTGAACACCATTATTATGTCACGGAGTGACAAAGCAAAAAACCAGGTGCAACTGCACGTGATTACGCCTTATAAAAGTAATTCTTTAAAAGCTTCTGTGTTTTTTATCCGATTGAAACCAAATCTATTCAACGTTCAAGTTTAAAATGACGCTTGCAATTCGTTTTTATACCCGCCTACCCAAAGGGTAGAAAGGTATTATGGCTTTGTGCCGACCGAAAATGTATGTAACAGGCAGAAGGAAGAATCTCCGACACCATAAAGTATATATATTCTTGATCAGCGTCAACAGCCGAGGCAATATAGCCATGTCCGTCCGTCCGTCTGTCCGTCTGTATGTCCGTATGAACACCTAGATATCAGAGACTATAAGAGATAGAGCAACAAATTTTTCGGGACAGTGTGTCTTATTGTTGCATGCAGATCAAGTTTATTTTAGATTTTTGCCACGCCCCCTTCCGCCCACGCAAATCAAAAAAGAACAAATTTCAAGCGTAATTTTAAACCTATAATAATTTTGATGGTAAAATTGGGTGGCGGGTATTTCACAGTCGAGCAAACTCGACTGTAGCTTTCTTACTTGTTTTTTATTTTCGTGGGCGGAAGGGCGCGTGGCCAAAATCTAAAACAAACTTGATCTGCGTGCAATAATAAGACACACTATTCCGAAAATTTGGTTGCTCTAGGTCTTATAATTATACTTTATGGGGTCGGAGATGCTTCCTTCTGCCTGTTACACACATTTTCGGTTGGCACAAAGTTATAATACCCTTCTACCCTTTGGGAAGGCGTGTATAAGGCGAAATTCACTATGTCCGTTTTAAAGTTGAGTATTGATGTGTTTGAAGCGATTCTTATAGTAATATTCTTGTTGTAATATTTTCACATGTTTAAGTAATATTTTATTATCAATTAAATGGAGAGTGGGCGGTAAGTACTATTTTTTGTTTTCTATTTTTCGATATTTCGCAAAAATATGTTAGAAAACAGGGACAAAAGACAATAGTTGTTTGTATTTTGTGTGTTAGCTCGGGTCTCGAGCATTGACTGCATGTGCGTGTTTCTTCTTATATGGTTACTGCTCTTTATTATAGTTCTACTTGCTCTTTATAACCTCTGAGCAGCCAGAGCAAGAGCACACCCCCCGCTGGAATTTGGTATCGAGTTAAGAAAGGGTAGTTTTGCCATATTATTCTATTTCGACTGTCAAGTTTACAAAACTTGCTAAATTCTTTCTTGTTTTTCTATTTCATCTACATAATTATTCAATATTCGTGAATTAGATCTTCATCCATTATAATGTGAGCAATGATCCCACCGTTAAATATATTTTTTTTTATTTATGTGGAAATTGTACCGTACTTGAGTAGACGGTGTAACAATCATCGTTGTGTCTATCTGATTTGTGCCTCGAACTTATTTTTTAAATGTGCTATGTATTAGGGTTTTGGAGCGACTCAATAACGTAACAACTTTAAATAACCATAAACAAGTGACAGTTATGGGGACCTGCCTGCATAGCCTGCACGTATGCGATTGACAATGAGGAAGGGTGAACGAAACAGCAATTGAGAGATAAGTAGGCACGATTTTGCCTCCCCGAATACAAATTATCCTCACACTCACACGCGCATGCATAGCACTTCCAAGTGAGAATAGCGCTACAATTAGTCAATTAGCCATGAATGGTACGAAGCCGACGCCATAGCATCTGTCATCTCAACTATTCGTTGACAACCGATGGATGCCGACCACATTCATTCAACGACCCCAGTGGCCGATGTGCTACGGGTAGTTGCTAATCTCATTTGAAATTCACCTTTAAATTGTCAAATGTAAAATTATAATTATTTTTACTGCGAGTGCAATTTAAGCGAATTATTTTGTCTATCTAATATCTCACAGCCTGCACACTCGAGTGCTACTTGTGTGTCTGCTAATGTTAAATTCTAAACTTTCAAACTCAGATTGTGTTATTTAAATTATAAGATATTTATTAGAAAACGTTTAAATTCTACAACACATTTTTATACCCGCCTATCCAAAGATTAAAAGAAGGGTATTATAACTTTGTGCCAACCGAAAATGTAGGTAACAGGCAAAAGGAATCATCTCCGTGCCTATAAAGTGTATATGTATTATATATAATTGGTCAGCGTCAACAGCCGAGACGATATAGCTATGCCCATCTGTCCGTATGAACACCTCGATCTCAGAGACTATAAGAGATTGAGCACCCAATTTTTCAAGATAGTGTGTCTTATTGTTGCACGCAGATCAAGTCTGTTTTAGATGGCCACGCCCCCTTCCGGCCACGCAAATCGAAAAAAAACGAATTTGCAAGCGTTATCTTAAACCTATAACGTTCCATTTTGGTACGCACAATACTAATCACCATCTTAATGATCTCTGAATATTTGGTTACAATCGTATAAAAAACACAGAAGTAATTAATGAATTACATTTATAACGCGTAATCAGGTTCAGCCGCACCTGTTCAGTTGCTATGTCACTCAGTGACATTATAATGGTGTTCAATAATTCTTATAAATTGCTGCCAAGCTTATAATTTCAAACAAAGAAAATTTTGGTATATTATTTTGGTATATATTTCAGTATATTTTTGAAAAATATAATATTTTTGTGGTAAAATTGGGCGGGTATCCCACAGTCGAGCAAACTCGACAGAAGCTTTCTTACTTGTTGAGTATAAGATAGTCAAATATAATAAGTACGAGATATGATTCTCTATCTCTTGAGTAGCATGTTTTTTTCTTGGATTAGATTGGTGTTAGATTTTTTAATTGATTGTGGTTTTAAGTTACATATTTACAATGAAAAGCCGTGGCCTGATCAGTGATAACAAAATGTATGCAACGGGCACGACGGCAAGAATATGAATAGCTTGTGGGGATGATAACACCTTCTGTCTGTTACATACATTTTCAACTTGCACAACCATATGGGTATGGTAACAGGCATAAAAAGCTCAATTTTGATTTAAGTGCCAAGTTTTAGGCCATGAATTTTAAATAATTTCATGGACTATTGCGTGTCTGCCTGTCTGTCTGAATGAAAACCTAGATCTCAGAAACTATAATAGCTAGAACCATCAAATTTTGTATCTATTATCAGAGGCAGGCAGGATATAGGAACAAGTAGTTTGTCATGCATACAACTTTCAACCTTTCAATAATAATGCAGAACTAGGAAGTAAAAAAATTACACTTACACAAAAGGATTATTCCCTTGATGATTATTTCCTTGATTGTTTTTTTAAATACATATATTAAAGAGTAAGATGAGCCTGAATCACAACAAAAACTAGTGCCCCTGCTGCAAAACGCACTGCTTTGTTACGCATTTTATCTTTACCTGTTCTAGCATTGTTAAATGCATAATAATAATTTAAAAATACAAGTAATACACAACTTGAAAAGAAAAAAACCACCAGGGCACGACCTGATAAGCAACTCAGTCTTGAAAATTCTCCCTAAGCGAGCACTTCTTTTACTCACATTAATTTTTAATGCGAGCCTAAGAATGGAATATTTTCCCCGCCAATGGAAGATTGCAAGGATCACCATGATCCTCAAACCCGGGAAACCTGAGTCTAACGCTGAATCCTACAGACCAATCAGTCTTCTACCTTCCATATCGAAAGTACTAGAAAGACTGATCGCTTCCCGGCTCGTTGAAAGTATGGACAAAGCAAAAACGATCCCCGACCACCAATTCGGGTTCCGCTCTGGTCACAGCACCATCGAGCAACTGCATCCAGTGACGAACCATATTCTCACTGCAATGGAGTTTTCTTGGACATACAGCAAGCGTTTGATAGGGTCTGGCATCCCGGACTCCTTGCTAAAATGAAGATTACGCTACCCCCAAATATTTATAGCCTTCTCCGCTCCTTTTTGGAGAATAGAAAATTCTTTGTCCAGATCCGCGACCAACAGTCTCCAATAAAAACAGTTTTTGCTGGTGTTCCTCAAGGGAGTGTTCTGGCACCAATTATGTATTCCATTTTTTCTGCGGACATACCTTTACCAAACGGAAACATTGGTATAAACCCTGAAAAAATGCTCCTGGCCTCTTATGCAGATGATGTCTGTATACTGGTCTCACATACCTGTGAATATGAAGCCGCGGATGGAATTCAGGAGTATCTCCATGACTTCGAAACTTGGGCCAAAAGGTGGAATGTTGGCATCAACAGTTCCAAATCAGCCAACGCGTGTTTCACTCTAACTAGGACTAAAATTCCACCCGCAGTCTTTATTGATGATAACCCGATTCCACAAATGAGATCAGCCAAATACCTTGGTATCACACTGGATCAGTGCTTAACCTACCGCGAGCACATCGTCAAGACAGCTGCGATATGCTACTCAAAGAGGGATCGACTCCACTGGCTTCTGAACAAACGAAGCAGGCTGAACCTAAAAAGCAAGCGAATGGTCTATCAACAGATCATAGCGCCTACCTGGAGATACGGTATCCAGATATGGGGATGCACTAGCAAAACAAACCGCTATCGCTTTCAAATCATCCAAAATAAGATACTTCGCCTAATTTCTGGATGCGAATGGTACGTCAGCAATTTGACTCTGCATAGGGACTTCAATCTGAGTACCGTAGAGGACCAGGTCTCCTTTTTCTCCAGCAGGTACAATGAACCACCAAAATCGACACGCACGAGCATTAGTGGGGTCCAAACCCATAAAAAGACTGAAAAGGAGAGGACTTAACCATCTCCTACCCTGATGACACACAACAGATGTAATGCAATCCACACAAGAATGACAGCAAAAAACTGGGCTTGGCGAATATTACTAGACACAAATTTTGTTAAAAGCGTTTATATGAAGCTTGTACAAATTACCAACAAATATATAAAACAGATATTAATTAAAAAAAAAAAAAAAAAAAAGAGTAATAATGTGATATCTGCTCAACATCAAAGAAGAACAGGAAATCATTGTTCAAAAGGATTGAAATGATTTAATTATTTGTAAGTTATTATTGTAGTTGAACGAAAATGTTTAATTATCGATATTCCACATGACTTTAGTCATGAATCGGTATTTTTGCATTTTCATACTATAAAATAACAAAATATGGCAATTTATGAATGCAGATCAGTAAGTAGGGTTGAGGATGCATGAGTTTGCAAATATTTGCTGTCTAATTAATTCACTTATGGATGATTTAAATTCTTCAAATTACTAAATAGTTTTTAATATAATATATGGTACATAATATGAAATAAACATGAAATGGCATGAGAGACATTTCGGAATAAATTTAATGATCACACTGTATTTTGTTTACTTTTCAATCGAAAGAAAACTACCTGCAATTTAATTTTTAAACAAGTATAAATGCTAACTGCCACCCATTTTTGTGAAGTGCAACAAATACCAAAAAACAGCTCCGGATTATAGAGAATATATGAAAATAAAATACACCAACATACCATTGTCAAAATTATTGGCTTGGCTGCATTTTATACGGTTTATTGAATACCATTACTATAACTCAGAGCGAGATAGCCACTGAACAGGTGCATCTGCACCTTTAAAGCATTTCTTGAATAACTTTTATGTTTTTTATTCGATCGTAGCTATTCAGATCATTTCGTTCAGTAATCATTAGGATGGTGACAACGATTGCGTGTAGCAAAAATAAACCCTCTTTATCGATTTGCGGGGCCCTAGAGGGGCGTGGAAAAATTCTATAATAAACTTGTTACAGTGGCTATATTACTACAATACATATCGTCACCGAATTTGGTTGCTAGGTATTATAAGTCTTCTTAAATTCAGACAGATGGACAGACGGACATGACTAGATCGTCTCGGCTGTTGACGCTAATCTACAATATATAAACTTTATGAGAGAGATACTTCCTTCTGCCTGCTACATACATTTTCGATTGGCACATAGTTATAATACCCTTCTACCCTTATAAATTACATGCGAAAATCAATTACCCCACTCAGTCCAATCTGGACCGTATCAGTTCCTTCCTGTTCTTTGACGATAGTAGCGACTTGTTTCGAAATTACTTATAAGATTTCTGGAGTAAATTTACTAAAACATAAATATGACATTTGTAATATATATGTATACGTATTAAATTGTAATTGTGCAACTATTAAGATTGTGATCCTTGTGCAGGTTAAAATATAGATAAAATAAACAAAGAATAAATAGATTTTTACGTTCTATGTTGGGTTAGTTTTTACATCAATAATTTCATTAAAGCAAATCGCAATAATTTTTAATTGAAATTAATTTTAATTGCAACAGAAAAATAACCAACACAACAGGAGCATGCTTAGTTATATACAGCTTCGCAACGGGGAGCCGTTCGCATGCGATGGGATTATACAACTATCTACATAGTTGGAGCTGCTTTCTCACTACTAACTGCTGGGAATAAAGACAGCAATATGTGATAAGCAGTAGATAGACAAGGAGCGCTTACAGGCTAATGCGCATGGCAAGTGTATTGACATCTCGTTCTCACTGCGGCCATCGCTCTAATTATAGGTTACTGTCGACCCAGCATAAGACAATACTCTGATTGGTCGATACCGTGTGGACGATGAGCGGCACGCAAACAACAGGGCGGGGCGGGGCGTTGCCAAACGAAACTCGTTTCGAACGCGTGCTCCCTTGCATTTAAGAATTAAACGAACGATGACGACGAATCCGCAGGGCTGCACGGCATTGGGGTAGCGATGGCCAAATAATATATTACCGTAAGCCTCGAGCTTGGGCACGGGCACAACACGGCGGCAGAGCACCTGGTCTGGTGATCATCGTTGAACATGGTACATTTGGTGGTAGGTTGTTTTATTGTTGTCTCGTTTGCACCGACAAAAATCAAGAGCAGTGCCAATGTTACGAATAACTGCGTCATGATGAATGGGAATGGCTGCTGCTGTTGAGTGCGTCGTTTTTCGTTTCGCTGCGTATAGTATTGCATTAAGAGAGTCGAGCGCCGGTGAGACTACTGTCGGATATGCTTGCTTGCTTACTTTTTGATCGCTGTCGCTGTCGTTGTTGCTGTCGCTCTCTCAGATTACCAGCGTAAAAGTTGAAACGAAACACACAAATACAAATATTGCAAAACGCGGTCTCTCTCACAGTGGTCGGCTAAGTTGTTTTGACGCGCCCTCTGCTGAATCTAAAGCTGTACATCGACGACGTCCACAATAACGCTTGACGTTAACGACGCAGTCGCCGCCAACAACAAAACGAGTACAGAGCCCAAGCTTTTTGCTTGCAGTGGCATTGAGTGAAACAGTTGCAAGCCTTTGAACGATCAGCGACGACGCTGAAAACTTTTGCGCGGATACATTTTGTTTGTGTAGAAGACGCCTTCTTGTCGTCGACTTTTCTGCACAAATAACAATAACAATAGTAACATTTATAACAACAACGACAAGAACAAAAATAACCAGATCGACAACAGCTATCAACGCGATAAAAAATACACAATTGCAGATAAAGTGTAATTCTATCACTCTTCCGGTATTTTTTGTTTTATTGTTTCACTTCAGTTTAATGCAATTTCGCTTGAGTCAATGCTAGATTTGTCTAGCGTGTGTCTTCGCAAGGAGTCAAATAACAATAAGAATCATTTGTAATTATCGTTACAGCTAAACGACTCGTGTTAGTGTCAGTGCCAGTGACAATTCCAGCTGCCGCAAGCAGGAACATCAAAAATAACCAAATTGGCAGAAGCCCATGATTTACACTTTTATTCACTAATACATCTGAACGGCAGTAATAATCATAATCTATTAACCAAATTATAAAAGTCTTAAGATCAAAAAACAAATCAATTAATTAATAAAAATATATATTTTTATTGCGAAAAGTGAATTAAAGTAAATTCAATATTTTTGTTGCATATTTTTTATTAATTGCGAATAACGCACGTATAAAGTGTTTTAAAGTTGTGATTTTTTTTTAGCATTAACTGTGACAGCACACAAACAACCACAAAAACGAAGCTAACTTAAATATAATTTTTTATGTAAAGTAATCTTCAACTTGAAAGAAAATTAAGTCCAATCATTGTACTGCTTATAATTACAACACCAAAAAAATCAAAATAAACGGCGACAACAACAGAAGAAGCACCATCTATAATGCTAACGGACATGACCCCGACGGTTGGCCAATTGTATGGCTCACAGATTCCAGCCATGGCGGGCATGAATATCACAAATATAGCAACACATCTGCAGAAACCGCAAGTAAATCCGGTAAGTGGTGGAACTGCATTATTTCAGAACTCCAGAAGCCTTAAAACATTAGAAGTATTAAACGTATCCTGGCATTGAAGTAATAAGCTAATGGAATATTTAGTAGTCGCCTGTGCCAAACACTTTAATCACTGGAAAATATTTTACCCGTAAAACTCCTTTAACGTTTTAAACCATTTTTAAGACTTTTCGATACGTGATTAGGAATCCATTAAATTAAAAATAATTTTTCGTTAGCTCTTTTTGTGTCTTTGTGTAAAATACTATGATAATGTAGATTGCAACAGCGATCACTTTTACTATGTTCTTAACTTCAAAAGATGGCAGTTTTGATTTGCCCTCAACATTTCATTATGATTGAATAAACAATTTCACTACTGAAACGATCCTACTTGTTCTTGTTTACTGTGCGTCAGCTGAAAATATCTACACATTGAAAAAGCCTGAAGAATTAAAATTTTTTTATGAGGACCATAAGCACGAACAACAGCTCACTAGAGTCTCTCTGTCAATTGCCCAAGATAATCTGCTAATAATTGGACGATACGATATGTAATAGACAACAGAGTTCAGAAAATAGTATTAAAAAATCGGATAATATTGTTGAGTGAGTGTTGATTAGAAGATTTGAAGGATTTATGTGTCTTATAAGTGTAATAATCAGACAAAGTACGCGTACACATGTACATATATCAAAGACTGCTTTCAAGTCAATAAGATACGGTTTGTTCGACGCTACTCAATCTGAGTATGAGCATTTTTCACACTCGAACTTGCCTTATTCATAGGCCAAAAAAAAATAAGGATTAGAGAAAAAGAAAAGCGTAAGCTACTTAAATTTAATTTTAAGTTACAATTAATAAATAGTAATTCTAACATATAATATTTATGTCAGGCACTATATATTGTATGTACACAGTTTGGCTGAAGTTCTAACTGTTCAACAATATTTAAGATCAAATTAGTTTTTAAAGTTAATTAGTTATGTTAGCCTTCGATAAATTTCAAATCAAAGTTTTTCTTCCTAACTCCAAAACTCCATTTGTTAAATATTCAATTGAAAAGCGCATTAATGCTAAACTCTGTATAAAATTATATTATGTCATAAGCTTTAGTGCCATAAAAATTGATTTAAATGGGAAAATAAGGCACAAATTTAATAATAATTAAATAAAATGTGTATGTACATATATATGGGAATATAAGACATAAGTGAGCAAATCAATTTCAAATCAGACAATTTCAATGAGCTTATATCTGAAATACAAGAAACATAAAACGGAGGTAAGCAATAGTGATGAGTTATTGTCCCTTATCCCTAATTCGCATTAATGATTTATTGATTTTCACCCAGATATCAAACCAAAGCTAACTATTTTTTGTTCGAAAGTCACAATGATAATATAAAGAGGATTGAAACCTATGTACATATATATATTATATTTACGTATATATCTAAACAAAAATTCATTACCTGATCGGTTGAACTAATATCGTATACGAAAATACAGAGCTACAATCTTAACATAACATGGACACAAACTAAGTTATATTTAAGATATGCTTAGAAAATAGTTTTGTTTAGATTACGCCTTATAATAGTAATTTCTTAATAACTTCTGTGTTTCTTATCCGATTGTAACCAAATTTTCAGAGATCATTAAGATGATGATTAGTATTAGTATTGTGCGTGCCAAAACTGAACGTTCTAGGTTTAAAATGACGCTTGAAATTTTTATTCGATTTACGGAGGTGGAAGGGGGCGTGGTAAAAATCTAAACCAAACTTGATCTGCGTGCAACAATAAGACACACTGTCCCGAAAAATTTGTTGCTCTATCTGACTGACAGATGGACAGACAGACATGACTATATCGTCTCGGCTGTTGACGCTGATCAAGAATATATATACTTTATGGGTTCGGAGATGCTTCCTTCTGCCTGTTGCATACATTTTCGGTCGGCACAAAATTATAATACCCTTCTACCCTTTGGGTAGGCGGGTTTAAAAATATACCGTAGCCAGGCTAATAATTTTGACAGTGGTATATTGCGAAGTATTTTTTTGTATATTGTTCAGCATATTCTTAAATAATACTATATACCGGAGCTGCTTTTTAATGTTTGTTGCATTCTTTAAAAATAGGTGACGGGTATCTTACAGTCGAGCAGACTCGATTGTAGTTTTCTTGCTTGTTTTGTAATTTTTAGGCCATATACTACATTTCGGTGCTCGCTTCTTATGTTAGTTGCTTGAGTAAAAATAGTTGGCGGGTATCCCACAGTCGAGCAAACTAGCCTCATTAAGTGAAAACTTGACTATAGCCTTTAATACTTGTTCACATAGTCAGAGATACATATAGTATTTACATATGCAAAAATTTCAGTTTTCTTCTATTTCACTACGTATCAAAATGAAATACACTTAGTGCGGGGTCAGAACTAGAGCCAGAGTTAGAGTCAGAACTAGTCGCTGTCGTTGCTGATGATGGTGTTGGTATCAAGATAAATGTTGTATGTAGATAGCCGGCATGCAAGCGTTTATTAAAATGAATACCACATCAATCAATCATTTTACCAATATTCTGTCGGCTAAGTTCAAAGCCGAATATATATATGGAATGACTACAGACTAGTTCACCTATGCTGCTGATTAGAGCAATCTTACCATAGGATGTTAAAGAAAGTTACACATGAGCATTGGTTTCAATTAATAGCGTTTAAAAACGCGACACGGAAAATAAAATAAAACACCAAAGATGATTAATTATCAATACAAGCTGAAATTAACTTTTACTATTGAAACAAAGACCAAAACGTTTAAAATTGATAAAAGAAAAAAAAGAGTATGTTTAAATGTACCCAAAAAGCGGCTGTTAAATTATGGAATATCATGGAACGCTGTTGTTGTATTCCCCATGACTATCTCCTGGAATTGGTTGACTTGCTGGACCACTATCTACTTTTTAAGCTGCAGCGTTGTTTGTCGGCATAATCAGCATAACAAAAGAAATTAAGCAATAGTATATTATATTAACGAAAATACAAATAATCTGTTGTCGCTTGTATGGCCGGTTGGTCGGTCCGTGAGATCTGAGGTCGGCCAGCTGGAACAAAATCGCTGCGTCATTGACTAATTTGTTGTGTTTTTAACTTGGGTAGGCGCCAGGGCGTCGCTCATCGCTAAGCCTTCGGTAGCCCCGACTGAGACGCTGTCAGCAGACGCCCTGCGGTTTTTATAGATGTTTGTCGAGAAACGATCGCAAACACAATCTTTTGTCTAAAGCTAACAGCTAACTATCAAAATGAGACATCTGCACTATATATAAGTAATATATATAGTGGTATATATATTCCTGATCAGCATAAGCAGCCGAGTTTATATAGCACTGACTGTCCGTCTGTCTGTATGAACACCTCGATCTTAGGAACTATAAAAGCTAGAGCTATCAAATTTGGAGACAACATGAAAAAACTTTCCGCACAGATAAAGTGTGTTTTGGAAAATGACCAAGCCCCTTTTAGCCTCTGTAAAACACTAAAAACAGTTTCTAACAACCGAGTGATATAGCCATGACCGCCTGCCATTTGTTCGTTTGTGTAAACGCCCAAAGTCTATAAAAGCTAAAGCCGCACAATTTTGTGATTATATTTGCGTGCATCCTAAAAGATTAAGTTTATTTTCGAAAACTAATTTGGGCTTTAATTTTTAAGATGGAGTAATGTGTACTTGGTTTGTCTACATTTTTCTGTAAATTTTATTACGATCAATAAAATTGTTACGAAAAGCTAATTTATTGGATGAATTTTCCGATCAGGTGCACCTATTTTTGCACCGCGGAACGATAAGACATAAAAGTCTGTAATCCAAATGACCACTTTGTAAACTATGGGACCTTTGTGGGAGCATGCATATACATTTTTACGGAAATGTGCACATTCCACAATTTTAGTGATCTGCTTTCACTAATTGCCATCTTTTTCTATTTGATGGTATTCAACATAACGAAGCAAAAATATTGATGCACGACTAAAGCCATTTGTAATAACGATAAGTCGCATTTGGACTTTTATTCTCGGGGATTTTTTTTCGGAGAACCATTTATATCTGTGATTTTCGTTGTTTTTTTACTCTGTAAAAAGGGGAAGTTTAGTTATGTGAAAATAAATGTAATACGTAGTTTTAGGCATATTCGACCCCATTAAGTATACATATTTTATATCCTGCTTTAGAAATATAAAAAAACTTTGAGATACCTTTAGAATAATGCAAGATTCTTTTTAAATATCAGGGTAAAGCACAATTTTAATGATAATTTAAATAATATTAAAAGTGGCTTACAAAGGCTCTTGGAACAGAACCTTAGCACGCCATTTGGAACTCCATCAGAGAATATACAACTTTACAAGATATTATTATTATTAGATTTGAAAATAATCACCAAACAGAACAGCGATAGCATGACCATGATGTCCTCTTATTCAGAGCTGGAAGAGTTTATGCACTATGCTTAGAGTTTACGAAATCACAAAAACATTTCAATTTACATATAAACATTCGTTTTTAAATGATCCCTGTAACAATGAGTGTAAAGGGTAGTGGAATTCTTAACATATACAAATATTTTTTAAATATTCATCCAACAACAATAACAAATTAAAGTGTATTAACGAATGGAAACTAAAGATTTCGTATTATATTTGTTTATATTAATAAATTATTTTAAAACCATTCTTGAATGATGAATTTGTTATAACACATGAACTATTGCTTAATTTTTTTTTTTAACATTCTTACATACTTTTGGTAATTTTTGATAATATTTTTCCGAAAACAATAGCAGTAACAAATTAAAGATACACTTCAAACTATTTGAAAATAATTATTTCTTATTATTATTATTGTTTAAGAGATATTAAATTATTTTAAAACCAATCTACCATTTTTTTTAAGGAAGATATTAATCAATTATGTATGTGTTATTTGAAACCCATCATATTTTACCATAATAAGCAAACAAACCCGGACTATCTAGACGAAGTATAAAATGAATTTTTGGCATTTTGAAGCTTCAACAAAATAAATTGTTTTGATTATATATGTTGCTACTATATTATGTGCTAGTTTACTAAATTTGAATTGACGCAATGAATGCGTCTCATTTTGCGCGATGTGCATTTTTACATTTGCATACCCGAAGTGAATTATATGGAAAGTTAGGTGGCATGATGCTCCGGAAAAAATACGACTGAAGCGTGCAGGGAAATATAAGTAAAACAAAGAAAATGCAAGCGAGAGCAAAATAAAGTCGCTCGTCTTGAGGAACTTCATAAGTACCGCCTGGCGTACAAAGCATGAATTTTCAATTTAAATTTTTATACCCGCCTACCCAAAGGGTAGAAGAGTATTATAGCTTTGTGCCGTCCGAAAATGTATGTAACAGGCAGAAGGAAGCATCTCCGAACCCATAAAGTATACATATTCTTGATCAGTGTCAACAGCCGAGACGATATAGCCATGTCCGTCTGTCCGTATGAACACCTAGATCTCAGAAACTATAAGAGATAGAGCAACAAATTTTTCGCGACAGTATGTCTTATTGTTGCACGCAGATCAAGTTTGTTTTTGATTTTGGCCACGGCTCTTTCCGCCCATGAAAATTGAAAAAAACTGAATTGAAAGCGTCGTTTTAAACCTAGAACGTTCAATTTTGGTACGCACAATACTAATCACCATCTTAATGATCTCTGCGAATTTGTTACACTCGGATAAAAAACACAGAAGTTATTAAGAAATTACTTTTATAAGGCGTTACCACGTGCAGCTGAACATAGTTAATTGCTATGACACTGCGTGACATAATAATGGTGTTCAATAAACCAACTAAAGTGCAGCCAAGCAAATAATTTCGAACAAAGAAAATTTTGGTATAATTTTAGTATATTTTTTTAAGTATTTTTTCAGTATTTTTTTGAAAAATAAAATATTTTGATGGTAAAATTGGGTGGCGGGTATCTCACAGTCGTGCAAACTCGACAGTAGCTTTCTTACTTGTTAAGAAATTACTTTTATAAGGCGTAATCACGTGCAGCTGCACCTGGTTGCTATGTCACTCCGTGACATAATAATGGTGTTCAATAAACCAAATAAAGTGCCGCCAAGCTAATAATTTCGAACAAAAAAAATGTTGGTATATTATTTTGGTCTATTTTTTGTTGTATTTTTTCAGTATATTTTTGAAAAATATAATATTGTGATAGTAAAATTGGGTGGGGGGTATCTCACAGTCGAGAAAACTCGACAGTAGCTTTCTTACTTGTTCAATTATCGAATAAATAATTTTTTAATTTGCTTACTTTTTACCTATTGTACATACATACATGCGTTATCATGAATATCGATCGAATCAAACTGATTATTTGAATACACTTAATGTGCTAGACTTGACCAGTTGTCCCGCTCCGACATATAAATAAAATAAAATTGACTATTAAATATTGCTTAGATATGGCTATTGTTTAACCCAAACTGCACTTCATATCACAATATAAGTTAAAAGGTGACAATCGTTGACACACGGAACACCGCAATAACACCACTGGGCGCGCCTAACGTCCGAAAGCACTTAAATATATAGCATCACATTTCTTATGATGTAATCGGTGGCACTTGCAATTACTTAAAGATTGTAGTAAAAATCAGTAAAAAACGCCGTAGTCGCTGTGATCATGTGTCCATTTATGCATTAACATTTATATAAATATTAAAACACATACAACCACATTGTATATTTTGGCTTGAGAACTATTTCAGTGAAAATTTATGTCGTTAATAGTATATTCAAAGTGCAGAGCATGTAATAAACGCCCATTTATACACCTTTGCGTTAATTGATACTCAACTTATACGCATTTTACTAAGACTAGTTTCACGACTTGTAGACGAAGTGGCGTGACATTAAAAATTGGACTGAATTTAAGTACCTACATGCCAAATTTAGAGTTTTTAGCTTAAATAGTCTCAGGGATCAATGCCCGGATGCACTGATTGACAGAAGGATATGGGTAAAGAATGTGTACTTTTTAAAGGCGGAAATACCTGCTTCTCCCTGTTACATACATTTGAACAAAACTATTATATATTTTTTTGCCCAACTTTAATGGGTACAGTGTATGAAACTAAAGTATTTAATAGTATTTAATAAATATATATTTATATACATATTTGAAATGTTTCGATTATTAAAACATGCATCAACAACAGTAAATTCTGTAAATATTAGAAAAGTATACATAACATACGAATACAGTTATTGAATTTAAAAGTTAAAAAATTTATTATGTGTTTGCTAACCATAGCATACAGGCAGATTGATGAACAATACGATAACCACTACACCAGTATGTCAGAACTGCTGCATGTATATGTATAGTAATTGAACAGAACTATATCTAACAGTTCTGCAACTTCAGAACCTTTCGCAACAGCAACCGCAACTACAATAATACTTTGTTAGACTACTTATGTTGATCAAAGTTAAGTTCCCTTGACAAAGATACGAGTCCGAGAGTTTGTCACTGGCAATCAATCGCTGAATGATCGTCTTGAAAATTTATTTTTAAATGTGAGTAACAGGCAGTAGGAGGCGACCCCATAAAATATATAAATTCTTGATCAGCATCAACAGCCGAGTCGATATAGCCCTGTCTGTCTGTCTGTATGAACATTGAGATCTCAGAGACTATAAAAGCTAGAGCTACCAAATTTGGAGACAACATATACAAACTTGGTGGGCAGATTTCAAAAGCATCATGTTAAAGCTAGAACGTTCAGTTTTGGCACACACAATACTAATCATCATCTTAATGAAAATCTCTGTCTCTGAAAATTTGGTTACAATCGGACAATAAACACAGAAGTTATTAAGGAATTACTTTTATAAGGCGAAATCGGGTGCAGCTGCAACTGTTCAGCTAGTTGTCACTAAGTGACATAATAATGGTGTTCAATAAACATAATGAAGTGCTACCAAGCTAATAATTTAGAACAAAATTAATTTTGGTATATTTTTGGTATATTTTTAGTATATTTTCCAATATATTTGTGAAAAATATAGTATTTCGATGGGCGCTCTTTATTATTCTTCCATTCAGTGAAATTGAGTGACGGGTATCTCACAGTCGAGCAAACAGACAGACAGTAGCTTTCCCACTTGTTTTACCCAAACATTATTAAACGCTGCGCATGTACACTAAAAATCCATGACCTCTTACAGTCAAAGCTTGACTGTAGCCGTTCCTACTTGTTTTGACTTAGTGATGGCAAAAGCGAATATCCCAATTAAAAACCAGTAAATTAATTGTGTTTTCAAGTATCCAAAGCTTTATACAAATTGGTAAAAACAAGAAATACATAAAAATTACTGAACAGATATACGTTGCGGTTAAAAAAATAGCACTATGATTAATTTTTTTTTACTTTTTGGACACTTTTTGATTCTTTTACTTACTAAACTTAAAAGATACAATGATTATCAAATAATAAATGAAAAAAGTTAGTCGGTCTTAGCGGAATTTTTTTTAAATAATTGCAAAAAACAAATAATGCCTCAAATTCAGGCGGTAACAATAATAGCACCATTCACGTGTTTACGTGAATAACAGTAATACAAGCGATTAATTTATCGAAAATGCAACCAAATTTTAAAAAGGGGATTACATTTAAGATTGAAATTAAGTTTTATCCAAAAAAAAACGAATTTTTATGGAGCTATGGGTCGCGGACAACATTGCAGTGACGAAGAAAGAAGAAGGATCAAAAACATGATCTCAGAAGGCAAAACTTATGCCGAAATTGGGCGAATTGTCGGTTGTTCAAATGATGAAAATGATCCGCAACGCTATATTATATAAAAAAAAGGCTGAAACACGAGGAAGAAAGACCGCAATGACTCCAAAGGAGGTCACGCGCTTGGTCCGCCAAAGCAAGAAGGAGCCTTTTAAGCCAGCTACGGAGCTAAAAAAGGAGCTTTAGATAGCCGCAAGCGTGGAAACAGTTCGCAAAGGTTTGAGGCAAAATGGACTTAATGCCCGCAGTCCAAGGAAAGTCCCACTTTTGACAGCGAAGCATGTGGCAAGGCGCATACAGTTTGCCAAGTTGCACCAAGATTGGCCCGTGCAGAAATGGCGCAACATTTTGTGGTCAGACGAAAGTAAAATAGTTTTGTTTGGCGGAAAAGGATCTCGATTGTATGTTCGGCGTCCATCAAAAGCGGAATACAATCCTCATTTTACTTGCAAGTCGGTAAAACACGGAGGGTCAAGTATAATGGTGTGGGCTTGTTTTTCATACCATGGAGTAGGTCCGATATACTGGATCAAAACCATTATGGACCAACATGTTTACAAGGACATATTGGAAAATATCATGTTGCCATATGCCGAGAAGGAAATGCCTTTGATTTGGGTGTTCCAACAGGACAACGATCCTAAACACACCAGCAAGACTGCTCGGAAATGGTTCGAGGATAATTCGATCCGCCTTTTGGAATGGCCTGCCCAGTCGCCGGATTTGAATCCAATAGAAAATCTTTGGGCTGATATCAAGAAAAAGGTTTCTGAAGCCAAGCCCCGGAGTAACAAGGACCTTTGGTCCGTTGTAGAGGACACGTGGAACAAAATTCCCAAAGAGAGGTGCCAAAACTTAGTGGACTCCATGCCGAGACGTTGTGCAGCTGTGATCGCCAATAAAGGCTACTCAACAAAATATTAATATTATTATTATTACTTTATAATACGTTTCCTTAAATATTTAATATTTCCCGGATATTTTTTTTGTTTCCTTATTTAGTTTTAAGCCAACTTCGACTAATAGTGCTATTATTGTTACCGCCTGAATTTGAGGCATTCTTTGTTTTTTGCAATTATTTAAAAAAAAATCCGCTAAGACCGGCTAACTTTTTTCATTTAATTTTTGATAATCATTGTATCTTTTAAGTTTAATAAGTAAATGAATCAAAAGTGTCCAAAAAGTAAAATAAAGTTAAGACGAAAAAAATTGTGGTCATAGTGCTATTTTTTTAACCGCAGCTGTAGCTGCACCAGATTGGGTTACGTACAAAGTTTTTTTCTTACAAAATGAAATGATTTATAGTCAGTATTACAGATAATTGCGATAATCATACCGAAAAGGCGCAGTCGTATGCTTTGGGCTTGAATTCGATATAAAATGATCAGACATATAGGTGATGGGCAATAAGATGCGTGTGTAAGGTGTATATCAAATTTCTTTGTTTTATTTTATTTCTGTTCATGTGGACACAATGTTGGATTACAAACTATTTGAAGTATGAGAGATAAGATTATTAAAAATCTTTTTAATAATATGAATATCAAAAAAAAAAATAAATGAAGAAATATAAAAAACTAGTAAATTAATTCTTGAGGATAGAAACGAAGATTTAAAGGGGAGTGCACTAAGCTGGGATAAATGCGAATGCCTCAGTGTAGTTCAGTCTTGACTTGGGCTGTTTGATGGGTCTGTCAGCAATAAACAAAAAACACTATACCAAATCGGACATATCGGCAGTAGGTGGTTAAAAGATATACATATGCATATGCTTGCAAAGCAAGCCCAAGTGAAATTTTCTTGTGTGTTTTGTCGGCGTCGAATATAGCAGCATCTATTCCGTCTTTACCGACTGCTCATTTAATATATTTCTAAGTCTTTCCTCTATAGTGCGTTTATTGAAACGAAATTTAATACTTCCAGAGAATATACTAAACAAGTAAGAAAGCTACTGTCGAGTGTGCTCGACTGTGAGATACCCGTCACCCAATTTCACCATCGAATTTTTTTTATTTTTCAAAAATATACTGAAAAATTATACTAAAAATATACCAAAATTATTTACCAAAATTTTCTTTGCGGCACTTTAGTAGGTTTATTGAACACCATTATTATGTCACGGAGTGTCATAGCAACTAACTAGGTGCAGCTGCACGTGGTAACGCCCTATAAAAATATTTTCTTAATAACTTCTATGTTTTTTATCCGATTATAACCAAATTTTCAGAGATCGTTAAGATGGTAATTAGTATTGTACGTGCAAAAACTGAACGTTCCAGGTTTAAAATTAAACTTGAAATTCGTTTTTTCGATTTACGGGGGCGGAAGGGGGCGTGGCAAAAATCTAAAACAAACTTAATCTGCGGGAAACAAAAAGACACACTGTCCTGAAAAATTTGTTGCTCTATCTCTTATAGTCTCTGAGATCTAGGTGTTCACACGGACAGACAGACGGACATGGCTATATCGCCTCGGCTGTTGACACTGATCAAGAATACCCTTTGGGTAGGCGGATATAAAAATATGCCAAAAATAGCTTGATTGCACTTTAATTATTGAATACCATTATTATACCAATGAGTAACATAGTTACTAAACAGGTGCAACGGCACCTGATTTCACTTTTTTAAGTTATTTCTTGACTATGTTTCTTTGTGTTCGATTGTAACTAAGTTTTTTGTTCTCATGAAGATTGTCATTAATATTGTATGTAATTGCCGTTCTAGTATTAATGTATGCTTTTATCTTATCTTTTTCAAATCTAAAATTCTAAGTCAAACTTCATTTGCGTTTAAATATAAGGCATGTTGTCACAATTTGGTAACTCTTGCTCCTATAGTCTCTGAAATCTAGATTTCCGTATAGACGGACATCATGTCTATATCAATCCAACTGTTGATACTGATCAATTATATATATACACTACGGAGTCGGAGACACCTCCTTCTGCCTGCAACATACATACATTTTCGGTTAACATAAAGTTATAATACAATAATAATGCTATGAGGTGAAGATACCTGTCGATTGACCAAATATCAATTCCTAAATAAAACAATAATTCATTGCTCTCTTGATTTCAACGCTTTGTCGTTTTAATGTTCGTCATTACAATAATAACGGTAGCATTTGACGTAATCAGTATCAGCTACAATACGAGCGAAATTGTTGTAAATATTGTGTTAAATATTAAATGAAGTCGTTAAAATCATTTCATGATGCTCTCGTTAGTGACTGGCGTTGACAAGTCAAGTGATACTCAATGCCGACGCTTCATTTATGTTCCTGCTGCTGTTGCTTTGCCTGGAGTTCCCATGCTGCGTTTCATTCTAGTGAGGCACGCAAAAGGCTGTCAGACAACCATGTGGCATGACATTAATACAGTGCCGAAACGACGGCAGTGGTGGCGGCTGTTGTCAAAAAGAATTGAAAGGATGTTTGATGGTATGCTAAATTGACATATGCATGCAAGAAACATTTTCTGCTGCTGTTGGCGTTGGCGGTGGTTGGCGTATTATATTTAGATTGATTATGCATACATAGAAAAAAATTGCAAGCCGCTGTTACTGAAACCGCGACACGATGCTTTGCAGTTGCATTCACAATTGCGTGCTGTCATGTAGTTGTTCACTGTTGGACGCTTAAGAGATGGCATGCACGGCCATAAAAAGTCGATCGGCATTAAGTGTCAATTCATGTAATTTTGCAATGCTTTCTGCATTTTGTTTCTGTTTTTTTTTTAATTATTTTATTTAAATATATAAATAATTGTCATACATCAATAATTGGTCATACTAGTAATACAGTAAGTAATCCGGCGCACTTGACTCTTATAGTCACACTAATTGTTTTTGAAAAGCTTCCAAGTTTTTTGTCAAGTCATAATGAATTTTTCAGAACTTATTAAGAATGTTTAGAATTTTTCTATATTTTGTTAAAAAATACTTTTAAAGCTTGAATATTTGTTTTTGGTACACCTTCTTAATGATTTCTGCAAAGTTAGGATCGGACAATAAACACAGAAGTTAATCAATAAATTCTATTAAAAGGTGAATTCGCGCCTGTTTACTACTTTGAGATGAAATAAAGGTATTCAATAACTTTGACAGTAATACAGTGTGATAAATTTTTTGGGTAATTGTTTAATATATTCTCAAAAAATCCTATTCTCGGGAGATCTTTTTAATGTTTGTTGTATTCAGAAAAAACGGGTGGCGGGTATCGCACAGTCGAGCAAACTCGACTGTTGCATTCTTAGGTGTTTTAGCTTCATTTTAATTTCTAGAGCACGACAATGAAATCGGATTTACAATGAGTTGTGGTAAAGGGGACGAGATTTGCTGGCATTGCTGCTCTTATTACTGTTTCAATTGCAGTTATTCCTGGCAAATCAAAATCTGTGTGACGGTGGCAAAATATGCACTAAATCCAAGATTGGTCACAAACTTGTATCGTATTTCCAAAGTTAAAGCGGTCGATGTGGTTGCTAATGCGGATATCATAGGCTATCACTTAATATTTTTGAACCCAAATGTAATAAAACGCATGGAAATATCAAGAACAGCAACAGTGTCACAGAAAGTGACAGTAACGACAGAAGCAGCAATTGCTAGTGTAGCAGCCATTTGAATACAATGAATTAAGTTCCAGCACCCAATTTTCTCAATGACTTGCCATTGATGTGGTAATTGCAACATCACCTTTGTCCATTCCTGTTATTTGTCAAGATCGACTGACAGAAACCTCCAGTACCACTGCTACAGCAACATGACTAATTTTCTTCGTAAACAGCTGCAATAACACAAACATTAAATACTCTTAGTATCTTGCAATTTTAGCCAGACCACAGAACACTCTCCGTAAGAGGGAAAAGAACAGTTAGTACAAGTACACTTTTTTATAGTTGAATGTAAGAAAATTAGAAAATTCGTCGTAAATAAGTAAATGGTTTTTAATCTGGAATATGAACACGAGTAAAAATAAATGTTGTTTGAAATTGCTAGCATTTTTCTATGCGCTTCAAAACCCTTCTTTTTTCCAACTTTTAGGTTTTAGATCTCTAGATTTCCTTTCTTAGGTTTCTAGTTTGAGGGAGTTAGAGTTAGCGTGTGTACAGATTGTAATTTGTTACCTTTCACCTAAAAATTCGGATAATAAAAGGCTCAGATATATGTAGTACGGATACAACGACTTTATGGATCATATTTTAGGAGGCTCGAGATATTACTGTTGTTGCTTGTTGCTAGATATTGGTGACCTTTATTGAAGAGAAAAGTTTTTTTAGAGTTAATCATAATTATGGAGAAAATTGAAGACTGTCTATATAAGTTGCTAGTTAACTTAAAATGATTTTACTGTTAAGCTGACAAAAGCATCTTCTTGAATAAATATGTATTTTACATCTTCTAGGTCCATTTTTTGGTTTTTACTTTGTTGGTTTTTGTGTGCAAAATTAAAAATGATAAAGCCTAATTTTTTTTTTTTCTTTTGTTATTGCTATACCTTATTCTCATATGTCTGGCCGTATGTCTGTCTGTGTAACAGTGTGAATCTTAGAGACTATAAGATGTGGAAACTCTAATACTACGTAGGTTCTCGTATTCACACGATGAAATTTTTTTTAATTTTGGATACTACGACTCTTTGCCCATAAATTAGAGAAGTTCGAAAATACCCAAATTCTTTTAATAAAATGCGTATAATGTGATCAACTATTACCATTACAAACTACTTGATCTACGATACTAATATACCTTGTTTTTGATATTAAGTTTTTGATATAAAACACAAAAATTATTAAGGAAATTATGTCACACTGAAGCCTAATTCAAACTACAACTTAACTTAACTTATGTATGGTTACATATTCGTATGTGCCCTTATACACAGAGAATCTCATAATCGATCATTCTTGACTACAGCGTTTTAAGATTGGGTTCAGCTGTTGACCAATATAATCAATGGTATCGATCTGGTTTTAATATTAGTTATATAGTGTTATTGTAATAAATATTATGTTAATTAATCTTTTAATAAAAATAACAATAGGAACTCTGTCTTTACTGACAATGACAATAACTAATCACAGACCAACTCACAATACGACAAACATACTTTTAATTTATTAAGTCATTTATTATTTATCATTAGTTTCTTCTTTATCAGCTTTTAACATAACTTCGATGCGATTTTTAACATAACATATATATTATATATTTATTTTCATTCAATCGTGTTGTTTAGTGAAGTAAAAGAATATGACAAATTGATTATAGAAATGTGTACTTTTTAAATGGCATACAAAAAAAAAAAGTGGAGATGGGAGCAATTAATAAATATATTAAAGGTCAACAGTTGTTTTTAAATCATTAATGAACATACTCAGCAAAATATGAAAGCTTTCAAGGAAGTATCGAACTTTAGCTAATGAAAAAGAATTAAGGTTTGTGCACAAATCAATATATACTTAATTTCACTCTTCAGCTGTTCAGTTCAAATGCAAAAATTGGGCTACAGTTATACCTTACAATATTATAGACATCATAGACATAATATTATAGACTTGCAGCCTCATCCAAGAGTAATGTTCTATGAGTATAAACAAAAAGTCACTTTAAACAAGAAAGAAAGCTACTCTATAGAGTGCTCGACTGTGAGATACCCGCCACTCAATTTTACTGAATGGAAGAAAAAACAAGAGCGACCAACGGAATATTATATTGGCGGCACTTTATAAGGTTTATTCAACACCATTATTATATAATTCTTTAATAACTTCTGTGTTTTTTATCCGATTGTAACCAAATAATTAGAAATCATTAAGACGGTAATTAGTATTCTGCATATCAAAACTGAACGTTCTAGGTTTAAAATAACGCTGGCATTTCGTTTTTTTTTCGATTTTCTGTGGCCAAAACCTAAAACAAACTTGATCTGCGTGCACCAATAAGAAACACTATCCCGAAAAATTTGTTGTTCTAGCTTTTATAGTCTCTTAGATCTAGGTGTTTATACGGACAGACGAACATGGCTATACCGTCTCGGCTGTTGACGCTGGCCAAGAATATATATTCTTTATGGGGTCGGAGATACTTCCTTCTGCCTGTTGCATACATTTTTGGTTAAAAATTCTGAAAATTTGGTTACAATCGGACAAAAAAGACACAGTAGTTATTAAAGAATTACTTTTATAAGGCAAAATAGGGTGCACCTGCACCTGCTCCGATGGTATGTCACTAAGTGACATAATAATGGTGTTCAATTAACATAATATGGTGCTAACAAGATAAAACGATAATTTCGGTATAATTTTGGTATATTTTTAGTATATTTTTCAGTATATTTTTGAAAAATCGAGCATACTCGACAGTAGCTTTCTTACTTGATAAGCATTGCGTTTTGTTGTTATTATTATTTATTAACAATCGAATTGGTGCCATCTAAAGTGCCGATCCAGTTGCTACTGGTGTTATGTAGACTACCATTTCAAACGAATATGCAAAAGAGCCCAGCTTCAGACAAAAGAGGAGACAGAGCCACAAGCAGAGAGTGTGGCAATGACAGTAGCAGATGCGGAGAGAAGACAACGGACACTGAAATGCAGACACAGAAGCATTTGGCAGCATTTTAGGCATTTATTGAAGCACTCACAGCGGGGCGTGAGTTTCAGTGGAGCTCTGAATTCTGCTTCAGTGCTAACACACATATTTATTATTTTATACTTAACGAATACAAATAAATTGAACAGCAAAGATTAGCGACAGACAAATGAATGGGCCGACCAGTGCTTGTATTGCAATTTAATGTCATGAATTTTAAAAAAATAAACAGATTATTAAGTTTGCAGACAACTTGATAGCTCTTTAATATATACATATACTGAAAGAGATCGTTTGCTTATTTTTCATTTCTATTCATTTCAACTCATTTTTACATGACTTATGGAAAATCTGGAGAAAATAATTAGTAGTTACTTAACTATATATTTGACAACAATTTAGCTTAGGCAACTTACTTAAATTAATCCTAATCCTTTTTATACCATCCAAGTAATACAAACTCGTCACTTTTAATTATTAGCTACTTTCAGCTTAAGATTAAGATTAAGTTAGACGCAGATCTAAATCTGAGTAGTTTCATTTACCATCTGCGTACCACTGAAATTTGCAATTACCACAACACACTGCATGTCGACTAACAGCTGCAACAGTAACGGCAATGAGCACAGCGCCAACAACTACGATAATACTACTAATTGTAGAAGCTCTTGCAGGTCGGTGGCATAGCAAAAGTTTTACAAATTTAAATATTTTGCAGAGCTTTACTAACAACACTTAACTCAAACGAGTACCTGAAGATACAGGCAATTCAAACAGTGCGAGTATATATACAACCAATTAACAAGTACTATACTCATTTAATTAACTTTTTGCAGGAAAGTAAAACGAAAATTCGAACACGGGCTCTGATTTTCGATATTCTTGTATTTATTTTCTAATATTAGTTGACACCTATTCAACTGAGCCATATATTTCGAATCAAGTGCTTGAATATTTAGAAGGTAACTGATTTTGAATACCCTGAATACCCTGAATGCATAACCATTAATTTTTACGATTAGAGAATAAATACAGAAGTTATTCAAGAAATACT
This sequence comes from Drosophila pruinosa, assembly GCA_018150935.1. Lineage (NCBI taxonomy): Eukaryota > Metazoa > Arthropoda > Insecta > Diptera > Drosophilidae > Drosophila > Drosophila pruinosa. Next base: position 174,644 of record JAECWR010000098.1, read on the forward strand.
TTTATGGTCACTCGATGATGCAACCAAGCTAATAAATTTAACCCTTTATTAGGCTGGGTTGCATATATGCAACATACGCAACAAAATTATATACTTATTTATTTGCTGGATATACTTAGTTTTATCCCCCTGAAAGCATATTTTATTCATATGTGCAGCAAATATATATTCTTCAATAAATCGGCTAAAAATCAAAATATGGAAAAACTAAAAAGAATTGTATTTTTTATTTTCAAATATCTATCCAATAAAAAAAGCCGGCATCATCATGCCGGATAAAGGGTTAAGAGTGGTATTTTTTTTTTGGCATGTGTTTCTTAATATATTATTTAATATATTCTTGAAAAAATAGTATATTTCGATGGTCAATCTTCATTTTTATTGCATTCAGTAAAAATAGTTGGCGGGTATCTCACTTTATTTTATTATTTTCTTTTCAAATATATATTCTTTATTTTAGTAATGGGCATAGGATATTTCGTAGTCGAGCTAGCAAGTAGAGTGTTCTCACTCATTTTAACTAATGCTCATTGAAAGTCAGACAACAATGACAATTTTGGCTATTATTTGCTTTTAAGGAATTTTTCACTTGATCTCAACTGGTCATTAGTAGGTCATAGGATTTAGGGCAATGTGTTAGGAACATGTGCAAACATCCAGTTGTTTTGTTTGTTTAACATGCGCTACTTTACATACCAACACCCATTGAAGGATTTGGCAATGCGCTAAGCATGAACATAAAATAGGTTGAAGATTTACTTTAAAACCAGTGTCAGTATGCAAATATTTTTTCATCCTTTTTTAATTTCTTTGTTGCAACTCATACCATGCGTCTGTGAATAGATTCACATAAAAATTTGTGACTTGAGTTTAGGCGCAAGGCATCTTGTGGTCGTCCCCTCTCGACTGTTGTAAATCTTACTTGTTAATATTGGTTTGTTACCTGATGTGCCAGAAGTTTTATATCCCATGGTGATACACACAAGAGTACGTTTCACTCAACAAAGAGCCTCTCCATTTTTGAATGCATTTGTGATAGCTCGCTAATTTGTTACAAAATTCTACATTTGCCTGATGCGGATCAACATATGGCAAACATTAAACTCACCTATATAGGCCTGCCAGCCTGCCTTTTCGGCAACCACCTAATTTCCCTTCCTGATGTATCTTACGCAGGGCTCAAAGCATCCCCGTTTTCATTTGGATTTGATCCTATGCAATCTATCATTTGCCATTTGGCAGTTTCCTTCTGCTGTTTTTTTCACTATTTCATTAATTTTGTGATTGAGCAGCGGGCCTTCGTATCAGCAGCATTTTCTTTCTTGAACTTTGACCGAATCTCCTGCTGTGCCATTTGAATCATTTAGCGGCATTTCGATGTGTTTGTGCAAACAAAGGATCGGTGATAGGGCGACATTAAAGCAAATCAAAATTGCAAAATATTGAACATTCTTGAAAATGTTGTCTGTTTGCATTTTTATTATTAATTAGTAACATACAGAATGAATGTACTAGAAAAGTCAAAGTCGACTGATTTAATCTATTTCTTGACTTTAATTATTAGACGGTCGGCTATTTGGCAAATTAATTTAAAAGCTTATGCTTATAAGTTAACTCTTATCAAATATAAATACTTATCTTTACTTCATCTTAGTATTTGTAATAATTTAATTCATAAATGTCAATACAATTTCATTGATTTCAGTGAACCTCATTATTCAACTTATATCGCACTCTTAAGCATTCTAAATTAGAGATTCGAGATATCTGAGCTGACAAACTAGTTCAGCTTGTCGTAAAATCTAAGAGTCTCTCCATAGCAGATTAGTTGAAATGGCAGTCTTCACTTTAGTTTTTGACTAAGCCTTAATCGCAGTAGGCAAGATCAAAATCGCCTAACCAATAACATGTGCATCTATTGTATTTTTGTAAATACAAGTAGTTAAAGATTTTAATTGGCCGTTTAAATATTTGTTTAAATAAGTAAGAAAATACTAGTCAAAAATGCATGACTATGCGATACCATGTAACAATATATGTGTTATTCAAGTTTTTTTTCAATCAATGTTAATGTGCTTAATTACAAGCACCCAAATATTTGATATGTTTAGTTAAGAAAACAATAAACCAAACGAGTGAGAACGTTGTAGTCGAGCGCTCTACTACAAAATACCTTGTGTCCATTTGCTCAACTTTAAGACGTCTTGTGATACTGAATACAATTAAAATTAGGTTTGACCATCGAAATATAGTATTTTTAAAGAATATATTAAAAAAGTATACAAAAAAACATACTAAAACAAACATTTTCGGTTGGCACAAAGTTATAATACCGTTCTTCTATTTGGGTATGCGGGATAAAAATAAAACGAAATATAACACGTTAAAATTATACTATAAGCTTGGTTTCGCACTTTATTATACCCACCTACCCAAAGGGTAGAAGGGTATTATGGCTTTGTGCCGACCGAAAATGTATGTAACAGGCAGAAAGAAGCATCTCCGACTCCATAAACTATATATATTCTTGATGAGCGTCAACAGCCAAGACGATATAGCCATGTCCGTCTGTCGGGTATAAAAACAAAAACAAACATTATTTAATATCACGAGTCAAATATTCATTCAACATACACATATGTACATACATATAATTTATATATGTATATATTCTGCATCAGCGTCAATAGTCGAGACTATATAGCCATGTTCGCCTGTCCATCTGTCTGTCTATCTGTACTAAAATCTGGATTTCAGAGCCTATAAGAACTAGAGAACCAAATTTGATGGCAATATGTAGTAATATAGCCAATTTGGCATTAGAATTTCGCAAGGCACCTTTGCCCCCCCTTAATTGATAAAAGTGAATTTGAAGAGCGTTTTTTTTTCAAGCTAGAGTGTTAGTTTTTGGAGCACATAATCTTACTCACTATCTTAATGATTTTTTTAAGTTTAGTTACGATCGTATAAAAACAAAAAATGGTGTTCGAGAAATACTCTTAAAGGGCGAAATCAGGTGCAGTTGCACCTGCTTAATGGCTGTGCTACTCTATGATGTTGTACTCAATAAACAAAGTAAAATGTAGTTAAGCCAATAATTTTAACAATGATACATTGCGGCATCTTTATATTTTTAAAAAATACTATATTCCGGAGCTCTTTATTAATGTTTGTTGCATTTACTTAAAATGTGTTGCGGGTATCTCACAGTCGAGCAAACTTGACTGCTGCTTTCTTAATTGTTCGTATACAATTTGTGTTTTCTCACATGAGTGATGAGTGCGCTATCGTAAGGAATTTACGACACTTTCTCATTTTGTATACCTGCTTCTCCTTAATAAATAGCGACTCGGCGTCATCACTTTCAGCATCCATGTACCTCTGTCTTTTGGTCGCGATATGTATTGATGTATTTTCTTGTATATATTTGAAAACATTTTTGGTATATTTAGGTCATGGATTTTAAAAAATTTGCGACCTTTTGCGTTTGTCCGAATGTGCGTAACAGGCGGAAGGAGACGTTTGTGACCCCATAAAGTATATATATTCTTGATCAGCATCAACAGACAAGTCGATGTATCCTTGTCTGTCTGTTTGTATGAACACCTAGATCTCAGAGACTATAAGAGATAGAGTAACAAATAGTATAGTGTGTCTTATTATTGCACTCAGATCAAGTTTGTTTTAGATTTTGGCCACGCTCCTTTCCGCGTGTTAAATCTAGAACGTTTTTTGTTTGCGGTTTGCAACTGAGATTTCCTCGACTATGAGATTTTCGCCACCCATTTTGACTTTATGCAATATAAATTAAGAGCGACCATCAAAATATCCTATTTTTCGTGAATTTATAAAAAGAGGTACCATATCTTTATAGAAAATATACCGAAATATGCCATCTTCCTATTTATTTACTTGGTCGTACTTTATTAGGTTTATTAAATACCATTATTATGTCAGTTAGTGATATTTTAACTAAAGACAGGAATATGTATATACTTTATGGTGTTACAAGTTATCAAATTATCAACTTTATTTATTGAATACCATTACTTTGTGAGATTGCAAATGACCAGGTGCATCGGCACCAGTTTCATCCTTAAAAAGTATGTATTTTCTAGATACCTTCTGTGTTTGTTGTTCGTTTGTAACTGAATCAGATGTTATTGTAATTATTATTGTGAGTACCAAAAACAAATCTGCGTGATCGCTCTAAAAACCAGATTTTCTTACAGGCAGACTCGACTATTAACACTGATCAAGAATATATATACTATATATGTAAATATCCAATGTATGTCTGCCTGTTATATATATATTCGTTTGGCAAAAAGTTATAATACCCTTCCACCCTATTTGTAGGTAGTATAAAATGTCGATGTTGACTGACCAAATACAAACTGGGAATTTGAGGACTTCTAACTAATGGACAGCTATGTTTCCTGGTACCGTAAATTATTTCGAAAACAAAATAAATTTATCAAGCGTCGAAGCCCCACTTGATACTAAAAGTTTATAATAATGCTAAAAAGAAAAAACTTTTGTCCAAAGCATGTAATACACATTTTGCTCATATTTATTGGGAATACAAATTTGAGTGTTTGAAAAATGCTTTGCAAGGTCTTTCGATTTAGATCTTTGCATGCATTTCGGCTCAAGATTGCTGTGCATAATTGTTAACCATTACAATCAACCCCAATTAATTTCAGACAGTCCTTAATTTTAGTCTCCTGCCAGCATGCACAAGTGGTATTCGGATTTCGAGTTCAAATTAATTGCAATATGAGACACATTAAATGTGACCCCATCGAGGGTTGATTAAAGCTGAATGGGGGAGAAAATAGCGATATTCACAAAAAAGAAAAACTGTCATGTGCTCTTAATGAGCGGCCAATTAATCATAATATTTTAAGCAGTATTGTGTGTTGAACAAGTGGGAAATAGGCTTCAAAGCTTTCTATGCCACCAGTATACTGGTACTGCAGTACTGACAATATGTGAGCCCTGCTATAGAAGAATAAGTTTTAATACTCAGCGATGATGATATGTGTTCAAATGTGTTGAGCATGGATGAAGTGCAATCAAATAATTAATATTATAATGTACGAACTACTTATGCGGCATAAACATTGAATGAAAGCATTGCATTAAGTGAAAAGGGTACCTAATATTAAATTTGTTATACCCAACGACCACTAAATATGTTCAAAAGGGTGGAACTGTTTTATAGTGGCCAAAAGTTATATATTTTTAACTTATAATTGTATGTACAATATAGTGCAGTGTTGATTAGTAGCAACCAGCAAGTTTACTCAACTTGGTAGGCATACCACACAATATTGTTGCAATTTGTATTATACGAGTATATTTATCTTTATAAGTATTATTATCTAAATTTATTTGTTTCATTCAGAAAACAGTTGACTATGTTTATCTATGTGTATATCCGGCGCGCAGGGTATATTGTACTCGTACTCAACTAGAGCGTTTTTACTTTGATGGACACCGGGTTTGAACAGACGACTTTACGCAGTTGCCGCACATTCAAGACACCTTAATGCACTCCATCAATTTGGGTTACGGCTACAAAACTGTGGCCAAGCATAAATGTATATATTGCATATATTGGTCCCAAGCGAGAGTCATAATTATCTTTGGCGCAGACTTGGGTTGAATCAACTGGAGACTTGAGTCGACTCCGCTTTTTAAGATTTCGCAAAAATAATAAATAATAAAAACAGCAACGGCAATAAACAGACTGGCTTTTGCCTCGCAGATAACAAAAAAAAAAACAGAAATAAAATTATGATGAAACTCCATTAATTCTTGTTGTTGTTGTTATTTTTTGAGGTCTGTTTGCGGCGGCTGCGTCATTGTTAATGAGTTTTCGTGTATGGCTTACTTATAAGAGCATCCAGGCAATCGACGAACATCAGGACCAGTTTCAAGGAACTCTGGACTACGGTGAGACAGTCAGCTTTAGTAACAAAACGAACCTTTTTGTACGAGTAACTTTGGTTTTGCAGAGGGCCATGCTGTATTTACCAACTTCAAGTCAATGAGCTTGCTAACTTCTGTATGATTCGTTTTATTAAACTTCTTAGATAGCAGACGAACCGTGCACCACATTGACCTTCACCTAGCGGTCTTCATTCTCATTTCCATTCCCATATTCATCTACATCTCCGTCTCGGCAATTTCAGCAGTTAGTCAGCAGTTCCCACGCTTCCAACCAAAATCAAAGCCATTAGTTTACACTTTACATGCTAATGGCTTTGACTTGGCCTAAGCCTCAGTCTCAGCCCGATACAGAGGTTGTCAAGTCCTTCAAAAAATGCCTTAGGCTAGAGGATAGTAATGTTTTGGCTTCTGGTTAGCTGGTATGCCAAGCTAAGGCCACTGTGTTTTGCGTCCGTCCCCTCCACCTCAGTCACAGTCTTTGCCTCTAAATCTGCCTACGTGTCTGCTAAAATAAAAATGAACTTTTTAATTGCCTATGAAACTCGGCATAGCCAACTCTAGCAGCACAATTCGTGAAGCAAGAGGACATAGCGAAGAAAACCCCACTAAGTTTAGGCTCATCTGCTTGGTGAGTCGCGTAGTTGGGTAGCCAGCCAGACCCCAGTTGGTTGTGCCTTTTGAATCTGGCTATGGACTGGGTCGATTGTTGTTGTTGTTTTGCAACGTTTGCCATTGCCTCTCCCTTTTGACGAGTGGCGTTGCGGTTGGCCTCCAGTTAACCATTTACTACTTGTTGTTATTTTATTTGTATATTGGCGCCATTATAAGTTGCGGTCTGACTGCAGTCTTGATCTCTTATAGCTTAGTACCTAACTTTGCTCTAGTTGACAGCCTGCTTTGATTGCTTGAGCTCTTTATTGTTGTTACAGTGTTCCCCAAAGTTTGGTGATTTATGTACCGATCTGAATATGAATACAAGTACATCTGATTTTTATAGTAATACATGAGACATTTTATCTAATATGTGTTTTTAGCTAATATGGTTTTTCGACAGGCAGTCAATAAGGTCACTTGACGCCATTTTCATCATTTAATCATTGACTCCTATTTAAACTTCATTTTGCTAAATAAATCAGTTTTGCCTGATTTCTATAAGGGACACACTAAGAAGAATAAATATTAATAACTTGTGCCATTGTTGTTTTCCTGATTTCCATAGTATGTGCATGTTCATTTAAAAGAATCGTTACAAATTTATAGCAGCTGATTGTCAATTGACTGTCGAAAGTCTTTTCATTTTATATCTGAACGAAGTTGTCATTCATTCCCCGTCGAAATACACTATAAATGACTCAATATCAAGTTAAAACAAGTAAGATAGCTACTGTCTAGATTGCTCGACTGTGAGATACCCGCCACCCAATTTCACCATCGAAATATTATATTTTTGAAAAATATACTAAAAATATACCAAAAAATATTAGCTTGGCGGCACTTTATTAGGTTTATTGAACAGCATTATTATGTCACTGAGTGACATAGCAACTAACCAGTTTCAGCTGCATCTGATTACGCCTTATAAAAGTAATTCTTCAATAACTTCTGTGTTTTTTATTCTATTGTAACCAAATTTTCCGAGACCATTTAACGTTCTAGGTTTAAAATGACGCTTGTAATTCGAATTTTTTTGATTTGCGTGGGCGGAAAGGGGCGTGGACAAAATCTAAGACAAACTTGATCTGCGTGCAATAATAAGACATACTATCCCGAAAAATTGTTTGCTCTAGCTCTTATAGTTTCTAAGATCTAGGTGTTCATACGGACAGACAGACGGACATGGCTATATCGTCTCGGCTGTTGATGCTGACTAAGAATATATATAATTTATGAGGTCGAAGATGCTTCCTTCTGCCTGTTACATACATTTTCGGTTGGCATAACGTTATAATACCTATAATAACAAAAAAGCTAAAGCAACCAAGTTTGTTGATAAGATAAGATAATATAGCCATTAAATCAAGTTTGTGTTAGACATTGGCACTCAATCTGTCCCCGCAAATCGAAAAAACAAATGACTTTAGTAGAATGTTTATTTATACACAATAATAATCACCTTATTATTAATTTATGTAAATTATCGCTATTACTGTTGTTTTTGTATTCAAAAAAAATGTGTGAAGGGTATCTTACAGTCGAACAAACTCGACTGTTTTGTTGTAAAATTTAGGAATACATATGTAAATATATATGCTTCAGTTAGTTATGAACTAGCAGTGATTGAAGTGTTTTGTGCCTAAGTAACATCAGTGTAATTTGGTTATTCTCAAGAGCTTGCCAAATTGCAGAAACATGTGTGAACTGCACAACTTGAAGCTTTCCAGTACGACAATATGCTTCGATAAAGTTGAGAAGCCTAAGGGGCTTCTACACCCTTTAATATGTTTTACTTACACGGCTAAGTGGAATTAATACATGGTGAAGTCAACGGAAATAGACACTTGACTGTCTTCTTGTTAGGTCCTGACTGTAAGGTTTCCTCTGTTGATATATAATTATTTGTTATTCGGGATATCAAAGAAAAACACAAGTTGATAAGCATTTACCGCTGTAAAGAAGTTTATTGTCATATTGGAGTTAGCAATACAAATCAAAGGTTAATCAGACCAAGGCACGAGTTAAACAAATTCGGTTAGCACAGCAGGTGCCGGTAGCGGTGGCTGCGACGACGGCAACTCACTGAACCTAGTGAGTTGCCAGCAAGTAAAATCTGGAACCTCGAAACTGAGCCCTCGTCACAGCGGGCGCTATCAGCGACGGCGCTGCAGGTTCAGCACCTTTTGTGCGATAGCCTACAACAAGTTGTGCATTTCAATCGGAGGCGGTGTTATAATTTTCACAGCAGGAGTTTCAGCTTAAGAGTCACAGCAGTGTGAGTGGGAGCTAAAATAGTAAGAGAGGAAAGCACTTAAGCCAACTGCAGAGTAAAGAGTGCAACAAAGTGCATCAACAGCAGCAGCAGCGTGTCGGCAATAGCCATACAAATAAAAAAAAAAATAAAACAAATTGGATATGGTCAAAAGCGTTGCCCTTTGAAGTCATCTCACAGGCAACAGACATGTGGAATAAGTAGGAACGAGGACTAGTAGAATGTAAAGGCGAGCCCATTGTTATTGCTAGTAACATACATTTAAAAACAATTTATTATTCATCTGTTATATATTGTATTGTACTATCGGGTCTACAGACCTGTCACTTATTAATTCACCCTGCATTGGATGGGTTTAGAACTTTCAGTGTGTCATGCTTCTAGTTGCACTGGTTCGCTGCCCTAATGGGATCAATTCAATTTGCGCTAAGCCGACTTGCTGGCGCCACCTTCGATGCTCAAAACCAAATACATAAATTGATAGTCATCGCAATAGTCAATTAAAGAAGATTTTATTATTGAAGAGGAGTTTATACCCGACAACCCAAATGGTAGAATGGTATTATAACTTTGTGCCAAAGGAAAATATATGTAACAGGCAGAAGGAGGTATCTCTGACCACAAAAAGTATATATATTCTTGATCAGCGCCAAGAGCCGAGAAGATAAAGACATGTTCGTATGATGATCTATCTATGTGTACGAAATCTTGGATATATTGCAACCAAATGTGATAATATGTAGTAATATAACATAGAAGTTTGCCACGCCTGTTTTCGCCCCCACAATTTAAGAAAAACCGAATTTAAAGCGTGTTTTTTTAAACAAGAGTGTTTTTTGTCAACACAATCGTAATCACTATCTTAATGATTTCGGTAAGCTTAGTTACGATCGGATAAAAAACACAGAAGTTATTCAAGAAATACTTTTAAAAGGTGAAATAAGGTGTAGCTGTGATATATTCAATAGACCCAGTAAAATGCAGCTAAGCTAATCATTTTGACAAAGGTATATTTCAGTACGTTAATTGGTACATTGTTTAGTATATTCTCAAACAAGTAGGAATGGCCAATTTTACTGAATGGAAGAATAATAAAGAGCGACCATCGAAATATTATATTTTTCAAAAATATACTGTTGATATACTAAAAATATACCAAAAATATATCGAAATAAATTTTGTTTAAATGATTAGCTTGGTAGCACTGCATTATGTTTATTGAACATTATTATTATGTCACTGAGTGACAACTAGCTGAACAGGTGCAGCTGCAACCGATTTCACCTTATAAAAGTAATTCGTTAATAACTCGTTTTTTTCGATTTACGGAGGCAGAAGGGGCGCGTGGCCAACATCTAAAATAAACTTCATCTGCTCTAGCTTTAATAGTCTCTGAGATCTCGATGTTCATACAGACAGACGGATAACAGACAGGGCTATGTCGACACGGCTGTTGATGCTGATCAAGAATGCATATATAGTTTATGGGGTAGCAGACGCCTCCTTCTGCCTGTTACGCACATTTGGGCAAACGCAACAGGTCGTGCATTTTTTAAAATCCATGACCTAAAAATACTATATTCCGACCAAGCTCGATTGTAGCTTTTATACTTCGTTGTTTATATTTTGTTTTCCTGTACTCAACGATTTAATAAACCAAGGAACACTGCACTGGGTGGTGACTAGAGGGTTCAACAGACTTATACAAAACTATTTATTCTTTTTAAGCAGTATTAATAATTTAAATAGTGGGCTGAGGCTGAACAGGCTCATCTCTCTTGATATTTAAAGCCGGTCATGGCTGGAATAGTTGCAATATCATTGGACTGTCAGCGGGCATTTCCATCTTTCTATCGTATTTGACTCCAATACCTGTCTCTTGACCTGATCCACGGCTATGCTTGGGTCTGAGAGTGCGATGTTTACATAAACGTGCACAAAACAGTCACATCTTGGATAGCGGTAACCGGCAGCTTATCCGTCTAATCTTACCCAAATCCCCAGACAACGGCCATGCGGAAACAGCTTGGTCATGGACTTGGCTTGGTGCGCAGTAGGGCAACGCCAGAAATAATTCGACAAAGAGGAGCGCAGTAACTTTCAAGACCTCGATATTTGGTTGATTACTGGTTGCCAACGGTAGCAATTTCTCCTTTTCCTTTTTTTACCATCCCCTCCTCCTCCAACTCATCTTGCTCCTATTACGACTACGCGATGTGCTGCTTCATTGGCTACTAGGCAACGGTAAAGCCAACTAAGCAACTATAAATCGTTGCACAGAAACTATCAATTTAATTCTCTTTTACAGCTTGGCAGCCACTTGAATACTGGTAGGTCCAAAAGAGGCAAGGTTGTCTTTTACCAATCGAACGACGGTTATTGTTGTTCTTATTATTGATCCTGTTTTTATACCCGCTTACCCAAAGGCTTTGTTCCAACCGAAAATGTATGCAGGCGACGGGAAGCATTTTCGACCCCCTAAAGTATATATATTCTTGATCAGCGTCAACAGCCGAGACGATATACCCATGTCCGTCTGTCCGTCCGTATGAACCTCTAGATCTCAAAGATTATAAGAACTAGAGCAACCAATTTTTTATACCCGCCTACCCAAAGGGTAGAAGGGTATTATGGCTTTGTGCCGACCGAAAATGTATGTAACAGGCAGAAGGAAGCATCTTCGACCCCATAAAGTATATATATTCTTGATCAGCGTCAACAGCCGAGACGATATACCCATGTCCGTCTGTCCGTCCGTATGAACACCTAGATCTCAGAGACTATAAGAGATAGAGCAACAAATTTTTCGCGACAGTATGTCTTATTGTTGCACGCAGATCAAGTTTGTTTTTTATTTTGGCCACGCCCCCTCCCGCCCCCGTAAATCGAATAAAACCGAATTGCAAGCGTCGGTTTGAACCTAGAACGTTAAATTTTGGTACGCACAATACTAATCACCATCTTAATGATCTCTGCGAATTTGGTTACAATCGGATAAAAAATACAGAAGTTATTAAGATATTACTTTTATAAGGCGTTACCACGTGCAACTGCTAGTGCTGCCTAGTTAGTTGCTATGACACTCCGCGACATAATAATGGTGTTCAATAAACCAACTAAAGTGCCGCCAAGCTAATAATTTCGAACAAAGAAAATGTTGACATATTATTTTGGTATTTTTTAGTATATTTTGTAAAGTATTTTTTCAGTATATTTTGAAAAATATAATATTTTGATGGTAAAATTGGGCGGCGGGTATCTCACAGTCGAGCAAACTCGACTGTAGCTTTCTTACTTGTTTAGGTTTGTCTTAGATTTTGGCCACACCCCCTTCCGCCCGTAAATCGAAAATAACCATTGTTTTAAGTCGTTGTTAAATTTTGAGTACGCATAATTCTAATCGCTATCTTAATAATGCCTGAAAATTTGGTTACAATCGAACAAAAAACACAGAAGTTATTAAATAATTACTTTTATAGGCCGAAATCAAGTTCAGCTGCACCTGCTCATTTGCTATGTAAGTGACATAATAATGGTGGTCAATAAACTTAATAAAGTGATACCAAGCTAATTATTATTAATATTTTTAGCTTTAATTTCGGTGTATTTTTTGGAACATATTTAGTATTGTTACTCAGTATACTTTTAAGGAATATAATATTTCGATGGTCGCTCTTATTGTTTCTTCCATTCCAAGTTTAATACTTGGGTGGCGGGTATTTCACAGTCGAGCAAACTCGACAGGAGCTTTCTTAGTTATTGTTGTTGTTATTGCTTTTGTTGCGCTTGTTGAATAGTTTGGGGTGCATCAAGCAATTGTTCAGCCGGTCCAAAAATATATTTGATAAAGAATCAAAGACAGACTATAAATGATATTTGGTTCATTAACTCAACTGAAGAGATTAGAACGTCATCACCAGGATAAAAGATAGATAGATGCAAAAGACAAAAGTGAACAATTATTTTATCAATCGCTTAATATAATACATCCGTTATTAATGTCGAGTGTATCTGACACATTGACAAGTATGGCAATTTGATCGGATTTTAAAAGAAAGTGTAGTGTTTCAAAAAGATACTGGTATTCTAACAAAATATGATCATTTGGAATTAGTGTAGCTAATCGCTGTTATCACCATACATTTGCTATTGCTTATACTTTATTGGCTTAGAAATGCCATTAAAATGTATTTATATTTTGCATTCACTTTTAATTTGCTTATATAAAAAAGTAAGAAAGCTACAGCCGAGTTTGCTCGATTGTGAGATACCCGCCACAGATTTTTAGTGAATGCAACACACATTAATAAAGAGCTCCGGAAAATAGTATTTGTTAAGAATATACTTAACAATAACCAGAAAATATAACGCAATATACATCCATCAAAATTAATAGCGTGGCTGCATTTTACGAGGTTTATTCACCTTTATTACATCACAGAGTAACCACTGAATAAGTTCAGCTGCACCTGATTTTACCCTTTAAAAGCATTTCTTGAATAACTTCTGTGTTTTCTGTCTGACTATAACTTAATTTGCAAAAATCATTAAAATGGTGATTACCCTTTGGGTAGTCGGGTATAAAAACAATAGTTCAAAAACATTTATTTACTTTATACTTAAAAAGATCAAATTTTTCAGTAATTTATGTGGCGAATTAACTTTAAGGGTCGGCTGCACAACGTGTAGAAAAAGCTGATGTCGGTGAGGCCACCCAGTCTATATAAAAAGAGCATAATGAATTTGTAATTAAATATAAATATATATATTTAAATAAAATATCTCTTGATGATACTATAAACTAAAATCAACATCAAGTCACTGACAAATTCGATACTTCTACCATTTCAGGATCATCCTAGCCTGCGCGGTACTCCATTAGCCATGTTAGCTGCTCAATGCAACAAACTTTCAAACAAGTCACCACCGCCGCTAGCGGACGCAGCGGTTGGCAAGGGATTTCATCCCTGGAAAAAAAGCCCAAACTCTCCCACAGCGGGAAATAGTGGCAGCCACAGTGCTGGCGGCGGAGGCGGTAGTGCAGCCAGTGTCAGTGGTAGCAGCAGTGTTGGTCAACACTCACCATGTGCCATCTCAGCCAGCTCCTCCAACTCCAGCGGAAGTGGTGGAAATGGAGGCGTCGGTGGCGCAACAGACAGTGGCCAGGCTCCGCGCAGTATTCTGTCGAGTGCCAGCAACAATAGCACCATGGTGAATATCACTGCTAGGTAAGCACGAAGTTGGCGCATAGTGGCTCCATTCACTAGTGATTTGTGGACCACTGTGCGATGTCCAGCATACAGCTCATTCTATACAACTTGTGAGTAATTTCAGTATCTATCCTTACAGTCGCTCCCTCACGTCATCCTGCGCGGCCGTTGGCAGCTCGGCCTCCGCATATGGCAGCGACTTGTATTTTCCGAACACATCAACATCGACAGCTAGCATGGTAGCGGACAATCATCACATGCACCAGGGACTCTTGGGTAAGGTGGATGGAACCGCCTTTGGTTCAGTCTACTCCCGGCATCCATACGACTGGCCGTTCAATGCAGTGACTGCATCAGCCCATAAGGCCGCCGAGGCAGCCAGTGTCAACTCTGGTTGGTGGGATATGCATAGCGCTGCTGCAGCAGGCAGCTGGCTAGATATGGGCAGTGCTGCGGCTGCTGGAATGCATTCAACAATGGCCAACTATGCGAATGCAGCCGCTGCCGGCACTGACTACAGCTCAGCATTATCGCATACATTGTCGAATACTGCTCATTTGCTAGGCTCCAGTCAGCACTTGCTGCAGGATACATATAAGAGCATGTTGCCGGGTCAGGGTGTTGGTAGCTTTTCACTGCCCCACAGCTCTCCTTCGGCGGCTGTCACGGCACCCTCATCGCAAACATCCGCACCATCGACGCCTTCGCCTCGTTCACAGCGACGATATGCTGGTCGTGCGACATGCGATTGTCCCAACTGTCAGGAGGCAGAGCGTCTGGGACCGGCTGGGGTGCATTTACGCAAGAAGAATATTCACTCTTGCCACATACCAGGCTGCGGCAAGGTGTATGGCAAGACGTCACATTTGAAAGCACATCTGCGTTGGCACACTGGCGAGCGTCCCTTTGTGTGCAACTGGCTGTTCTGCGGCAAGCGTTTCACACGCTCCGACGAGCTGCAGCGGCATCTAAGAACGCATACCGGCGAGAAGCGCTTTGCTTGTCCTGTGTGCAACAAGCGCTTTATGCGCAGCGACCATCTGGCGAAGCACGTGAAGACACACAACGGCACTGCGCCGAATGGCGTTAAAAAGGGCTCCTCGGAGTCGTGCAGCGACTCTGAGGAGGCTGCCAATCAGTCGGGTGAGTCAAACGGGCTAGGCGGCGCGTCCAGTGGCCAACAGACGGGCGCAGGTGGTGGCGGCGGGGGTGGCTCTGCCGGCTCCGTTTCTGGTGCTGTCGGTGGCAGCGCTGGCTCTGGTGCCGGTAATCGAGCTGGAAGCCATCCCGGCACCCCAACCTCGCTGCACGCGCACAGCGCCTCAAGCACGTCCAGCAATCTGCTGGTCGGCGGTCTGCACCTGGCCACGCCGCACCAGATGGTCGCCGCGGGCGGCTCGCCGGTGATGTTGCATCAACACCAGCAACAACAGCCACATCAACAACACTCTCACCAGTCATCACATCAACAACAGCAGCAATTCTCGCAGCAACATTCCCATCCACATACGCATCTACATCATCATCACCATCATTTGGTAGGTGCATCCGCATCCAGTCCAGGATTGGATCATCGATTGGACCACAGTTCTTTAGTTGACATTAAACCGCCAATGGTTTGAGGGTCGCTGGGACCCTTTTTGTTCACAAATTGAACAGATATGGGTTCCTGAATCGAATCTGGTGATGCAGTTGTTCTGCTGCAAAATTGCGTGATTCTAATGGGCATGAACACACCCACACGCTATATCAAATTACGAGTTTTTCAATGTAATTTAGTTTTTTTACTTTAAGATGCTTACCGTCAAAAATTTAAATCTACGTAATTGAAAGCGACAATGCGTTGATTTCCTAGATTGTAGACGATTAAATATGCCTATATATGTATAAGTATATGTATATGTATGCAAGTGTACATAGAATTGAATATACAAAATATAATGTGTAGTCAGCTACTTATCAATATCTAATATCAATTAAATGTGAAAAAAATATATAGTTGGAGATCTATGAATACCTTTTTAAAATCAGTAAATTATTCTTTTGTATATATGTATGTAACATGTTTCTAGATGTCTATACTTATATATTTAAATATACATCTACACAAATAAAGATTTTGATTTCTTAATGATTCTCAAATAAAACTTATCAAATATTGCTTTGCAAATAATTTTTATAATATTTTTTTTAATAGATACATGTAATTTTTTTTTAATATTGCATAAGTCAAAATATTGTCTATTTGTTAATGAATATGCGCAATGTTTATTATACTTACATCTCACATATATATTATATTCTTAACCCACAAAATGAAATATAAATAATAAAATGATAACTAAAACAAATTTATTATAAATTTGATTTCATTAATAGCTTATTATTTATTAAATATATATACAAGTTCAATGAGAAAACAGCAAACCAATTTAAAAAATTATTTCTAGTCCAAAAAGAGATTTAGCAAACAATAATAATTTTTGATGATAACTTAAATAATAATTATCAATAAAAAAATGAAGCTCCTATCTTCTAACAAACAACAAAGCCCGATTAATAGTTAAATAAGACATTTAATGCGGAGAACTAAATATCTAGAATGTTTGGGAAACTGTGTGTTGGCAGAGGGCCATTCAAAGAAGAAGTACGATTATGAGTATAAGTATAAATATATCATAACCGTACATATGAAGAGGTCTCTATATATCAATTAGACAGATAGCTTTCTAAAGGTAAAATTAAATTAAAATTAAAATATGTATAATGTTTTTTATGTTGTTCTAATGATCGCTTCTCTTTCTATAAAGTTGCGCATTTAGCGTAATTTTGTAAAATAAATCTAGTTATATGTTTTAATTTTAGTATTTTTATAACAATATTTTTTTAGGTTGACTTCATACATTTTTAATTCTTTATGTATAAGTTATTAAAAATAAATTTTGAAAAAGACTTCTACTAGTTTTGATATATTTAAAAAAAATCAGTAGACTAAAACGCAGAATGGAAAACGTACGTATTTTAGAAGATATTTTATTATATAATATTTGTATATGTATATTATAACCCACTTATACACACATTTCATTTTTTTAAAGCAATTCAACAAAAATTTAAACTTACTTATTTGAAGAATAATATATTTAAATTTTAATTAAAATAAATGTGAAAAGATAATGCGTAGTTTAATATTATTTCTTTTTGGAAAAGTGTGTATATTGTTAAAGTAATCAGGTGTTACCGTGGAGCATCCTAGCTATTCGGTAAGTTTTCAATAAAAATCAATTTGTCAACGATTGTTAGAAAAGGTAAATTATATCTGTATCTGCATACTGATGATACAGTTACCAGTGTAAATAAAAGTCCAAACGGAAAATATATTTAGACTTGGGCATAACTCGCATATGGGGGATGTAAGGACGCATAATATCGACTGGAACATTGTTCATTTGTTTGTACCAAGAAGGGTGACCTTTAGAGTGCAGAGACAATTTATTTAACTTTTGCCAGTTGGAATACTGTGAAGTGGGCGTCATTGTGGGCGGCCCGGCCGTCCTTGTCGATAATGACTTAAGCGTAGAAAAATTTCATGGGTAGAAAATCGCTTAACGCTATTTGCTTTGGTTTTGCCAGTTATTTACTTGAAGTCGTTCTGGGTTCTGGCTGTTGTTTGTTTGATTTCAATTTTATTACAGTAGATTTGTTGCCCATATTGCCTTGGGTCGTCGTCAGACAATGTTGGTTGGAAGCATGGGTGTTCATGGGCTGCCGGATGACAATAGAATGAACAGACTCGCATTGAAACAAGCAAGAAAGCTACTGTAGAGCTTGCTCGACTGTGAGATACCCGCCACCCAATTTTACCATCAAAATATTATATTTTTGAAAAATATACTGAAAAATATACTAAAAAATACACTAAAAAATACCAAAATAAAAAATCAACATTTTCTTTCTTCGAAATTATTAACTTGACGGCACTTTAGTTGGTTTAATGTACACCATTATTATGTTACGGAGTGTCATAGCAACTAACTAGGTGCAGCTGCACGCGGTAACGCCTTATAAAAGTAATTTCATAATAACTTCTGTGTTTTTTATCCGATTATACCCAAATTTTCAGAGATCATTAAGATGGTGATTAGTATTGGGCCCAAATTGAACGTTCTAGGTTTAAAACGACTCTTGTAATTCAGTTTTTTTCAATTTGCATGGGCGGAAGGGGGCGTGGTCAAAATCAAAAATAAACTTGATCTGCGTGCAACAATAAGACATACTGTTTGTTGATCTATGTCTTATAGTCTCTGAGATCTAGGTGTTCATACGGACAGACGGACATGGCTATATCGTCTCGGCTGTTGACGCTGATAAAGAATATATATATCGGGATAGTGTGTCTTATCAATCGGATAAAAAACACAGAAGTTATTAAGATATTACTTTTATAAGGGGTTACCACGTGCAACTGCTAATGCTGCCTAGTTAGTTGCTATGATACTCCGCGATATAATAATGGTGTTCAATAAACCAACTAATGTGCTGGCAAGCTAATAATTTCGAACAATGAAAATTTTGATATATTATTTTGGTATTTTTTAGTATATTTTGTAAAGTATTTTTTCAGTATGTTTTTGAAAACTATAATATTTTGATGGTAAAATTGGGTGGCGGGTATCTCAGAGTCGAGCAAACTCGACTGTAGCTTTCTTACTTGTTGTAAATGCAATTAAAATTAAGAACAAGAATCAAAATAGTATATTCTATTTCAATATACTATACAAGTACTATTTGTCGAAAAAAAAAAGCGCAATTTCACATTCTCAAAATAATTATCTTGGTTGCACTTTATTGGAACAGGTGAAGATTCACCTGATTTTACTCCCTTTTATATTTCATAAATAATTTCAGGGTTTATTGTCCGATTGTCATTAAAATGTCAAATGTCGAAGCAGCGACAATCCCGGCTTATAGGTAGCTGGTATACCAATATTTTGCCCCGCACGAATACTTAACTTTAGTATGCTTTGAGTATAAAGGATATTTTATTACCGCTTTTTCATTAAAGTTTAAGATTAAAATAATGAACATAAACAAAGCAACTGAAACAACATCCAAAGAAACATGCGTTTGACATTAAATTGCAGCACTAATGCTGACATTAGCATCTTATTTGACTATGAACATGACATAGCGCAGAGCCACACCATAGTCCCAATGTCGCAGGATACTATAAATAATAAATAGCAGCTTTGGTGGCGCTAACAAAATCATTGACGGTAAATCTTAAATAAACTTGGAAGGACTAATTTCTTCTAATAGATCGTAAACTGCGCAATTAATTCTACCCCCCTACCCAAAGGATAGAAGGGTATTATAACTTTGTGCTGACTGAAAATGCATGTAACAGGTAGAAGGAAGCATTTCGACCCCATAAAGTATATATATTCTTAATCCGCGTCAACAGCCGAGACGATATACATAGACATGTCCGTCTGTCCGTCTGTCTGTCCGTATGAACACCTAGATCTCAGAGACTATAAGAGATAGAGCAACAAATTTTTCGCAACAGTATGTCTTATTGTTGCACGCAGATTAAGTTAGTTTTTGATTTTGGCCACGCCCCCTTCCACCCCCGTAAATCGAAAAAAACCGATTTGCAAGCGTCGTTTTAAACCTAGAACGTTTAATTTTGGCACGCACAATACTAATCACCATCTTAATGATCTCTGATGGTTACAATCGGATAAAAAACACAGAAGTTATTAAGAAATTTCTTTTATAAGGTGTAATAAGGTTCAGCTGCACTTGGTTAGTTGCTATGTCACTCCATGACATAATAATGGTGTTCAATAAACCAACAAAAGTGCCGCCAAGCTAATAGTTTTGAACAAAGAAAATGTTGGTATATTATTTTAGTATATATTTAGTATTTTTTTAGTATTTTTTCAGTATGTTTTTGAAAAATATTATATTTCGATGGTAAAATTGGGTGGCGGGTATCTCACAGTCGAGCAAACTCGACAATAGCTTTTTTACTTGTTTTATTGTAGCAATTATCAGCAATTGTTAACATTTTGAGGAATATCAAGAAGGATGGACAGTGTTGATGGACTTAGTTATATTGGACTCATGTCTGAATTTAAAATATTGTATATGAGTAATAAACGATTATTTTGAAATACTAGTGAGTGGATTCTAAGCTCCAGTGTATAAATTTGAAATTCACTGTAGATAATGCCAACCTCCGTTAAGATTGAAAGGCAAGGCGGCGAGTTGTCGCATAGTACTGTAAATTATGGTGTATACCAGCTGCTCTAAATTGTCAGCACTTTGAGCTGGAGTCAGTGTGGTGGAGAAAAGGCAGGGGAAGAAGCATTGACATCGGTCGGTAGGCATTTCAAAAATTTCTTAATGGTTGCCCCGCCTTTTGCACTGCGGGTGTTTCCCCCTTGTTCACACATTGTTTTCATTAAGCAACACACAAGAATTTCATCCTTTGCTTTTGTATCTTAAACCAGTGTGGTGGCTGTTATTGCTGCTGCTGAATGAGTGTGTGTGATTTGATTTGTTGTTCTTTTGTTAATGCTGTTGCTGTTACTGCTGTTGTTATTGGCATTAGCATCGGCATCGCTTGTCACTGAAGTGTCCAGCGTGTTTCGCTTGTGTCGTCAGGGTTTCCGCATCTGCTTGCAGTTGACACGATTATTTATGTATATCTCGCTTAAAAAAAGCGCTATTATCAGTATAATAATCGCAATTAAAAGCAAACTAATTTATGGCAGTGATTTATGAACATCATGTGCTTGAATTCCTCACCTTTTCTCACTTCATTCTTTTTGGCTTCTGTTGTATACTTACATACTCGTATATACTTCTCTTTCACACACTCTATCTGTGTCTCTTATTCACAAAATGTTGCAGGGGTGTCATAACTTATTCATACGCCTGGATATATGGATCATATTTAGTGTCGATTCACTTATTACCCTGTGCTCATTAAAATTTGCCAAAAAGAGTATTAGGGTTTGTGCGAAAGTATGTAAGAGGCCGAAAGAGGACAGATGCACACATAAAAATGCAAAACCTTTATGATTTCTATAAATTTAGTTACAATCGGACAATAAACACTGAATTCATCCAAAAAATATTTTTGATGTCAGAAATCTTTTTGTAGCTGCACCTGTTCAGTTGGTTTGTTACTCTATGATATAGCAATGATGTCAAAAATTATTAGCTTGATTGCACTTTACTAGGTTTAGTCAATATCATTTTTCTGTCACGGAATGTCATAGCAACGTAACAGGTGCAGCTCCACCTTATTTCACCCCATAACAGTATTTCTTGAATAACTTCTGTGTTTGCTATCGAAATGCAACTGAATTTTCAGAAAAATATTAATAGGTATACCGAAAATGTCTAAGTTTAAATTATAGCTATAGCTTTTATAGTTTCTAAGATCTAGGAATCCAAACAGACGGTCACACGGACGGACAGACAAACAGGGCATAATCGACTCATCAGTTGATGGTGATCAAGAATATGTATGTTTTAGCTCAGGTTTGTTTTGGAATTTGGCTTCACCTTTTCTTTTACGGAAAAAAAATTAGAATTGTTATTACAAAACTAGTGTTTTAGGAAACAAATGACTCCATATTTAGAATTATTCTGGATTTGATTACAATCGCTTAACGATAATGGAATAGTTTTGTAGTTATTTAAAGTTGTGTACAACTCCACGAGTGCTATAGATTTGAACAAACTTTATTTTTTGTTATTATTTAATGGAATTGTTTTAAAAATTGGAGAGAGTATATTACAGTCAATTCGGTAGTATAATTTGTTGTTGTATAGCTCTGACAAAACTTCTGTATTTCACAGCAATATTAAACATTATGCAAATATCCCGTGGAGCTCAATTCAAATCGTCGCAAGGACACCCGCAATGTATTTCAATCTCATTAACTTTTGTCTTTTTTTTGTTACCATTTATTGTTTTCATTCATGGGCTGCAACGGCAGTTACGTAAATTGTATTTGGTGTCCTGCCGGTATGGCTTTCGGGGTAAAGACTTACCTCATTGCCATTGTGATCACATCATTGTGATGAATAAATTTAATATTGAAGTCCATTTCAATTAAATTGGAATTATAAATGTATTACTGGAAAATCGCGAAATATCTTAATATTATTTAAAAATAAAAATAAATAGTTTCAAAACCAAACACAAATTAAAACGATGTAGAAGAGAGCGCTCGACTGGGAGATTCTTCTTAGTTTTTGTACAACTACATTTCATTATCTTCAGCAATATCTAAAATACATTTTTTTTGTCATTTAAAAATTTTTTGGTAATTGTTAAATTGAAACTACCTATAAAGGATCCTTTTCATTAGGTCATGAAATTTAAAAAAAACAAGTAAGAAAGCTACTGTCGAGTTAACTCGACTGTGAGATACCCGCCACCCAATTTTTCCATCAAAATATTATATTTTTCTAAATATACTGAAAAAATACTAAAAAATATACTAAAAAATACCAAAATAATATATCAACATTTTCTTTGTTCGAAATTATTAGCTTGGCGGCACTTTAGTTGGTTTATTGAACACCATTATTATGTCGCGGAGTGTCATAGCAACTAACTAGGCAGCACTAGCAGTTGCACGTGGTAACGCCTTATAAAAGTAATCTCTTAATAACTTCTGTGTTTTTTATCCGATTGTAACCAAATTTGCAGAGATCATTAAGATGGTGATTAGTATCAGTCAGCACAAAGTTATAATACCCTTCTATCCTTTGGGTAGGGGGGTATAATTAATTGCGCAGTTTACGATCTTTAGAAGAAATTAGTCCTTCCAAGTTTATTTAAGATTTACCGTCAATGATTTTGTTAGCGCCACCAAAGCTGCTATTTATTATTTATAGTATCCTGCGACATTGGGACTATGGTGTGGCTCTGCGCTATGTCATGTTCATAGTCAAATAAGATGCTAATGTCAGCATTAGTGCTGCAATTTAATGTCAAACGCATGTTTCTTTGGATGTTGTTTCAGTTGCTTTGTTTATGTTCATTATTTTAATCTTAAACTTTAATGAAAAAGCGGTAATAAAATATCCTTTATACTCAAAGCATACTAAAGTTAAGTATTCGTGCGGGGCAAAATATTGGTATACCAGCTACCTATAAGCCGGGATTGTCGCTGCTTCGACATTTGACATTTTAATGACAATCGGACAATAAACACTGAAATTATTTATGAAATATAAAAGTGAGTAAAATCAGGTGAAGCTTTACCTGTTCAGTTGCTATACCACTCAGTAATAATGTTACTACATAAAACCAATAAAGTGCAACCAAGCTAATTATTTTGAGAATGTGAAATTGCGCTTATTTTTTTTTCGACAAATAGTACTTGTATAGTATATTGAAATAGAATATACTATTTTGATTCTTGTTCTTAATTTTAATTGCATTTACAACAAGTAAGAAAGCTACAATCGAGTTTGCTCGACTGTGAGATACCCGCCACCCAATTTTACCATCAAAATATTATATTTATATAACAGTATAAAAATATACTGAAAAAATACTAAAAAAAATATACTAAAAATACCAAAATAATATATCAAAATTTTCTTTGTTCGAAGTTATTAGCTTGACGGCACTTTAGTTGGCTTATTGAACACCATTATTATGTCGCGGAGTGTCGTAGCAACTAGCTAGGCAGCACTAGCAGTTGCACGTGGCAACGCCTTATAAAAGTAATATCTTAATAACTTCTGTGTTTTTTATCCGATTGTAACCAAATTTGCAGAGATCATTAACATGGTGATTAGTATTGTGCATACCAAAATTGAACGTTCTAGGTTTAAAACGACGCTTGCAATCGGATTAAAAACACAGAAGTTATTAAGATATTACTTTTATAAGGCGTTACCACGTGCAACTGCTAGTGCTGCCTAGTTAGTTGCTATGACACTCCGCGACATAATAATGGTATTCAATAAACCAACTAAAGTGCCGCCAAGCTAATAATTTCGAACAAAGAAAATGTTGATATATTATTTTGGTATTTTTTAGTATATTTTTGTCTAGTATTTTTTCAGTATATTGTGAAAAATATAATATTTTGATGGTAAAATTGGGTGGCGGGTATCTCACAGTCGAGCAAACTCGACTGTAGCTTTCTTACTTGTTTTTTATTGCATTCACTAAAATTGGGTGGCGGGTATCTCACAGTCGAGTAAACTCGACAGTAGCTTTCTTACTTGTTTAGTATGTTCTGGAAAAATAATATATTTCATTGCTCGCATATAATGTTTGTTGCATGGATGGCGTGTATCTCACAGACGAGTCACCTCGTCTGTAGCTTTCTTAATTGTTTTCTATGTTTCTGATGATACGCTTAATAAGTTCGTTAACAAGTCTTCAAATTGTGTACAGGTACTATTATTATTACTTAATGTTTAATTTGAATTGAAGAACCTATTATTTCAATTGTGTCTCATGACAGACCTAAAGGGTTGAGCGCACATTCTGATAATACTATTTGTGTATCTCTAATGACTGTACACATGCATTAACGGGAAGTTTTGAATAAGTTTTGTATATAAATAAATAAATTGAAACTGAATCGAACCCTTTTTGGGAGGCGTTATTCACTTGGCATTTAATTGTATGAAACTGACAATTGCTTGCAAAGAGTGCACGCAATCCTCAGCTTAATTTGAGCATATCGCAATTAGGTGTCCATATGAAACTAAATTCTTATATACACATCTGGAAAGTTGGGTCCAACTTGCATTTAATTATTTGCGTCAGATTGACGAAGGAAGATACACATAAGGATAGTCATTAGGATCGAGATCGGCATCTGAGACTAGGTATGGGTCTTTTGTGCTGCAGGCTTCATTGCTACGGACCATGTGTACGTACGTATATGTATATATAGAAAGAAAAGGGTTACATGCAAGAATTAGCAACAAATGGTTTGTTCGTTCACCTCAAGAATTTCTAGTGCGAATGTAGCAGTGTCAACGATATGACCTGTTTCTGGATGGTTCACACATTCAGACTTACACGTAAAACGGAAACACAAGACCTGGGTTCCAGATGATTATCTGCAAGAGTTAAATTTGATACCGTCTATTGGCCTCGTTATTATCCCTTTGCCAGCCAGCATTTGAAGTGGTATCATGTGTCTGAAAGAGCGCAAGGACCTGCAACGCGATTGGGTGCTGCGGTGAACAATGAAATTATTGCTCTCACACTTGTATTCTATCCAGTTCGTGTCCTGTGTCCACCGTCAACTGTCTACCTACTTCACATCTCTTCTTCTATATCATGTGGCTCCCACGCTGTGTAAAAATTCTTACTAAGGCGTTATTCGATGATCTGTCTCCATTGATGAAATGGGAGACGAGACAAGGCAGGAAGTTCTTCGTAATGTGCTTAAATAATCACATTGTGCGTTTTACGTTTATCATGCGTACATAAGATGCGACTGTCATTGCCATTATAGATGCAGATATTAATACTACTATAGCCACTCAGCTATATTATCCTGTCTGTGGATCTAAAACTCAAGTAAGAATGCTAGATTGTGAGATACCCGGCATATATTTTTACTGAATGCAATAAAAATTAAGAACGAACATCGAAATATTATACTATACTTATACTAACAAAAAAAAATATATTAGATATATACAATATAGTATACCAAAATTAACCACGTATAGAATTTTTAGCTTGATTGCACTTTATTTGGTTTATTAAGCACCAATATTATATCAGTGAGTGGCATAGAAACTGCACAGGAATAACTGCAACTTATTTCTCCCTATTAAAGTATTTCTTGAATAACTTCAGTGTTCATTGTCCGATTGTAACCAGAAAGATCAAAGATCATTAAGATGGTGGTTATTGTTTGTTTTGTGTTCGAAAAATGAACGTTCTGGGTTGCACTTCGGTTTCTGGCGATGTGCGTGGCCGGAAGGAGCGTGACCAAAATCTAAAATAATCTTGATCAGCGTGCAAAAAAGGACATACTGTCCCCAAGATTGGTTGCTCTAACTTTTATAGTGTTTGAGATATACCCTTTGGGTATGCGGATATTAAGATAGATAAATAAAAGAAAAGAATGAATCTTGGACTGCTGACGCTAAAATGCCGATACATGACAAAGGTTGAATGCCAATATATTGAGATGGAGTTTGAGTGGCGTGGGCACACTAATGCGAGATTGCGACTTTGGATGAAATTTTAAATACAAAATAGCGTCTCATAATAATTGCAAATCATATTATATTTTCTTTTTTCTTTTAGTGCCTATCTATAGAGTGATTTTTGTTACTTTTGATTTTTTAGCTTTCTTCAATTTTCTTACTTTATAATAAGTAGATCACACACAACTATACATACTTAGATACATTGTATATATTCGTTGTTAAGTTATGCCCTTTATATGGTGGTGATTAATATTGTATATACCTAAATTGAACGCTCGGCAGATTATTTCGTACTTTTTATACCCGCCTACCCAAAGGGTAGAAGGGTATTATGGCTTTGTGCCGACCGAAAATGTATGTAACAGGCAGAAGGAAGCATCTCCGACCCCATAAAGTATATATATTCTTGATCAGCGTCAACAGCCAAGACGATATAGCCATGTCTGTCTGTCCGTCTTTTCGTCCATCTATAGGAACATTGATCTCAGAGACTATAAAAGCTTTGGAGACAACATGTAAAAACTCGGTAGGTAGATTAAGTTTATTTTAGATGTTGGTCACGCCCCCTTCCGCAACCCTAAATCGAAAAAAACGATTTCCAAGCATCACGTTAAAGCTAGAAAGTTCAGGCACACACAATACTAATCATTATCTTAATGATCTCTGAAAATTTGGTTACAAAAAACAGCGAAGTTATTAACGAATTACTTTTATAAGGCGAAATCGGATGCAGCTGCACCTGTTCAGCTAGTTGTCACTCAGTGACATAATAATGGTGTTCAATAAACAATAAACAACAATAATGAAGTGCTATCAAGCTAATCATTTTGAACAAAATTTATTTCGAAATATTTTTTGGTATATTTATATATTTTTGAAAAATATAAAATTTCGATGGTCGCTCTTTATTATTCTTCCATTCAGTAAAATTGGGTATCTCACAGTCGAGCAAACTCGACAGTAGCTTAGTGGTTTACCCAATAATTATTATAACTTTCATAATTTTATAACATTATTAAACGCTGCGTTTCCAGAATATCTTCATTTATGCTCTAACTTCCACATGTACACTTCCACAATCACTTAAAATTCCTACTTGTTTGTACTATGGTAGGTAGGCCAGTCAACATCTAAAATAAACTTCATATGCCTACCGAGTTTTTACATTTTTTCTCCAAATTTGGTAGCTCTAGCTTTTATACTCTCTGAGATCTCGATGTTCATACAGACAGACGGACAGACGGACAGGGCTATATCGGCTCGGCTGTTGATGCTGATCAAGAATATATATAGTTTATGGGGTCGCAGACACCTCCTTTTGCCTGTTACGCACATTCGGACAAACGCAAAAGGTCATGATTTTTTTAAAATGCATGACCTAAAAATATTCGAAATATTTCAGGCTGACAATAATAACAAGCTTAATTTCTAATTATTAGGCTTATTGATTATGAAAGTATTTTTTAAATAAAATCTGTATTGTCATTATGGTACGATCGTTTCTAAATCTTCTGAAGTCATTTAGGTGTCGATTATTATTATGGGTATGATGGCAAAAATACTACATCTTGTCTGTAAATTTAGGTGCTCTAGCTCTTATAGCCTCCAAATTCACATTTTGGTAAACACAGAGGCGCAGAACAGACAATGTTTCATTTAAACTTTAACATAAAAACAAGTTATAACGTCGAGAACCACTGAGCAGTCATAATACCAACAGATTATAGGTCAAAAATCAGTGTTCTTTAAAAATAGTTATCGAATATTTCACAATCGCGTTCGACTTTATTACTTGTTATACTTTTTAATATACTCATATTCAAAAAATATAGCCTGGAGCAGTTTGTATCTTATTTGTTTGTTTCCAACGTTGAAAGTGCAAGATGTGTGACTGAATCACGTTGATATGTTAGTTGATGGCTTAGTTTTACACACTTGTCGGCTCTCACAATTAGCTCGTGAGCCTGTTCCATTTTTTAAATACCACCCTTCATTATAAGGCGTGCCTAAACTTGTCAACATTTCATTTGACTTGGCCGTGGCACAGGTATACATCATTTCAAAAACATATATAAATATATCTACATATAGATATACTTGTATCTGGAATAATGTTCACTTGTGTTGAGCCCATACATATAATTTTTGTATATGTACATGTATGTATGTACATGCATCGCTTATTCAAGTTTGATCTACACGATATGGGGGAACTTACACGAACAGGATAGTCCTTAGTTCATAATTTATGTTTTTCAAATAAAACGCATTACATTTATTATTTTTATACCCGACTACCCAAAGGGTAGAAGGGTATTATGGCTTTGTCCCGACCGAAAATGTATGTAACAGGTAGAAGGAAGCAGAAGCAATATATTCTTGATCAGTGTCAACAGCCGAGACGATATAGCCATGTCCGTCTGTCCGTATGAACACCTAGATCTCAGAGACTATAAAAGATAGAGCAACCAAATTTTCGGAATAGTGTGTGTAATTATTGCACGCAGATCAAGTTCGTTTTAGATATTGGCCACGCCCCTTCCGCTCCCGTAAATCTAATAAAACCGAATTACAGGCGTCATTTTAATCCTAGAATGTTCAATTTTGGTACAATACTAATCACCATCTTAATGATCTCTGCGAATTTGGTTACAATCGGATAAAAAACACAGAATTTATTAAGAAATTACTTTTATAAGGCGTTACCACGTGCAGCTGCACCTAGTTAATTGCTATGACACTCCGTAACATGATAATGGTGTTCAATAAACCAAGTAAAGTGCCGCCAAGCTAATAATTTTGAACAAAGAAAATTTTGGTATATAATTTTGGTATAATTTTAGTATATTTTTTAGTATTTTTTCAGTATTTAAAAAAAAAATATATATATTTTGATGGTAAAATTGGGCGGCGGGTATCTCACAGTCGAGCAAACTCGACAGTAGCTTTCTTACTTGTTTTTCCTTTTGTCTGTATGTTGCTTATAATATACATATATTTATGGTCACTATACACCTTTTGACCACATTTTGCGGTTTCACTGTGCTGACATACAGCTTTTTATGCAAAAGCAAGAGAGTTCAACTATGACATACTCTAAGTTCGGCGGCGCATTAACATTTACTTAAAATGGTTAATGAAATTCTATAGTAACTTTCACACGTCAATATCATCTAAAACAAGTAAGAAAGCTACAGTCGAGTTTGCTCGACTGTGAGATACTCGCCACCCAATTTTACCATCAAAATATTATATTTTTCAAAATATACTAAAAAAATACTAAAAAAAAATATACTAAAAAATACCAAAATAATATATCAACATTTTCTTTGTTCGAAATTATTAGCTTGGCGGCACTTTAGTTTGTTTATTGAACACCATTATTATGTCGCGGAGTGTCATAGCAACTAACTAGGCAGCACTAGCAGTTGCACGTGGTAACGCCTTATAAAAGTAATATCTTAATAACTTCTGTGTTTTTTATCCGATTGTAACCAAATTTGCAGAGATCATTAATATGGTGATTAGTATTGTGCGTACCAAAATTGAACGTTCTAGGTTTAAAACAACGCTTGCAATTCGGTTTTATTCGATTTACGGGGGCGGAAGGGGGCGCGGCCAAAATCAAAAACAAACTTGATCTGCGTGCAACAATAAGACATACTGTCGCGAAAAATTTGTTGCTCTATCTCTTATAGTCTCTGAGATCTAGGTGTTCATACGGACAGACGGACAGACGGACATGGCTATATCGTCTCGGCTGTTGACGCTGATCAAGAATATATATACTTTATGGGGTCGGAAATGCTTGCTTCTGCCTGACACAAAGCCATAATACCCTTCTACCCTATGGGTAGGCGGGTATAATCACCTTATATAGTATTGTTACTTTTGATGTTTTAGCCACTAAACATCTGGAAATGTTTGTTATAACAAACACAGTAGTTAATCAAAAAATTTTTTGATAGGACAAGTAAGAAAGCTACAGTCGAGTTTGCTCGACTGTGAGATACCCGCCACCCAATTGCACCATCAAAATATCATATTTACATAATAGTATAAAAATATACTGAAAAAATACTAAAAAATAATATAATAAAAATACCAAAATAATATATCAAAATTTTCTTTGTTCGAAGTTATTAGCTTGGCGGCACTTTAGTTGGTTTATTGAACACCATTATTATGTCGCGGAGTGTCATAGCAACTAAGTAGGTAGCACTAGCAGTTGCACGTGAACGTTTTAGGTTTAAAACGACGCTCGCAATTCGGTTTTATTCGATTTACGGGGGCGGGAGGGGGCGTGGCCGAAATCAAAAACAAACTTGATCTGCGTGCAACAATAAGACATACTGTTGCGAAAATTTGTTGCTCTATCTCTTATAGTCTCTGAGATCTAGATGTTCATACGGACAGACGGACATACGGACAGACGGACATGGCTATATCGTCTCGGCTGTTGACGCTGATCAAGAATATATATACTTTTATATATACTTTATTATTATACCCGCCTACCCAAAGGGTGGAAGGGTATTATGGCTTTGTGCCGACCGAAAATGTATGTAACAGGCAGAAGAAAGCATCTCCGACCCCATAAAGTATATATATTCTTGATCAGCGTCAACAGCCGAGACGATATAGCCATGTCCGTCTGTCCGTCTGTCCGTTTGAACACCTAGATCTCAGAGACTATATGAGATAGAGCAACAAATTTTTCGCGGCAGTATGTCTTATTGTTGCACGCAGATTAAGTTTGTTTTTGATTTTAGCCACGCCCCCTTCCACCCCCGTAAATCGAATAAAACCGAATTGCAAGCGTTGTTTTAATCACCATCTTAATGATTTCTGCGAATTTGGTTACAATCGGATAAAAAACACAGAAGTTATTAAGATATTACTTTTATAAGGCGTTACCACGTGCAACTGCTAGTGCTGCCTAGTTAGTTGCTATGACACTACGCGACATAATGATTGTGTTCAATAAACCAACTAAAGTGCCACCAAGCTAATAATTTCGAACAAAGAAAATTTTGATATATTATTTTGGTATTTTTTAGTATATTTTTTTAAGTATTTTTTCAGTATATTTAGAAAAATATAATATTTGGATGGTAAAATTGAGTGGCGGGTATCTCACAGTCGAGCAAACTCGACTGTAGCTTTCTTACTTGTTTAGTCTACGTGTATTCTCGATAAATGACAAATGTCGATGGTCCGTCTAAATTTATTTTACATTCAGTAAAAATGGGTGGTGTTTATATCAAAGCCCACGAACTACACTGCCCTTTTCACTTGTCTACTTTGCTGTTTCGTGATTGTGGGATAAACTATTTGGTAGTTAAATTTGATTGTTCTTATTATGGAGCAAAACAAAACTTTTTTAAATATGGCTTACGAAAGCTGATCCGCTTCCCTGATGAAACAGAGCAAATCTTTCGTCGTGGAGCACACAGTATGCTCATTACCTGCGGTATCCACGTTCAGATGTTTCCTCCTAGTCCATACCACGACTGGACAGTCCAACAGAATATGTCGGGTTGTCTCATCGTCTTCTTTGTTGAGTCTACACTCAGCAACAGAAGACAGACGATTTTTAGAAAGATGATAGTTCACCGTGTGGTGGCCACTGAGATAGCCAACAAGGAGGTGAAGATTCCTCATGGAGAGTAAGCTGGTTCTTCGGTCCAACATGGGATTGATAAGCTCCAGGTTTTCACAAGAGCCGCAATAGTTGACCCTCCCACGCCACTATAGGGCTCGGGGTTGATGAGCCGGCCCTTGCAAGTTCATTCGTCAGCTCATTGCCCTGGACACCAGAGTGTACGGGAATCCATAGAAGGGTGACGTTGCTTATTAAAGACAGTCTCTGGAGTCAGTTCTAGCAATCGGCCACCAATCGAGAGCTTACTCTTTTTGAGGAGAGGGCCAATATGGCCGCTTGACTGTCAGAGAACATGTAGATGTTCACTCCTCTAATCCCCTTCTTAAGGATTAGAAGGCAGCTGAACTCGATGGCATGAACCTCAAATTGGAAGACTGTGGGCAATTTGCATATAGCAATTGTGGTTTTGGAATTGAGTCCATAGATACCAGCTCAACCCCCTGATCAGTCTTTGACCCGTCGGTATACAAGTTGATACCGTAGGGGTCGCTGATGGGGTTGCCAGTGTCCCAGTCCTTCCGGTCCGGGATGAGTGTTCTGAATTTATCACCAAAAAAAATTTCTTTAGTCATAACATCTGATCTAGTGCAGATATTTATGCCAGGAATGTCTTTGATTAGACTAGCATGCCCTGATTGGAGCTTGATTCTAAGAAGGCGACTTCTTTAATTTGGATATGCAGCGGAGTCAGATTTACTATCGATTCCATTGCTGCGGTCGGACAGGTGCGAAGTGCACCCGTCAGTGAGAGGCACAGCAGCCTGTTCAATTTATTGCATTCGCTGATGGCAGAGACCTGCGTAACCTTTGGCCATCACACAATAGGAGTGTAGGTGACGATGGGTCTGACCATTATGGCAAAGAGCCATCGGATGGTGCAGGATTCTACCAACTAATTTCCTGCAGACCCGCATGGCATGAGTTGCTTTAGTGAGGCTGTTGCTGAGGTGGGAGATTCAATTTAGTCTTTTATCAAGGGTTACCCCTAGATATTTGACCTCGTTGGATAGCCTCACAGGGGAGCCACTAATATATAAGTGACCAATATCAAAGGAGTAGCGCCTAGTGAAGGGAAATATAATTGCCTTTTGTGGATTGATGCTAAGAGCAACGTCTATCCACCATCTACTTACCATGTTCAGAGCTGACTGCATAAACTCTGTCACGGTGCTGGCATAGTTCCCGGTCACTATTATAGCCTGGTTGTCAGCATTGCCGATTGCTTCAACGCCCTGCTCAGAGAGTAAGACTAGTAGTTAGTCAAATACTAGGGACCAGAGTAGGGGGAATAGAACCCCTCCCTGGGGACAAGAAGTGATTATCCGGTGTTTGAGCATAGCTTCAATTCCCCGATGAAGGGACGGGCAATTCGTCTGCGCTATAGAGCAGTAGAGATGGAACCGTAGCCGGTATTATCAAAAGCATCTTCTACATCCAGAAAGAGCATAAAGCAATTGTCTTAGATACGAAGGCTATCTCAATTTTCCCCACTATACTGTGGAGAGCGACCTCCGTCGATTTACCGGCTATGTATGCAAACTGCGTGGGGTACAGAGGTAACGTCTGCAGAAAGCACCGAATGTGCATGTCTATCAGTCTTTCCGCCGTCTTAAGCAGAAAGGAAGCAAGACTGAGCGGCCGATAGGACTTAGGCTGGTTAAGCGAACGATGACGACGAATGAATACCACATTAACTTTTCTCCAAGAGCTGGGTATGTGTTCCCAAATAAAACTAGCTCTAAAAAGGTCAACCAGTGCATCAAGGGTATGAGCCAAGCTATTTTGAATAAGGGATGGGAAGATTTTGTTTGGGACTTTGAAGGAAGCGAAATAATCTAAAGCCCATTTGACCTTTTCGGGTACAAAAATGGATCCAGATAAGCTGAACCCTCGTGAGTCTGGTGGCAAAATGGCGTCATCGATACTGGAGAGATCTGGGTTAGCTACAGAACCCGGGAAGTGGACTTTGTATATCTTGAACGTTGACGTACTAACGGCAGAACGATCAAGTGCCCCAGCGAACAATTAACACAGACAAAACAACCAAATAGTTTTATTAAAAAGAATAAAATAATAATAATAATACTAATACTACTAATAATAATAATTAGAACTATTCTTAAATACGAGCTAATGTATGTAGGTGTAATGTTTGTATTTCTAAGATAGTGTTAGTATTATTAACAAGATTTGAACATTTATTATAATTTACACATAAAATACGAAAAGGATTGCGACTTGCATAGTTAGTACTACAACGGAAAAGAGAGAGGGGAAGGAGATTTCTAGTCGTTCTGACCGGAACGGCAAAGCTAATCTGGCTTGTCAACTGCAAGGAGTCAATTTCGCCAATGATTAGTCTATGTAGAAACACGACACCCAGCATAGTTCTACGGTCAGAAAGAGAAGGAAGGTTTAGTAATAAAAGTCTACTACGATACGAAGGCAATCTAATTGTGTGATTCCAGCTAAGACTATGAAGAGCAAAAAGAAGAAATTGTTTCTGCATTGATTCAAGCCTATCTTGATGAACCCTATACTGGGGAAACCAGACATTAGATCCATACTCAAGAATAGGACGTTCCAGTGAGATGTACAAGTGTTTAGTAAAGTAGGGATTGTTAAATTCCTTCGACCAACGTTTAATAAATACAAGGACACCCATGGGTCTATTAGAAGCAGACAAAATATGCCTATCAAACTTTAATTTTGAATCAAGAAGGATACCTAAATCAGTTACTGACTCTATTCGCTCAAGTTGAGTATCATTAAGATGATAATTATTTAATTGGAGAATACCCCTAAAAAATGTCATAAATTTACATTTATTGCAATTAAGATTTAATAAATTTATAGCACACCACGATTGAAAACAATCAAGATCAGATTGGAATCTGAGGCTATATATAGGATCATTAAAAGTCAGACAAATCTTAACATCATCTGCATACATAAGTATGCGAGAGTATGATATAACGGATGGTAGATCATTTATGAATAATGTAAACAGCAATGGGCCTAAATGACTTCCTTGGGGTACACCAGAAGTGACTTAGACAGTCTTGGACACAGAGCCTTTGTAAAATACTCTTTGAATTCTACATGTAAGATATCCACAATATTAAGTTTTGTGGAAATCCAAGAAGATTGAGCTTATAAAATAAGAGACAATGCTTGACGGAATCAAAGCAAAAATCAGTGTAAATGACATCCACTTGCATTTTTGATTGGAACACTTCAATAACAATTAATGAGAATTCTAATAAGTTAGTGGTAAACCCACATTTCACAAACCCATGCTGGTAGGGTGAAATTATAGATTTACAGCAGTGTTGCAGTTGAGAAGCTATTAGTTTCTCAAATTCTTTGGGAATGGCAGACAACTTAGAGATACCTCTATATTTTTGAACGTTGGATTTATTTCCTTTTTTCAAGAGAGGAATAATGTAAGACTCTTTCCAAAGATTAGGGAAAGAGCACAACTCTACAGACAATTCAAATAATTTTAAAAGTGGTTTACAAAGTCCCTCTGCACAGAACCTAAGCATGCAACTAGGAACTCCGTCAGGGCCAGGTGAAAAAACTGGTTTACATGACTTAATTTCACGTAAGTAAAGAGTAAACTTTCAGAAAGTAAGGGACCAAAAATGCAATTCGCTTGGCTTATTTGATACGGATAAGACTGGGCTCTATAAAAAGTTGATGTGGAATAGGTCGTTTGGAAAAAATCAACAAACAGATCGGCAATGCCTGGATCATTAAATCTGTCTTTTTATCAAAAAATAATGTTGTTGGAAGTGTTGACGTCTTCCGCTTCGAATTGACGAAGTCATAGAAGCGTTTCGTTGAAACGTTGAAACGTTAGTCTGCACTTTCACAAATAATCCTTGTAGCAAAGATTATTTAGCATGGAGAAATCGGAACGAGCAACAGAGTAGCGAGAAAAATATAAGAGAGGGCCAGTTTCCTTATATTTTTATATAGCTTTGATTTTTTATTTTTTAACTTTGTTTGTTCTTTAGTAAACCATAACGGTCTATTAGACAATTGTGGAGTACCAAGGGAAACACAAGCATCAAACAGAGAGTTTAATGTAGAATAAAAAATTTCAACTGCCTTGTCCAGGTCAATACACGAAGAAAGTTGGGACCAGTCAGAACATGAAAGGAGCAAAGAAAGTTTTTTAAAATCGGTCTTCCGAAAACAACAAACTCGCTTCGCCGGTAAAACACTTGCATCCGAAACACTTGTTGGTAGGTCAATCAACACCTACATAGCAGGGTGGTAGGGATCCTCAGGTGAGGAAATAGGATTTGATCTGGACACCGTGCAGGTATTGGGATCCAAAACAAAAATCAGATCAAGCTTTTTACCTAGACAATTTGGTATAGAATTGGTTTGAGACAAAGCTATATCAAAAAGGCTATCAACAAACACATGAGTTGACGAAGGATTCAATACATTGGACTCACATGACGAAAGCCACGAAATTCCAGAAATATTAAAATCTCCAAGAACTATTAAGAAATCACGATCGGAAAGCTTTTCAGAAATACTATTGATTACAGAAAAATGGGATAAATACAGAGAGTTATCTGAGGCAGGAGGTATATATGAGCAGGTGATAAAAATACTAAAACTACAAAAAATTAGTTTTACAGCTACAAATTCGATATCTAAATCACTACCTAAATCTACATGCTCAGAAGAGATATCAGCATCGACAGCGATAAGTACACCACCACCACGACGCTGCATGCGATCACGTCTATAGACAGAAAATTTGTTAGTAAAGATTTCAGTATTCAGAATATCATGCCTTAACCAAGTTTCAGTGAAGGCAATGACATGAAAAGGAAAATTTAAGCTTTCTAAATAAACATTATTAAGTTTACTACAAAGGCCTCTTACATTTTGATAGCCAAGCAGGAGAGAAGTTAGTTTTTTGAGCTATCAGATGGAATTTGAGGCTTAGAGGAATTAGTGATAACATTTGAAAGTAAAATCGGTGGCCGATTTTTCTTTTTATTTACATACTCTTTAATAATTAAGTATTCCGGCTAAAAGTCTTTAGAGCAAACTATACTAAAATGCTCGGTAGGAACACTTATTTTGAAAGATGCGATTTCCCGTTCATATGAGAAATTATATTTTTCCACCTCTAATGATGCTTGAATTTTGGACCGAATAAAGGTCCTAATGTCGTCAGATGACGTATTAGGGGCAAGCCTAGAAACAAAAACTTGTTTCATAGGTGGGACACCTACTATAGTGTTCTGAGCAATTGTAGTAGAAGTCGAGATAGGAGCATCTGTACTAGCTGGTAGAACGTTAGGTACAGCAGAAGGTTGATCATGTTGAGTTTCTGCAACATTAACAACTACTGCTGGTGCCGAGACTCAAACGGGATTAGAACAAATGACATCCATGGGAACAATGTCATTGTCGGCAATCATTGACACTGAGGAGTGTCGAGGGGTGGGAGACGTAAATGACATAAGATTACTGAGAACGGAAGAGTTGTTGACCAGTTCAGGGACATCAAGTTCGTTGGGGCCAATGGACAAACGAGTATTAGCTTTTCTACGCTTTTGAGACTCGGTTAAAAGCTTCATACCCGTAAACCCAGAGTCCAAAATTGCGAAACTAACCGCAAGTTTTTTGAAACCTGCGAATAGATCACCAAAGCCTTGCTTTGTCTAACGTATGAATCCCGCAAATTCCCTTTCAACATCCCTGCATGACTCATATGTCCATCTTAAACCAGATTTAGAGCCAATTAGGTCGACTATACGGCCGGTGAAGCCAGCACATTTTTCATGTGAAACATTGTCACAGAGCCAGAAGCAAACGAAAGCCATTTTTGCGCTTCCTGGTACACTGCATTTTTTATTATAGCAGACAAACATATTGCAGGTTTTTAAAGCAAATATAAAAAAATTAAATGAAACCAAAAATTTAAATAAGAATAAAATTTGTGTTAATAACAGGGTATTAGTACGCTGATATCTACTTACAGAAAAACAGCAAGCACAAAATCACAATCGCGGGCGCGACGAAAGCAGAGAAAAGAATAGCCAAAACGGCCAACAACAAAACACAGCACAAAGAGCGCGAGAGCGGAAAGTGCGCGAGATCAAAAGAGCGCAGTTCAAAACAGAACACAAATTTACTGTAAGCTCTCACAAACAGAAAATTAGGCCTCACAAATTATTGATACATTAAAACACCACAATTAATTGTAAATAATTAATTGCTATTACTCTGTGACTAAACACACCGACGTATAGCACAGGTATTGTTAGTTTGCAAACAAAATTTTTGATAACAAGGCGCAGGAAGGGTAAAATAACAAATGTTACGAGTAGTTTGACAGCAAAAAAGAAAAAACACGTCCGAATGCGAATGCGAATACGAGCGGATATATAGTATAAGCTCATGCGTTTCCCTACGATCTTTAGTAAAGGAGCCATCTGCTCCTTTGAGAAGCCCTATCCCATTAAACAACCCCTTGGCCAATACTTTATGGAGTCTCGCTGCCTGTGGCAACGACTCTATGCTACCACAGTAACTGCGCCATGTATCGCGTTTAGCTCGTCTAATGCTATTGTTGTAGTTGGTGAGAGCGTCTCTATAGACGTCGCAACTTGCACGGCTTGATTTAACCTTATTAAATAGGTTACTAACCTTCCTTCTTAGTACAGCAAGTTCGTCATTCCACCATGGAATTCTACGGTTGACCTTTAGGGACTTCCGGGCTGAGCTGACCTCAAAGGATGAGATAAGCACATCTTGGAGCAGATTGCCAGCAAGTTCTATCTCACTGATAGACTTAGGATTGCTCCCAATTCGTCTTTTTGGGACAGAATGAATTTTTCGCAAATCTCAACTTGGCCAAGAATGTCAAACCTGATGTGCTGATGGTCTGACAAGGTGGCTTCGTCTGTGACCCGCCAGTTGACAAGCGAAGTCGCTATTGAGTTGCTGATTAGGGTGAGATCTAAAACCTCTTCCCTAACGGCGTTAGTAAAAGTAGGTTTATTATAATTTTGTACCAACCGAAAATGAATATAACAGACAATAGAAAGAACTTCTGATCTTAGAGACTATAAGAGCTAGAGCGACCAAGTTTTGGGGATGAGTTTGTTTTAGACTTTGGACACGCCCCCTTCCGTCCCCGCAAATCGAAACATAAATCGAATTACAAGCGTTCTTTTAAATCTAGAACGATAAATTTTGGTATAATCAATATTAATCACAATGGTTATCATATTATAAAATTTGGTTACAATCGGAAACAGAAAAGAAGTATTTATATATTCGGCGAAATCAGGTGCAGCTACACCTGTTCATTTGCTATGACCCTCAGTGACAATAAGCCTAATAAAAGCTAATAATCTTTAACGCAGTGAATTTTGATATTTGTAGTATATTTTCTAGTATACTTCGAAAGATAGAATATTTCGATGGTCGCTCCTAATTATTTTTATGTTTTGGGTAGACGGGTTTTAAAATATACGAAATATTCCAAGCTCAAAACAATTTGCTGAATTACGCATTACTATGTGTAATTAATATAGAAGTCTATCTTTAATCTGTATTTATCGTCCGATCTTAACTGACTATTCAAAAGTCATTAAAATAACGATTATTATTGTGTGTATGAGACAAAAATACTGCATTTTGTCTCTAAATTTCCGTGCTCCGGCTGTTATAGCGTATAAAATCCACATTTTCGTACGGACAGAGTGACAAAATGACAGACAGACGAACAGACGAGCAATCATGTATCATTTCGGCTGCTGACGCTGATCATGCATATACATATATTCATTATTTGATTGAAGATGCCTCATTCTGCATGTTACAAACATTTTTGGTTGGTACAAAGTTTTAATACCCTTCAACTCCATGCGTGGGCGGGTATAATTATCTGAGTTTATTTCATTGATTGGGAGTGTTATAACTCTGTCATATTTTTTTCTGTTTATACTAATGTTCCATTTAATTGCCTATAATTCAAAATTGTATAAGTTGCAGGATGTCAGTGGCCTTGTGAATACATCTATCCTTGGCAAGTATTGCTGTGTAATCTGCAAATGAGCAGGTCTGCTAGATCCTCCATGATGATTGATGTACCAGTTGACATAGCTATGTCTCTAGTACTGGTGTCAGAACCATCCACTGCTATTGAAAAGCTTTGATCATTTAGGTGAGTGAGTAAGACTGAGTACAATTGCGGGAGCAGGAGTTGCTTAACTTTTTAAAATACTCAATTGTTCAAGACACTGTCAGAAGTCTTTGTGTTTGAAACCCTAGAGATTAAAGCTCAGGGTGGTGAGCTTTAATCTCTAGGGTTTCAGTTGATCCAGTGTTCCATCTGGCCCAAACTAAAATCGAGAATCTGTCTTTCAATGCTATTCAAGGGTAGCATATGGGACAGCATTAAGCAATTAAATAACTTGACCATAGGCCATAGGCTGATCGGTCTTTACGACTTCAAAGTTCACGGGCTTCTTCCAGAGTTATGAATCATACTGACTTGTGATTATTGATTATTTGTGATTTATGATTATTAGTGTGCTATTATCAAGCCCATCTTTCTGAAGCAAGTGTTATTTGCGACCTTCACAAACAACTTTTTCGAGCTGCAGATAGTGCTACTGAGTAATTCCATGTTTAGATCCAGAATTCCTCAGTTCTTGACGAAAAGCAGCAATGTTTCACTGATTCGATAGCTTCGAAAATTATCACAGGAAGAAGACGATCCGATAAAAGCTGGTAATTAGACCGATGAAAGTAGAGAACCAAACGAAATAGAGAAGAAGTACAGCCGCTTCTCCTTTAGGATGCTAGGATGATTTGCCTTGTGGACGTCGTAGATGGGTATAAATATGGAAATACCTGAGTGCAGCCAAGTGTTTGTAATTAGCATCATATCGATGCTATAAGTCGAGAGAAAGATTTTAAGCTTTTCTATATGTCCAGAGCCGCTAAAACATTTTATGTTTTGTTGCATCTTTTTAAAATCGCTTTATTTACTTCAGATGTAAGGCCTATTATGACCGCTTTCTGAATTACTTTAGTAAAAAGATTTTTGTTTGCTGGAAATATCTTAATCATTGAAGAGCATATTTCTATGGGCACAGTCGTGTTGGATTCCATTTGAAGGGATTTGTGCATAATCACGTCACTGACAATATATACTGGAATGGTTTTTTATACCCGCCTACCCAAAGGGTAGAAGGGTATTATGGCTTTGTGCCGACCGAAAATGTATGTAACAGGCAGAAGTAAGCATCTCCGACCCCATAAAGTATATATATTCTTGATCAGCGTCAACAGCCGAGACGATATAGCCATGTCCGTCTGTCCGTCTGTCCGTCCGTATGAACACCTAGATCTCAGAGACTATAAGAGATAGAGCAACAAATTTTTCGCGACAGTATGTCTTATTGTTGCACGCAGATCAAGTTTGTTTTTGATTTTGGCCAAGCCCCCTCCCGCCCCCGTAAATCGAATAAAACCGAATTGCAAGCGTCGTTTTAAACCTAGAACATTCAATTTTGGTATGCACAATACTAATCACCATGTTAATGATCTCTGCAAATTTGGTTACAATCGGATAAAAAACACAGAAGTTATTAAGATATTACTTTTATAAGGCGTTACCACGTGCAACTGCTAGTGCTGCCTAGTTAGTTGCTATGACACTCCGCGACATAATAAAGGTGTTCAATAAACCAACTAAAGTGCTGCCAAGCTAATAACTTCGAACAAAGAAAATTTTGATATATTATTTTGGTATTTTTAGTATATTTTTTTTAGTATTTTTTCAGTATATTTTTATACTGTTATATAAATATAATATTTTGATGGTAAAATTGGGTGGCGGGTATCTCACAGTCGAGCAAACTCGACTGTAGCTTTCTTACTTGTTTTGATTTGTATACGTACCTTTTCCTCTTGCGGTTGTAGGTATTTTCGTTAATTTACAATTAACTAATCTGGACTTAAATGCCTTGCAGGCCTAGTGTTGCATGATTCTCTCTACACATTGAACAGCAAAGTTATTCAGCGTCACTAGCATTACATTGATCTATTGGATAATCTTGATCGCATTTACCAAAGATATATGACATCGTATACCAAAAACGTTGGCTTATATGGCAGACAATTACATCCAATTTATTTTGAGCGGCTTTAACTGAAACTTTTTGCTATCGATTTGATTGTTATTGATCAAGCTGAGTTCATTTAAAGCGCCCTTTTTATTACTTTTATTATTATAATTGTGGAGGAAGTTCCCAATGGAGAAAATGTTTGGCAGGACCTGGGCAAACATTACTTGTAACATAACATGACACAAATCAATTATACCTTTTACCAAATAGTAGGGACAAAGTTCAAAAAGCATAATTATATTTGGTACCTGTTGAGTAAAAGGACATTAAACCTTAGTGCCAAGCAAAAATATATGTGTTTCAA
The DNA here is from genome assembly GCA_018150935.1 of Drosophila pruinosa. Taxonomy (NCBI): domain Eukaryota; kingdom Metazoa; phylum Arthropoda; class Insecta; order Diptera; family Drosophilidae; genus Drosophila; species Drosophila pruinosa. Next base: position 217,122 of record JAECWR010000098.1, read on the forward strand.
GCATAGGAAACCCTCCTTAATCAAATTTATATGTAACAATATAAGTAATCCGTCTTTGTGTCTGTCAGTAAAGTTTTCCATATTTTTGCGTTTACTTCTATTGGTTGCGTTGATCTTTTATTTCCGATATTGGAAGGAATCACGAAATTTTTCTGATTTGGTTACAACACCGGCTAATTGTACACACCAAGCAAACATACTCCACTATCGCACATATATTTAACTAGCGGAACTAAATCATTTAAAAATAGGGTAAAACAGTATTATAAGAGCATAGTTGAGGTATAAAATGTGTACAATAACAATCACTTATCTTAATGCGCAAGAATTATTTTGTTGGGTGACGGGTATTTTACAGATGAGCAAACTCGACTGTTGCCTTTTATACACGCCTATCCTAAAGGTAGAAGGGTATTATAACTTTGTGCCGACTGAAAATGTATGTAACAGGCAGAAGGAAGCATCTCCGACCCCATAAAGTATATATTATATATTCTTGATCAGCGTCAACAGCCGAGAAGATATAGCCATGACCATCTATCAGTCTGTCGGTCAGTCGGTCTGAGCATCCGTTCTTATGAACACCTAGATTTCAGTAACTTTAAGAGCTAGAGCAATCAAATTTTCGGAATAGTATGTCGGATTTTGGCCACACTCCCTTCCGTTCCCGCAAATAAAAAAAACATATTGCAAGCTTCATTTTTAACATAGAACGTTCAATTTCGGCAACCTACCCTTTGTGTAGGCGGGAAAAAAACGATATTAATCAATTGTCCAAGTATTATTACAAATTCTTTCTTCTTTTTTTTTATTTCGCCTATTTCAATATTATTGATTATAGTTAAAATAATTCCATATTGGTTTAAAAACACTAAAAATAAGATATAATTATATTTGAACAGTTTAAAGTTTGGCTTTAATTCGTCAATAATATATTGTTTTCGGACGTATACCATCAAAATAATTAGTTAATTTTGATAAAAAACAATCAAATTAACCAAGTGCACAAATATTTCTACCAGCTCGTCATTCTAAAGCACATAAAGTAACACCACACATACATCTGCAATGCAGTTTTTTTCAATTTGCATGGGCGGAAGGGGGCGTGGCCAAAATCAAAAACAAACTTGATCTGCGTGCAACCATAAGACATATCGTCCTGAAAATTTGGTTGCTCTATCTCTTATAGTCTCTGAGATCTAGGTGTTCATACGGACAGACAGACGGACAGACGGACATGGCTATATCATCTCGGTTGTTGACTCTGATCAAGAATATATATACTTTATGGGGTCGGAGATGCTTCCTTCTGCCTGTTACATACATTTTCGATCGGCACAAAGCCATAATACCCCTTTGGGTAGGCTGGTATAAGCACAGAAGTTATTAAGAAATTACTTTTATAAGTGCAACTGCTAGTGCTGCCTAGTTAGTTGCTATGACACTCCGTGACATAATAATGGTGTTCAATAAACCAACTAAAGTGCCGCCAAGCTAAAATTTCGAACAATGAAAATTTTGATATATTATTCGGTATTTTTTAGTATATTTTTTAAAGTATTTTTTCAGTATATTTTTGAAAAATATAATATTTGGTGTTAAAATTGGGTGGCGGGTATCTCATAGTCGAGCAAACTCGACTGTAGCTTTCTTACTTGTTTCAAGTTGTCATTGTGATCTGCTTCTTCGTATGCAGAGAGCGGCGAATGAGAGGAGAAACGCTCTCCGGGGCGCTTTACTGTATAAAAAAAATATAGCGTATCACTTTTTTGTACAAGTGTTGCCTCTATTATATTATATGTTTAGTGATGATACTGAAAAAAGCCAATGGTGTCACGACTGTTTGCGAAATAATTTCGTTAAAAGGTTTCCATAAATAATTTGCAATCGAAATTTATCTACAAAATTTACAGACGTTTTCATTTTAGTGTTTAAGCTGCTCGTTTATAGGTCTGTAAGCTAAAACAACTTTTTATGTAGACATTATTGAAAAAGATATATGTAGATATAGACATATATATAGCTAGAGATATAGATATAGATATAGATATAGATATAGATATAGATATAGATATAGATATAGATATAGATATAGATATAGATATAGATATAGATATAGATATAGATATAGATATAGATATAGATATAGATATAGATATAGATATAGATATAGATATAGATATAGATATAGATATAGATATAGATATAGATATAGATATAGATATAGATATAGATATAGATATAGATATAGATATAGATATAGATATAGATATAGATATAGATATAGATATAGATATAGATATAGGTATAGGTATAGATATAGATATAGATATAGATATAGATATAGATATAGATATAGATATATATATAGATATAGATATAAATATAGATATAGATATAGATATTGATATTGACATTGATATAGATATAGATATAAAGAAAGCATGTCCGACCCCACAAAGTATATATTATATATTCTCGATCAGCGTCAACAGCCGAGACGATATAGCCATGTCCTTCTGTCTGTATGAACACCTAGATCTCAGACTTTATAAGTGCTAGAGCATGACTTATAGTTGCACGAAGCTCAAGTTTGCTTTGAATTTTAGGCACGCCTCCTTCCGCCCTCACGATTCGAAAAAACCCGAATTATAATTTAAAAAATTATAATTCTTATTTGTTTTTAGGTCATGGATTTAAAAAAAAGTATGACTTTTGCGATTCTCCGACCCCATAAAGTATATATATTCTTGATCAGCATCAACAGCCGATTCGATATAGCCCTGTCTGTCCGTCTGTCTGTATGAACATCGAGATCTCAGAGACTATTAAAGCTAGAGCTACAAAATTTGGAGACAACATATACAAGCTTGGCGTGCAGATCAAGTTTATCTTAGATATTGGCCACGCCCCATCATGTTAAAGCTAGAACGTTCAGTTTTGGCACACACAATACTAATCATCATTTTTAAGATATCTGACATAACGCCTACCCAAAGGGTAGAAGGGTATTAAAATTTTGTGCCGACCGAAAATGTATGTAACAGGCAAAAGGAATCATCTCCGACCCCATAAATATATTCTTGATCAGCGTCAACAGCCGATACGATATAGCCATGTCCGTCTGTCCGTCTGTCCGTCTGTCCGTATGAACACCTAGATCTCAGAGACTATAAGAGATAGAGCAACAGTATTCGGGACAGTATGTCTTATTGTTGCACGCAAATCTAGTTTGTTTTAGATTTTGGCCACGCCCCCTCCGGCCCATGCAAATTGAAAAGAACTGAATTGCAAGCGTCGTTTTAAGCCTAGAACGTTCCATTTTGGTACGCACAATACTAATCACCATCTTAATGATCTCTGCGAATTTGGTTACAATCGGATAAAAAACACAGAAGTTATTAAGAAATTACTTTTATAAGGCGTTACCACGTGCAGCTGCACCTAGTTAATTGCTATGACACTCCGCAACATAATAATGGTGGTCAATAAACCAACTAAAGTGCCGGCAAGCTAATAATTTCGAACAAAGAAAATTTTTATATATTATTTTGTTATTTTTTAGTATATTTTTAAAGTATTTTCTTAGTATATTTTTGAAAACTATAATATTTTGATGGTAAAATTGGGTGGCGTGTATCTCACAGTCGAGCAAACTCGGCTGTAGCTTTCTTACTTGTTTGGTATGTTTTTAGTATACTTTTCAGTATATATTTGAAAAATATAATATTTCGATGGTGGCTTTTTAATATTCTTCCATTCAATTAAATTGAGTGACGGCTATCTCACAGTCGAGCAAACTCGACAGTAGATTTCTTACTTGTTTAACCCAATAATTATTATAATTTTCATTATTTTATAACATTATTAATCGTTGCGGATGTACACTAAATATCCGTGACCTCGTACAGTCAAAGCTTGACTGTAGCCGTTTCTACTTGTTATATTAGTGTACTCTGAATAAAAAACCAAAAGGAAACCTTGTGTTAAACAAATGTCAAAGCCTTTTGTTTACATTCAGTTCGCCTTGTAATTCACAAGTGATTCTGGTGTATATTGAGGGTAACGATCTTTCGAGTTGTCAGTGAAAAACTATCTTTACAGAAGAAGTCTTTGTAGCAAGTTCTATTCGTTATGTGTTTTATATGTGGTTGAGCCAATGGATAAGCAGATCTAGATCCAGCTTGATTTTCTAAAATAGTTTTCTAAAAAGTTACACAATTATATAAAATTTACACACCACATTGTCAGTTCATCCTTCTTGATGGCTATAAGACTTCGCTGAACGCTCAAGATAAAATAAATTAATTGCAATAGCACATACCTGAAGTAACATAATTTCTCTTTTAGTAATGCCAAGAAATTAAACTGATTGAAAGTAAGTGCAATATTCTTAAACAGCTGACAACATTTTATTGCGACCTTAATATTTGTCATAGGCAAAGGATGAGAAAGGGTTTTACCGGTAATCAAGTTCCGGCTTCACTTCAACCCACTACCACTATAAATTATGGAGGCGTCCGCCGCTTCGTGTCTATGCTTTTGTGTTATTATTAAAATTAATTATTTAATTAGAAAATTAGAGGCAATTGGATGGCGAACTGCCGCATTTACGAGTATTTCGATTTTATTGTTCGAATCAGGTTTCAATTGGAATTGTAAATATAAGTAAGCAGCTATTTTAAATACTCCCCTCACGTTATTCATCGTACCGATTGAATGACTGATTCACTGAGGAGATAGGGCTGCACGTTGAGAATGTCGGCTTAGTTTCTATTGCTTTATTATTACTTGTGTACAAGTGGGGTTCAATTTATTATTGTTCATGTTTTTCTTGTCGATACTTACTGCTGTTAACAGTAAAAATTTGTACCTCTAATAGATTCATGTAAATTGAGTTTGTCTCGTTAGTTGCAAAATGCGAAATTAACTGAGATTTGATATCCCTCTCATATCCCTACGTATATGCTTCAAATATATATTTATTGCTAGTGCTACTTATGCAAGAAATAAGAACTCAATATAGATAAAACTGTAGTTAACTAGTTTCTCTGCTTGTAGCCGATATATTACGAGAAAATTGTTGTTTACTGGAACTGACGCTCAAGCATTGATCTCCATCCGCGTCGATTGTTTAATTAACAAAAAACTTTTTCGTCAATGACAATGACGTGTTTACCAATCTGTGTGTGCCTTAACAGCTTGCAGTATGATGAAACCTTGTATACTCACCCTCGTGTGCCTAAAACATAAAATACAATAGACTGTGTAGGTGTATAAGTACTAGTTCGTCTGTCTGCTTAACAGATTCTTTGCAATTTTAATTAATATAACTTATTGGTAACCGTGTAGATTAGAAGGGTATTACAACTTTGTGATGAAAATTTATGTAAAAGGCAGACGGTCAAACTGTTTAGCGGTTATCGCACAATCAAGAAAACTTACAAAGCTTTCTCATTTCTTTTTATTGTAAGTTACACGCGTTATTCGAAAATACATGGCCACATTTAATTGATAATATTTTTTTTTCTAAATCTAAAATAGTTTTATCTTAAAACAATTTCCATTTAAATCCCACTGCAATATATATACAAATATTAAATTGTTTACAATACTAGAAATCTGTGCACTGATACATGGTTTTACTAAGAGATATTATAAAAGAATTATGTCTTTCACTAAGTTTTTAACCAAATTAGCATATTCATAGTTCATTTATACTTACTCTTATTTATATAATATATAGTATACCGGCTGATGTTTCATTAATGAAGTTGCAAAGGGAGTAAGATAAGAATAGGGTGCAATTCATTGAAGCGTTCCTAATTTAGGACCTTATTGAAATGAATTCGGCTGAAAAAACAATACGTGTTAATTTGAACGATTAATGCTAAATTTGTCAATTAAAAAGTTGTATAACAGCAATGCAAAATTAACTCACAAACACATCAGGCGCGACTTTTAATTTAAAGCTTTGTTTTTCGATTTTATTATTTGTTGATTTGTGTAAGCTGTTGGATCTGCATTTATGAAGTAGTTCCTGGATGGGGACTCCATGCTGACTCAGCACTTGCATTGTTTATTGGTTGAAGTACGCCAGTATGCAACTCTGTCACCGAGCTATAGTGCTAGCTATCGAGCACGTTACCAGTCAAATTAGAGAATGGAAGGTGAAGCACGAAGATTTGTGGTTAGCCAGTCAAACAATTGGGACAAAGACATGCACACAGATACCATTGTTATAGATGCAAGCGTTTAGCAAATTCATCGATCTGCAGATTTGAATAATGACAATGAGCAAGAAAAATTGACAACTATTACTATTTGTTAGGATTTACGAGTTGCGATTGTCTCCGATAATTCTGATCGCAAAGAGGGTCACGTCGAAAAGTGCTACAATAAATGTTACCAGTATAGGGGAATTTGTCAGCACAGTGTGTAATTAGAGGGCTAGAAACCCCATGATAAATTGTGTCGCATGCTGTGTCCTTACCAGCACCAGGTCAATGGATAACCGACAGGAGCAAGCGAACAACCATTAAGGACCAACCGCATCCCCTGATCAGTCAGTCGCATGAAGTTGACATTTATGCGTGTTATTGTTAATATTTTCAATACATATGCCAGGAGCTGCCCGTCGCTTTTCTGCCATCACTGACTCCCGTTAAGACCGTATCAATTACTTAGTCAAACAATAACTTTTGTCTGGTATTCAATACCTATTTTTTTTTTCAATTTATGTGTGAAAACATATTTTTTCTCTTCTCAATTGTTTACGACTATCTGCAATGTCCTAGGATCTAGGATTTTTTTTAAGCACCCATAATTCAATGGACACCTCGCAAAATAGAGGTTTCATTGTAGAACCATTTTTTGAGAATACAACAATTAATTTTTTAGAGCTTTATTACAGCGAATTGGTATATAGACTAATATAATTAGTTTATAAAATCAAGCTGGCTATTGATCTGGTTACCCATTTGCTGAGTAACAATTATTAAAATTACACTCAAAATTATGTGAAAAAAAATAAAAGAGTGGACAGAAAATTAGTAAAAAAAAACTAATCGTGACTACTAATAAAATACACTACTTTTATAATTGGTTAAACCTGGTACTTAAATAAAAAAAATATGTGCCAGATATGTAAAAAATATACATCTTTGTAGTGTGACCAAAGTTAAGAAAGTTCATCCGACCGGGTCTCTCTCTTGACTCTAGCTGCATTGACTACTGTATCGTTTAGTGACATTCTGAGTTAAAAGGTTTAAGTGCAATTAATTTCATCCAATAAAAGTTATAACTGAATAACTTCTCTGATAATGTCAGAACGTAACCATATGCCCAGAAAGTATTTAAATAGTGAAAATTATTGTACACTCCAAAAATAAAAGTTTTATTTTTACAATTAAAGTAATTTTGCACAATTTGCATCCTCAGCAAATTAAATAGCTCCAATTCTGATTGACTCTGAGATCTAGGTGGACGTACAGATGGATGGCAGAACAGACGTTCGAATTAGTTATATTTGACTTTTGGTTATATACAAAAATTCTTAAGCATCTAATCAAGCGGATCGACTTTTAACTTCGTTCTTGACCTTCATTTGACATATAGTTATTACAAATTTAATCTTTCTTCCACCGGGTATCGAGTATAGGTGTAAAAATAAATGTTGTTTTCACTACTAACACAAAACGTAGATCAAGTATGTTTTAGATTTTGCTCGCGCCCCTGCAAATCGAAAAAAATTAAATTTTAAGCGTTATTTTAAATCTAGAACGATTAATTTTGATAAAGCAATATTAATCACTATCTTTATGATCTTTAAAAATTACAAAAAGACACAAAAGTTATTCGAGATACGGAAGAGCAAACTCGACTTTAGCTTTCTTACTTGTTTCAACTGTACGCCTACTTTTACTGAGCTAGCAACGGTAACCATATTATTAATAAATTAAACAGATAAATAAATACTATAAAGATAAGCCCCCAACATTTAACAGCGTGAAATAAATAAAAAGTAAGATGGCTACTGTCGAGTTTGCTCGACTGTGTGATACCCGCCACCCGATTTTACCATCAAAATATTATATTATTCAAAAATATAATGAAAAAATACTAAAAAAAAATATACTAAAATTATACTAAAATAATATACCAACATTTTCTTTGTTTGAAATTATTAGCTAGGCGGCACTTTAGTTGGTTTATTGAACACCATTATTATGTCACGGAGTGTCATAGCAACTAATTAGGTGCACCTGCACGTGGTAACGCCTTATAAAAGTAATCTCTTAATAACTTCTGTGTTTTTTATACGATTTTTAACAAAATTCGCAGAGATCATTGAGATGGTGATTAGTATTGTGCGTACCAAAATGGAATGTTCTAGGTTTAAAACGACGCTAGCAATTCAGTTTTTTTCAATTTGCGTGGGCGAAAAGGGCCGTGGCCAAAATCAAAAACAATCTTGATCTGCGTGCAACAATAAGACATACTGTTGCGCAAAATTTGTTACTCTATCTCTTATAGTCTCTGAGATCTAGGTGTTCATACGGACAGACGGACACGGCTATATCGTCTCAGCTGTTGACGCTGATCAAGAATATATAAACTTTATGGGGTCGGAGATGCTTCCTTCTGCCTGTTACATACATTTTCGGTCGGCACAAAGCCATAATACCCTTCTACCCTTTGGGTAGGCGGGTATAAAAATACAAGAAGCAAGTTATAAATTTATAGTCGAATTTGGTCGACTGTGAGATACCCGCCACATTCATCTAACTACATCTTGTCTAAAACAAATTGGATTTGTGTGCAAAAATATGACGTATTGTCCGCAAAATTTAATTACCCCAGCTCTTATAGTCTCTGAGATCGAGGAGTTCATGCAGACGGAGGGACTGACTGTCATGTCATATAGAGTTAACTGTTAACACTAATCAAGAATATATATACTTTGTGGGGCTAGGGATGCCTTATTCTGTTGTTACATGTTACATATGTACATTTTCGGTTGGCTCAAGTAATAATACTTTGTAAAATTTGTCTTCTTTTTTTTTAAATGCATAACATAAAAATATAATTGTAAATATCATTATTAGTTTATAAACATTAGTTAGGTATATATTATAATTAATAACTAATATTATCGCGTTAAAGAAAATTATCATTACTTGCATTTTATCGACAAGAAGCGAGCATCTCGCATTAGTTTTGGCCTTGGTTGGTTAGACATAGAGTTTTTACTATATATTCATACATATGTGCACTCACATGTATACATATCGTATTCTAGCTTCTTATATTACATAGTCCTCTTCACAGCCCTGCCTATTTAACCATGTTTTTTTTTTGCTGTTCTTTGTCCTACCAGTTGCCAATTCTGTTTCTTTTTACAACTTTGCTATTCGCAGTTGATACCTGCTACAACTGGTTGTTCTTATTGTTTCTGCCTTGAGTTACTTTGTGTTACTCTGGACATACACATGAGTATAAATTCCATCACTTCTTATACCACCTATTTAAAAAACCATGTCCGTTGCTTTTTCTGCTGTTCTTGTCCTACCAGTTGCCAATTCTGTTTCTTTTTACAACTTTGCTATTCGCAGTTTATACCTGCTACAACTGGTTGTTCTTATTGTTTCTGCCTTGAGTTGCTTTGTGCTACTCTGGACATACTTGAGTATAAATTCCATCGCTTTTGCACAGGGTTACATGTATTTTATCAAATTAACCTAGCTCGAGTATATTGAAACAAGTTTCAATTACTATATAACATATGAATCTCAACTATAAGTTATTTTTTGTAACGTTGCTTTAAAAATGTGAATAAATACATTTTAATAATTCACTTATGTTAGTTGCATATTTTATATGTAACTTATTTGTTTTACATTTACTTTTTTACATCGACAATTTAAATTTTTTGTCAACTACGATTTGTATGACTTCCAAGAGAGCTTTTAATGGAAAACCTGTTGTAACGCAATTTAAATTATATCAACGTTTATTGTAATGCATGTATTAACTATCACTGCTATTTATTTAATTTAAATATCTATATACATATGTACACAATGCTACATATATTCTGCTTCAACGATCCAACCACACCTCAAATAGTGTGGCTTATACAATTTTAAACAATACAGCTAGGTGACAAACATTTTTTAAACCAAAACAAATACATTATTAAATTTCAGCTAGAATATTTTAAATTTTATGTTAAAGAGAATGAATATATTTTACAGCTGTATGATAAGCATATGCTTGGTCGAGGGGTTAAATCATCTGCTTTGTACATATATGCCAGCATTTGGGATAAATCGATAAATAATTATTGGTGTACAATATGTATGCATTGTAAAGGGCAACAAAGGTTATAATAGTTTTGAGACAAACTATTAACAGGCAAAAGAAGACTCCGACGAAAAATTTCTATAACATAAGTTGTTGTTAAATTGTAAGTCTAAAGCTAGACATTCGAAATTTGGTATATATATTTTGGATATCGTACACAAATCTCGAAAAATCAAAACCAATTGGAAAAATTTTTAAAGTAAATTGCAAATAACTTGAACAACTAAAATGTAATATATGAGTTGAAACTTTTAATTTAATCGTTTTTATATTGATCATATAAGAAAAACTGAAAATTATATTCTAAATAACTTAGACACAAAAGGCGTACTCCATGTACATAACTTGGTCCATTTTTGTAGGGTGGAAGGGTATTTTTTATGTGGGTCAACTCAAAATGTGTATAACAGATGGAAGGAGGCATCTCCGAATTTTTCAATGTGGCCACGCGCCTTTCTATCGCCAAATTGGTAAAAACGAATATAAAGCGTGTTTTTCAAGCTGGAGTGATAATTTTTGTTAAACACAACCATAATCACTATTTTAATGATCTTTGCAAGTTTAGTTACGGTCGGATAAAAAACCAAGAAGTTATTCACGAAATTCATTTAAAGATCGAAATCAATGGCTATGTTACTCTATGATGTAATAAATAAATTCAGTAAGCCTAGTAAAATGCAGCCATGCTAATCATTTTGACACTGGTATATTGCGGTATATTTTTGGGTATATTGTTTAGTATATTCTCAAAAAATACCACATTCCGGAGATTGTTTTTAATGTTTGCTATCTCTCAGTCTAACAAACTCGACTGTCGCTTTCTGAATCGTTTTTATGTTAAAAATGTGATATTATTACATGAGATAAAGAATAATAACATAAATAATCATGATAAAATAATAAATTGTTTGTCATTTTTATCAAATCGTTCAAATCAAATTATATGCCAACTGAGAGCTACATATGGGTATAATGCATCAAATACTGTTGCAGGGAACAATAAAATAACTGGATTCTAAGGCAGCTGTTAATAGGTCTAAGGACTGAGTTCATGCCTGTCCTCAACAGGATACGTGAAAACGGATACTTACGTATTGTTTTGATAATTATATATTGCGGCAAATTTTGTGAGATATAGCATGATGGTCTCTGAATTAGCCATGTGCCGTATACGAAAGATGTGATTTCCGCTCTCCAGTAGCGCAGGCTCTCAAAAATTTGGCACCCTGTGCAGGATCCTTGGGTGCTGATGAAAGCGCTTCCGGCGCAGGGTCCATAATTATATTAGTGCCCTGTCCATGCATTCATCAAAAGGGTGCAATGTGCGCTAACCACGTGGACATAATTACATCAGCACTCTCTCGTGAAAGAATGAAAAGTAGAGAGAGTGCAAAAGAGGCAAGAAAGAGACGAAAATAAAGTGTGTTACGCCCTTTAGTTTTTATTTTTGGTCAATTTTTGCACACTTCCGGTTTGACATGTAACAGGCAAAACGCTCGCGATGCACTCATCATAGCTGAGCACACACATACACAAATCCATGTATGACATACTGGGGGCGTGATCCCGTTCGCCCGTCAAATGAATCAATGCTAAACTCTGATCTGTAGAAAGGGGCTCACTGCTTGGCCACTGGGCGTTTACCAGCTGCCTCAAGGTTTTGCACCTCACCTTCATCATCATGTACCATGTACCAAGAAGGAGCTATTTGCATTCTCATTCGCACTCATGATTTCTATCACTCACGTGACACGTACAGCCTACACAGAAGAATTCATCGTATATGCATTGTACTGTGGTCCAGAATTCGTTTTTTTTGGAATAAAGTCTAAATTTGTATGTCAATATATCGTCCTTTAGCAATTATTTTCTAAAAGTAAATTTATCATATAAATAAAAAACAAAAACAAAATTGACCGAAAGCTTCACTAAACCTTTTTACGAGCTTTTAAAACAGCTGGTTGCGAGAAGGCAATTCGCGCCAAATTATTTGCTTACTTTTGCATTACGATTGTTAATACGCATCCATAAACTATAGTGAAATATGGAAAATAAAGGTCAAGGTATGTAGTTTTTAACGTATGTAGTTAATACATGATGGTTGTTGTACTGTTTTTGTTTTGTATAACATCCAATTTATGTGTATTTTAACAGAAAATTCTAACGTGTCCCCTGTGTTTCGTGGAGTATAACTAATTTTCTGACAATTTCTGACAAAAGTTAAAAACGTCAGTTTGTACCTTTAACTATTGTCTTTGACTGCAAAGTAATATCTTTTGCCCATTTTAGCTCGTTTTCTAACAATTTGATTTTATATAGGCAATTTCGAGTTCAGACATAGCGACCTCATGGACATTTGGAGGCGTAACAATCGGCAAATAAGTTATGTTTCAGATTATGTTTATTCTGCAATCAACAACAACCATCTGGAATTGAAAAAGACAGAAGAGATTGACAAAAAAAATAGTTAATTTTGAATTATTCATTAAAAGAAAACTGCCCGAGTGTAACAGACAACTAGATCGATTTATTTCCAAACATACTAAGTGGATGGCGTCTAAAATAACAATTCATGTTAGTGATTTTGAAAACTCCAAGACTCCACAACAAATGGGACGCCGAAACTTATCTTACCTAAATGCAGGAACAAGATTAAAAAGGAAACTGGCATCCAATCTGGCAAGTGAAAGTGATCACGACACAAATCTTATGATTTATGCAGCAACTGTTTCTGCTAGAAAGAGGGACGTTGGCTTTGTTCTTAAATAAACTTGAAGAACACCTGAATTTCCAAGCGAATCGAGGACGCAAATTCAATGGCAAAAACCAACTCCTCTTTCACCAGATGAAGCTCTAGCTTATCTCCTGGAAAACACGCTGACAAAACAGCAATATATAAGCACCAGGCTTTTAAATAAAAGCCATAACAGCGACATATATCCGCCCTATAATGAAGTGATCGAAGCAAAATTACAGTGCCGACCAAAGGGTATAGAAGTAATGGAAAATACTGCTCGAGTGCTATTACAAAATCTTTTAGATCATACAGCGCAAAGATTAATTAAGTTGCAATCGGATGTTTTCAAGCAATTTCCAGACATCTTTAAAATCAAATTAATTTGCAGCTACGGATTTGATGGGACAACTGGTCATAGTGCTTACAAGCAGAAATTTGAAACTGAAGCATTTGGCACACCAATTTCTGATCAATCTTTATTTGTAAATTATGTCATACCCATACAAATAATAAATTCGTTTAATCGGCATATCTGGATTAACAGAGCACCACAGTTCATTCGATATTGCAGGCCTCTAAAAATTGAGTTGATAAAAGAAACTGCTGTCCACATAATGATGGAAAAAAATCAGTTAGATATTCAAATTAATAATCTTACGTCATTCACTTATAAATATGATGAAACCCGTGACATAGAAGTTACCTATGAAATGCACATGACACTTATAAATGGAAAAGTCCTAAACGTATTAACAGACATTAAATCTACTCAATGTTGTCCGATCTGTGGAGTCAGCTCAACACAAATATTGAAAATTCCAAATTCTAGTTCAGAAACCTTTGCACCAAAAGTTAAAGCTATACAATTTGGGGTAAGTCCACTACAGCTTGGATCAGGTTTTTATACCCGCCTACCCAAAGGGTAGAAGGGTATTATGGCTTTGTGCCGACCGAAAATGTATGTAACAGGCAGAAGGAAGCATCTCCGACCCCATAAAGTATATATATTCTTGATCAGCGTCAACAGCCGAGACGATATAGCCATGTCCGTCTGTCCGTCTGTCTGTCCGTATGAACACCTAGATCTCAGAGACTATAAGAGATAGAGCAACAAATTTTTCGGGATAGTATGTCTTATTGTTGCACGCAGATCAAGTTTCCCGCCCCCGTAAATCGAATAAAACCGAATTTCAAACGTCGTTTTAAACCTAGAACGTTCAATTTTGGTACGCACAATACTAATCACCATCTTAATGATCTCTGCAAATTTGGTTACAATCGGAAAAAAAACACAGAAGTTATTAAGAAATTACTTTTATAAGGCGTTACCACGTGCAACTGCTAGTGCTGCCTAGTTAGTTGCTATGACACTCCGCGACAAAATAATGGTGTTCAATAAACCAACTAAAGTGCCGCCAAGCTAATAATTTCGAACAAAGAAAATGTTGATATATTATTTTGGTATTTTTTAGTATTTTTTTAGTATATTTTGAAAAATATAATATTTGGATGGTAAAATTGGGTGGCGTGTATCTCACAGTCGATCACACTCGACTGTAGCTTTTTTACTTGTTTGAATTTGTCTTAAACGTATCATACAGAGCTGAGATAAACAAGTGAGAAAGAAGTCGAGTTTGCTCGACTGTGAGATACCCGCCACACAATTTTACTATCAAAATATTATATTTTTCAAAAATATATTAAAAAATACCAAAATAATATATCAAAATTAACATTGTTCGAAATTATTAGCTTGCCGGCACTTAAGTAGGTTTATTGAACACCATTATTATGTCACGGAGTGACATAGCAACTAACTAGGTACAACTGCACCTGATTCACCTTATAAAAGTAATTCTTTAATAACTGGTGATAAGTACTGTGCGTACCAAAATTGTTCTAGGTTTAAAATGACGCTTGCAATTCGGTTTTTTTCGACTTACGGGGGCGGAAGAGGGCGTGACAAAAATCTAAAACAAACTGGATTTGCGTGCAACAATAAGACACACTGTCCCGAAAAATTTGTTGCTCTATCTCATATAATCTCTGAGATCTAGGTGTTCATACGGACGGACAGACGTACAGACGGACATGGCTATATCGTCTCGGCTGTTGACGCTGATCAAGAATATATGTATATACTTTATGGGGTCGGAGATGCTTCATTCTGCCTGTTACATACATTTTCTTCGGCACAAAGTTATAATACCCTTCTAGCCATTGGGTAGGCGGGTATAAAAATAATGAGTGATGATCAATGACATCTGTGTTTTTTAGGCGGAAATCATTGAGATGGTACTATCTATCCTTTGGGTGTGCGGGTATAAAAAGTTATTTCACAACAATAACTATTTTACAAAAATATATCAAGAAATATAAGAAAGCTACGATGGAGTTTGCTCTGCTATGAAATACCCGCCGCCCATTTTTGCTTGACAAAAATTGATTTGATCACTGAATTATTATATTTTTTCGGAAAAATTCTAAAACTAATCTTTACAAGTAATAAAGCTTCAGTTG
Source organism: Drosophila pruinosa (assembly GCA_018150935.1). Lineage (NCBI taxonomy): Eukaryota > Metazoa > Arthropoda > Insecta > Diptera > Drosophilidae > Drosophila > Drosophila pruinosa. The sequence continues at coordinate 232,744 of JAECWR010000098.1, forward strand.
AGTTGCGTTAAATGCAATAAAAATTAAAAACGAGACCCGGAATATAATATTTTTAAGAATATATAATTACTATGGGTATTTAACCCATCGTAACTAAATTTACAAAAATCATTAAAATAGTGATTACGATTGTACGTACTAACAAATCAGAAAGCTACAGTCGAGTTTGCTCGACTGTGAGATACCCGCCACCCAATTTTACCATCCAAATATTATATTTTTCAAAATATACTGAAAAAATACTAAAAAAAATATACTAAAAAATACCAAAATAAGATATCAACATTTTCTTTGTTCGAAATTATTAGCTTGGCGGCACTTTAGTTAGTTTATTGACCACCATTATTATGTCGCGGAGTGTCATAGCAACTAACTAGGCAGCACTAGCAGTTGCACGTGGTAACACCTTATAAAAGTAATATCTTAATAACTTCTGTGTTTTTTATCCGATTGTAAAATTCGCAGATATCATTAAGATGGTGATTAGTATTGTGCGTATCAAAATTGAACGTTCTAGGTTTAAAACGACGCTTGCAATTCGGTTTTATTCGATTTACGGGGGCGGGAGGGGGCGTGGCTAAAATCAAAAACAAACTTGATCTGCGTGGAATAATAAGACATACAGTCGCGAAATTGTGGTTGCTCTATCTCTTATAGTCTCTGAGATCTAGGTGTTCATACGGACAGACGGACATGACTATATCGTCTCGGCTGTTGACGCTGATCATGAATATATATACTTTATGGGGTCGGAGATGCTTCCTTCTGTCTGTTACATACATTTTCGGTCGGCATAAAGCCATAATACCCTTCTACCCTTTGGGTAGGCGGGTGTAAAAATTAACACTCTGGCTTGAAAAACACAATTTACATTTGTTTTTATTGCTTTGCGGGGGCAGAAAGTGGCGTGGACAAATCAAACAAGTAGGAACGGCTACAGTCAAACTTTGACTGTACAAGGTCATGGATTTTAAGTGTACATGAGGAAGTTAGATATATTCAAGACATTCTTGAAACGCAGCGTTTAATAATATTATAAAATTATGAAAATTTTAATAATTATTGTGTAAAACAAGAAAGAAAGCTACTACCCGTCACCCAATTTTACTGGATGGAAGAATAATAAAGAGCGACCATGAAAATATTATATTTTTGAAAAATATACTAAAAATATGCTAAAAAATACCAAAACATATACCGAATTTAATTTTGCTCTAAATGATTAGCTTATTATTATTATTATTTGAGAAAGGGAGTCTCCCAAAAGAGAAGGTGCGAGGCACTGCGACCATGGAGGTCTTTTGTGCCTATAGGCTCTCCCTAGCTAGACAAAAGTTGCTCTGCTTCCCTAATGAAGCAGAGCAGATCTTTTGTCGAGCAACGCACAATATGATCGGGACCTGCGGTATCCACGTGCAGATGTTTCCTCCTAGTCCACACCAAGGCAAATGATTAGCTTAGTAGCACTTCATTATGTTTATTGAACACCATTATTATGTCACTGAGTGACAATTAGCTGAACAGGTGCAGCTGCACCCGATTTCGCCTTATAAAAGTAATTCGTTAATTACTTCTGTGTTTTTTATTCGATTGTAACCAAAATTGCAGAGATCATTAAGATGATGTTTACTATTGTGTGTGCCACTGAATGTGAAACTGAACGTTCTAGCTTTAACATGGTGCTTGGAAATCGTTTTTTTCGATTTACGAGGGCGGAAGAGGGCGTGGCCAACATCTGAAATGAACTTTATCTACCCACCGAGTTTTTACATGTTGTCTCCAAATTTGGTAGCTCTAGCTTTTATAGTCTCTGAGATCTCGATATTCATACAGACATACGGACAGAGAGACAGGTCTATATCGACTCGGCTGTTGATGATAATCAAGAATATATATATTGTAGTTAATGAGGTCGCAGACGCCTCCTTCTGCCTATTACGCACATTCTGACAAACGCCAAAGGTCATGATTTTTTTAAAATCCATGACCTAAAAATAAACATACAACAGTGGCTATATTAATACATATTGTCACCAAATTTGGTTGCTCTAGCTTTTATTGTCGCTGAAATCCATGGTTTTGGAACGGACAGACAGACGAACAGATATACAGACGGACATGGGGCTATATCAAATCGACTATTGGCGTATCTGAAGAAACACGGAAACTAATATCATTTAATGAAAATCGGACGTAACCGATTTTGTTTTTTTATTATCCCACTACTCGTAGTATACATCAGATAGTAACAGATGAAACAATGGCTATAGCTGTATTTGTGTTCAGGTGTAAGAACAGAAGTCGTCGCGAATTGCATCTAAAAGCTACAGCGACGGCAGTCAGTTTGAACTAAACATTGGTACGAATCCCTGGGCTGTGCCTGAGACTAGTAGGAGAGTGATGCATGGGATTGTCTCTCGGTTTGCATGCCCGCAGGAAATAAAAGACAAATACACGCACAAAATGATAAGAAGCAAACAGTAAGAACAAAATCAAGTACGAACGGACACATTCACGATTAAACTGAATAAGGCCATTAATTTTCGTAGTACGCGAGTTTAAAAATAAAATAAAAGTATAGTATAGATTTATTCTAATTAAACATTAAAAAAAACAATTAATATAAAAAAGTCGAAGCAGTCCGATATACTGAACAATAACCACTAATAATATTGTAATATTGTCCGTTAATTTGTGCTACAAAGTCAAATTGTCTTTTTCCTACGAACATTAGACGATATTTTTCTTTTGTACTGCAATAGAGTGCTTTTGCTCTATTAAACGTATTATTATACTATTTTAATTGCGAGGTCCAAGTGCTCTTGATCTCTGAAATCGTCCAATCTTTATAAAATTTTCTCAAACGTTCGCGTTATGGTATTTGAGCATATGTATCGTGGGATTAGAAATCGTTTTTAGTGTTTTGTAAAAGAAGGAAGGAGCGTTGTTAAATTCAAAAACAAACTTGATCTGGGCGGAAAGTCTTTACATATTGTCCTTTACCTTTTATAGTCTCTGAGATCTAAGTGTTCATACAGACAGACAGATAGACATAGCAATGTCGACTCATGTGTTGATGCTGATCAAAAATGTATATACGTTTTTTGGGTCGCAGATGTCGCCTTCCGTCTTTTACGTACACACGCACTCGTCCAAAAATTGTTTTAAAATCTATGGCCGAAAAGAAAACTGCAAAACGAGTGCAATAACTTTGGCGGCCATTGCGCTGGCTTCAACGTCGACCGCGTCTGCGCAATGGCGATGACTGCATTTTACTTTTTATGCTTGGGCTTCGGTTTGGCTTCTCAAGGCGTCAGGCCGCCGTCAATGCCGAGGAGTATCTTTGTTTGCTTGCGTGCCAAGTAGTTATCAGTAGCGTTGAAGGCGTTTTTCATTGCCTGAGACCGCGTGGTTATTTTGCAGTTCTTCTCTCCAATCGCAAAACGCTGCTTTCTGTTGCGTGTCTGTTTTTGCTTGTATGGTTTTTTCACTCGCTCCCATTTGCTGTTTATCTATCTTAAATTCTTGCCATCTCTCAATTTCTTTGTCTCACTCTCTCGCGTCTCAATCCAGCGACTGTTGCCATTTTACAATACATTTAGGAAGGAGCCTTTGAGACCGATTGTAACCCGGCGTCATTTCGAGAAAAGCGCATTGGCAAATACACACAAATCAACAGCTTACAATAAACTTAAAATTAGCTTTGCTGCTGAAAGCTATACTTTGTTCAACTCTTCAATTTCATTTGAATTTTAGCTTTTCTTTTTTATCTTTTTTTTTACATATTTTAAGTTAATGTCTGCAGTAACTGTTAGTTGTGGATGTTAATAGCTACCTTTGAGTTGTTGCCAAAAATGAATAACCATTGAGAGTTCACTCTATTTTATCTATTTAACACTAAACACTTTGCTAAGTTTACCCAAACAGGGCCTGACTACTGGCAGGTAGCAAGTCCCATATATTTTATTGAGTTTCTTACTTTGAATGAAAATAAATCTTCATCGTCATCTTTGATAAACTCAATTATCTGATTACCTAAATTTTTCTTCGAAATAGAATCAAATTTACAGCTTGTTAATGTTAATGGTTTTATTACAGGCCATTGTCCTGCTGACTTAAACTGGGAAAAACTACTTCATGCTGGACTCATCGATGACAACGTGAATCGTATGAAGTAAGAAGGTTAGATGTAAAGAATGTAAGTTTTGCACAACGTAGATTTCGCCCCATCCTAAGAGGTTTTAAAAAACGAACTAAAAGTACTTTAATTTCGTTTGCAAAATTTGTATGAAAATCTTTTAACACAATCGTAATGACTACCTGTTAAAAAACGCGCATTGTGACCATTGACCTTCTACCCGAAGGGTAGAAGGGTATTATAATTTTGTACCAAACGAAAATGTATGTATCAGGTAGAAAGATGCATCTCCCTATAAAGTATATATATTCTTGATCAGCGTCAACAGCCGTGACGATTTATCAGCGTCAACAGCCGTGACGATTTACCCATGCCCGTCTGGCTGACTTATATGCATTATATATGCAAAATTTGGCGCTGAGTGTTAAACCGAGATAAGTAAAATATTTGAAAAAAGATTAAATCCAAGAAAAACTTTGCTATTTTTCTATATTTAAATCTGTATTTTAATCTCTCACACGTGAAAACTTTGACAACCTAAATGTTAATTATTTAATTAATTAATTTCCGAACAAGTTGAAGAACTACATGCATGACAAAGGTCGTGTAGAATAATAAGTCGCAAAAGGCGATACATCGAGAAGGAGCTTGAGTGGCTTGGACACGCTAGTGTGATCTTCCGTCTTCTGATAAAATGAAGAAAAGGGATGAGAAGATAAATTGAGGTGAGTTTTATAAAAGGAAAAAAAATAATATTACAACAATAACGCATATTCATTTGTTTTGTATTTATGAAGTAATGAAGTATTCATTCATTCTGCTTTTTACCTTTTATTGCTTTCAAAATAGTACAAGTAAGAAAGCTAATGTCGACTTTAGTCGACTGTGAGATACCCGCCACCAAGTTTACAGACTGGTAGAAAAAATTATTATGTCACTTAGTAACATAGCAGCTGCTCCTGATTTCGGCCAATAAAAGTAATTATATAAAAATTTCCGTGTTTTTTGTCCGATTGTAACCAAAATTGAACGTTCTAGGTATAAAATAACGCTTGAAATTCCCAGGAGGGTGTGTGATCAAAAACTAAACTAACATTTTCGGTTGGCACAAAATTATAATACCCTTCTGCCCTTTTAATTAGGCGGGTATAATGATCACACATATTATAGAAAAATGATGACTGAAAAAAAATCCATAAAAAACAATAATTTATCATAAACAAGTAAGAAGGCTACTGTCGAGTTTGCTCGACTGTGAGATACCTGTTTTACTTATACTTGTTTTTATCCGATTGTAACCAAATTTTCAGATATCGTTAAGATGGTGATCAGTATTGTGCTTACATAAAATCTAGGTTTAAAACGACGCTTGCAATTGGTTTTTTTTTTATTTACGAGGACGGAAGGGGGCGTGGCAAAAATCTAAAACAAACTTGATCTGCGTGTAACAGTTAGACACACTATCCCGAAATTTGCTCTATCTCTTATAGTCTCTGAGTTCTAGGTGTTCATACGGACAGACGGACATGGCTATATCGTCTCGGCTGTTGACGCTGATCAAGAATATATATAATTTATGTGGTCGGAGATACTTCTTCTGCCTGTTACATACATTTTCGGACGGCACAAAGCTATAATACCCTTCTACCCTTTGGGTAGGCGGGTATAAATATACCAAAATAATAATCCAAAATTTTCTTTGTTCGAAATTATTAGCTTGGCGGCACTTAAGTAGGTTTATTGAACATCATTATTATGTCACGGAGTGACATAGCAACTAGGTAGGTGCAGCAGCACCTGATTACCCCTTATAAAAGTAATTCTTTAATAACTTCTGTGTTTTTTTATCCGATTGTAACCAAATTTTTAGATATCATTAAGATGGTGATTAGTATTGTGCTTGCCAAAATTGAAGGTTCTAGGTTTCTGCCTGTTACATACATTTTCGGTTGGCACAAAGTTATAATACCTTTCTACCCTTTGGGTAGGCGGGTATAAAAAGCAACGAGCACGTGAGATGAAAAAAATACGAGAGACTATGCTTAGTTTATTTATATATAACAATTTGGCGTTTGCACGACTGCACTGCGTCTTATAGAGATTTGGATGACAACACGATCTTCTAAGGTCCAACAAAAAAAAATTATTTTGAAATTAATATGTTCGGCTGGTGATGTACCCACTGCATCACTTGCTTGCATTTATATAATTCCACCATTGATAAATTTGCGAAGCATTCAAGTCAAATTTTCATATACTACGTATATAGTATACGAAATTATTTTGAAATTAATATGTTCGGCTGGTGATGTACCCACTGCATCACTTGCTTGCATTTATATAATTCCACCATTGATAAATTTGCGAAGCATTCAAGTCAAATTTTCATATACTACGTATATAGTATACGAACTACTTCGGACTATTGTAAGGTTTTAATTGTGCTGGTGAGGTTCCTAAACACAACTGTTCTTCCTTAGCTGCTGCATTTCGTTTTCAAACAATTCAAAATTTAAAAAAAAAAACCTAGTGGTAAAACTACCTAATGGGCACCTTAGGATAAGCCTAAAGTCCGGATAGACCATATTATCACGCTCCACAATTGTAAGGCTAAATACATCCCACAATGATAATCGCTTAATACAAAGGATTACGCGAAGTGAACATCTAAGACTGACACAGGATTTGGACAAAACGAGGAAGGGCAGTTGTATTAAAGATTCTAAGAGCATGCAATAGAGACGGATGAAGCATTGTTGCCTGCTCGCATGTGTTATGCACGTATACAGAAGGGAGGGGCCATACAGATGGCAAGGGCCAGGAAAATGTGTAGGGAATGGAGTAACAGCCTCAGGTCGTCAGATTTGTAGCTACTCGAACAACATCAGGGGTAATTTTAAATTCCATTTAAAACAGTATTCTATAGAATGGTGAGTATTATGTTTTGTTGTTGTTTTCTCATTTTTTTTATGATTATTATTGGGTTTATTACAATTTTAATTTCAGCCCTGTGGCATGGGAAGTTATAAAGGCAACGCCCACTTTTTACTTCATTTACTCGTACGCTTGTATACTCAGATGTTTCTGTGATCGGGCTCGTTCCGGTGTCAGCTTTTTCATAACAATAACCTAAATCTACATACATATTATATACATAAGTGCTCATGAGTTTATATGTTACCTATATCTGAGAATATATGTTATTTTATTTATATATATGCAATAGATGTATGTATTTGTGCATATATTTTTTTGAGTTGTTGCACCTTTTACATTTCATTGCATGGTTGCTTTTCCTTCTTCAGCAGGAACTCCCAAACTGTCTTGTGTTTTTTAGTATTAGTTATTTCCGCTTACTTTTTAAAGACACCTTCTTTGTTCTCGTAAATATCATAATTGTTTTGTTTTTTAATGTATTTAATTTGTTCATTTTTTGAATATGAAGCATGTAATTTATTAGCAGATGTCAGAGAAATTAATAAGATCGGTAACCGGAGATGGATGCGGAACTAGACTATCTAAGCTGATTGTGGTCAGATGCTATCACATATTTTTAATTCCATTATTATTTATGTTTATGTATATGACTTGTGTCAGCATAAATGAAATAATAAAAATGAATTATAATTATTTAATAACAATTTATATATACAGGACTGTAAGGATATATTTTTAAGCTGCAGCAAAAAATTTTGGCAGTCCATTGGGTCAGTCACTTTCTTTTAAACAAACGTAGGCATGTGTTTGTTTTCAGGGTAAACTATTGTCTGCTTGTTTGACTGTTTGGATCGCAGAACGGCCACTTATGGTTTTGTAAATATCAAGTACTTTAATGAAAATCTTACCTATCAAATGAAGAAAATGAACGCATAGTAGAGTATTTTTTGTTTCCAAGGCCTTTGGCTATTATAGTTGTGTGCAAATGCATATAATTGTACATCTCCTACCCAATAAAGAATATATGGCCAATATTTGTGCAAACCTATATTATTCTCGTATGTAACAAACATAAGAAGACATACATATATTCTTGATCAATGTTAACAGCCGAGACTACTCATTAAAATTTCCGTCCATCTACATATTCATCTGTCCATATCTCTCCAATATCTCCATATGCTAACAATATGTTTTGTTTGTTGCACTCACCCTTAATTTGTTTTATTAGCAATTTCCTTAGCTGTCGCAAAAATATAAAGAGTTTCAAGCCTAATTTAATAAAAACAATTTTGAATGTATGGTATTTCGGTATACCTTTTGGTATTTGTTTGAAAAATTTTTAAAATTCACTACAAATGTTTAGCAGCTATATATTATTTTTCACAATCGAGTAGATACTACTGTAAATTTCTTACGTGGACGTTGACGTACTAACGACAGTACGATCAAGTGGCCCAGCGATACCAAGTTGGGCTTGTTAACGCACGGACCCAGGCAGACGCAACCACCAGCCCTTCCGACCGAGGGGCACACCGCATAAAGTGCGGGAACGGAGGTCGCGAACAATTAACACAGACAATACAGACAAAACTACAAATAATAATAATAATAAGAACTATGTTTATTTGTAGTAATGTTTATTTATAAGTATTATTAATAAAATTTGAGAATTTATTATAATTAACACATAAAATACGAAAAAAAATTATGACTGGCATAGTTAGTAATACAACGGGAAAGAAAGAGGGGAAGAAAATTTCTAGTCGTTCTGACCGGAACGGCAAAGCTAATCTGGCTTGTCAATTGCAAGGAGTGAATTTCACCAATAATTAGTCTATGTAGAATCAATAGACCTAGCATTGTTCTACGGTCAGAAAGAGAAGGAAGGTTTAGTAATAAAAGTCTACTACGATGTGAAGCCGATCTAATAGTGGGTTTCCAGCTAAGACTACGAAGAGCAAAAAGAAAAAATTGTTTATGCATTGATTCAAGCCTATCTTGATGAACCCTATACTGGGGAAACCAAATATTAGATCCATACTCAAGAATAGGACGAACCAGTGAGATGTATAGATGTTTTGTTATGTAGGGATCGTTAAATTCCTTTGACCAACGTTTAATAAATACAAGGACACCCATGGGTCTATTAGAAGCAGACAAAATATACTTATCAAACTTTAATTGTGAATCAAGAAGGATACCTAAACCAGCTACTGCCTCTATTCGCTCAAGTTGTGAATCATTAAGATGATAATTACTTAAATGGGGAATGCCTCTAAAAAATATCATAAGTTTACATTTAAAACAATTAAGATTTATTTTTTTTTAATTTATAGCACATCATGATTGAAAACAATCAAGGTCAGATTGCAATCTGAGGCTATATATGGGATCATTAAATGTCAGACAAATCTTAACATCATCTGCATACATAAGTATGCGAGAGTGTGATATAACGGATGGTAGATCATTTATGTATAATGTAAACAGCAACGGGCCTAAATGAGTTCCTTGGGGTACGCCAGAAGTGACTAGGACGGTCTTAGACACAGAGCCCTTCTAAAATACTCTTTGAATTCTACATGAAAGATATCCACAATATTAAGTTTTGTGGAAATCCAAGAAGATTGAGCTTATACAATAAGAGACTATGCTTGACGGAATCAAAAGCCTTACTGAAATCAGTGTAAATGACATCCGTTTGCATTTTTGATTGGAACCCTTCAATTACAATTGATGAGAATTCTAATAAGTTAGTGGTGGTAGACCCATATTTCACAAACCCATGCTGGTAGGGTGAAATTATTGACTTACAGCAGTGTTGCAGTTAAGTAATTAGTTTTTCAAATGCTTTGGGAATACGAGTAGCGGGCAACTTGGAGATACCTCTATACTCGTAGTTTTGAACGTTGGATTTATTCCCTTTTTTCAAGAGAGGAATAATATAAGACTCTTACCAAAGATTAGGGAAAGAGCACAACTCTACAGACAATTCAAATAATTTTAAAAGTGGTTTACAGAATCCCTCTGCACAGAACATAAGCATGCAACTAGGAACTCCATCAGGACCACGAGAGAACACTGGTTTGAAAGATTTAAGTTCACGTAAGAGTAAACTTTCAGAAAGTAAGGGACCAAAAATGCAATTCGATTAGTTTACTTGATATGGATAAGGATCGGCTCTATGGAAAGTTGATGTGGAATAGGTCGATTAAAAAAATCAGTAAACAGATCGGCAATGGCATGATCATTAAAAGCTATTTTCAAAAAAAAAAAAATGGCCTAAAAGAGTTGCAAGCGGATGTTAATGAAAGACATTTTTTTAAAGAGTGGTTTATTTTGGTATAGCTTTTGGTATATTTTTGTAATATTTAATGCATTTATCAAAATTGGATAGCTGGTATCTCAAAATCAAGCCGACCCGACTGTATACTTTTTACTTGTTACATCTAATAGTATTCAATTTCAATAGTATTGTTTTTTTTAATACATCTTATTTATTTATATTGTCGGCTTACGCAAACAATTTGAAGAAAAGTATTCTTATTTTTATGAATAATTAAAAATGTAGTCATAAGAGGTGTGCTAGAATTTAGTTAAGTTTAGAATTCAGATACCAGAGTTGAAGGCGACTTACCCAATTATCATTAGTAACAATAACAATAACAACAACTACAACTTCGACATTAAGAACGACCACAAACATGCTGCACTTAAAAAAACCGGCAACGAGCAAAGCAAAAAAGTTAATAGGACCGCATTCATTAATTTAATTTAATGCACAAAGAGGCAAATTGTGCTGAAGGAAGCTCAAGTAGCAACAAAAAAGTATACAGCGTACAATAATTACAGTTGGCTGTACACCCCATTCGACTTCGACTATGGCGGCCATTAAAATGGCCAACAAATTTGCTGGAATTGAAGTATGGGTTATGTTCTTCGATACTGAGACTGGGTATGTGAGCCCAAAACGAACCGCAATGTTCAAACGGTAGCTGTAACTCGACTAAAACTCGGAGTATAGGCTCCAATTTGTACGCCCAAATGTAGAACTTCATCTCCAAACTCGCCACTATGTGTTGCCTCTTTCTTTAAATACTTTCCTAGAAAAAACGCCCACTATTTTATTTGCTGCCTCAAATATTCTCGTTGTAGCTGCCACTATCAAGCTATATTTGAATTGAAATTCTTCTTGCCCTTACCTTCTCATTATCAAATCTGTCTGTCTG